>BLYF01000005.1:99624-193531 GCA_014905255.1 Herpotrichia juniperi | reverse complement strand
GTGGATGGAGGAGAATCCGCTGAGTACCGTACACTCGTGAGCTCGAAGCTCACCCCGTTGCGAACCACAGCCATCAACCTCCTTTCTTCATCGTTGCACAACTGGTATCAACACAAGGATCTTTCGCTGAAATGCTGGTTCGAAGATGCGTCGGGCAAGCCCCACCAGAGCACAATCAGCATGGAAGGTCTCTTGGAGTATCGCAAAGTTGTCGATTCATGGAACGTAAAGGAGGCGACATTCAAGGATGTCGTCGCACAGTATGAGGTATGACTTCTTCCTGCATTTATATACCAACTGCTAATTCATGATTAGCCATGTGGACCCCTAGGGTCAGCTATATTGTCCTTGCAAAATGCTGATTTCGTTCCGAAGACGATAGGCAAGAAGGATGCCGCCAAGGTACGTCGACAATCGCACTATGTTTAACTCGCACTAATCTAGTTCAGCCTCTTTCTACCCAAGACGAGATTTTGCACAACTCGATCTGGCGATTCCTCGCCCTGCGAGAATATGTTGATGAAAAGCACAATCTGACAGCATGGGGCAAAGTGCTCGCAAAGGCCATTACGACACTCAAGGGAGACCCTGACCTTGAGGAAGCCGCAGTCGTTGCCGTTGAGTTGATTCGCCTAGGTGTTCTCAACTCGGACATCAACATGTTCCCGACTTACAATGGCGCTCCCATGCGCGGTGAGGGTGCGTACTACCCTCTTGCAACTTCAATTCTCAAATACTAAGAATCACGCAGCCAAGGACAGAAACACCAACCTCCTAATCTCACGAGTCGCAGGTCTCGGAACGCTACACCACAAACCCATCGGCTTCACAGGCCCTCTCAGCCAACACCTCCTCGGCTACAACTCGATGATCAATGCCGTTCGTAGCACGTTACGTGACTTAGTCGAAGTCGCCGCAACACACATGTTCATGACCGCGGCCGCAAAGCGCGACATTCCCAACCTCTCCATCATCGCTATGAAGTAAGCACTCCCTTCTCCTCACCCCTCTTTCCTCCAATACTAACATATCCAAGCCTCCCCTTCCTCCTCCCCAACAACTGCGCCCTCAGTATCGCCGTAAAATCGTATCTCGACGAACTGCTCGCTGATGCGGACCCCACTTCCGCGGAAGCGAAAGCCCGTGTGCAAGAGACCGCTTCGACGAGATATTTCCCGCAGTCTGAAAACTTTTCCGGCGATCTAAAGACGGCATTTGAGCTTTGGGATGCAGTGTTTGAGGGGGTCCAGAATTCGGGGACGTTGTTGAAAGATGCGGAAAAGAAGACGTGGGCGGAAGCGAATGAGTGGTTGGCTGGACGGCGGTAGACGAAAACTTATTTTATGCCCATTGTACTTGAGATGCGTCTTCCAGGCAGACGAGCGTGGATCGGATATATCGCAGGGTATACGGAAGCTCCAGGGCAACCCATCTTAACTGTTGGCGCTGAATGAGGATTATGAACCGAAGACATGAAGAAAGAAGTGGAATATGTATATGCGACCGCAGACAGAAGCAGAGCAGTTATATACAACAAAAAACTTTCAAACTCCAATCGGCAACAATAATCATAACTTTGAGACGTGATGTTCAATGCCAGGGTTCAGATATCACACTAATCCTGGCAGAAATTGGTAAGGTCCTCTTGGAGAAGAGTTACAACCTTTTCATGCACCTTTTCTAGGAAGGTTTCGCTGTCGAGACTGTTCGTCCGACTATCAAAATCACATCGAATGCACCGTCTAACCGCATGGCCATACCTGTCCCCACCCTCCTCGTAGACACTTTCCAAAAGAGCTTCCGCAATAAAGTAATCGGGCACACTCTCCTCGCTTTTCCAGCCTGGTAGCGGCGTTTCTTGGCGGAGAGTTTTGAACGTCTTTGCAAAGCAGAGCTCAATGAGGAGAATTCCTAGCGCAAACACTGCTGGATTACGACTTCGGAATTGGTAGGGCTTAGACTGAGACTCCGGTATTTTCATTGGTGTTGTTGGAGAGACGTACAGTCCGCTCATAATGAGAGGCCAGTCGAGGAAATCGCCTGTGTTTATGTCTAGAAAGAGAATGTCTTGGTTTCCCCACGTTTCTTTCATCCATGGCGTACGACACAGTTGTAGTTACAGGTACCATTTCATCTGAAGCAATGACAGACCAGGCCTCTTCGATAGCAGCACACGTATCACAATGTTATCGTTCTCTTGAGAAACTCAGAGGACAGTTAGAGAAAGAGCCGAGAGAAGACATAAACCTCTCTGATGTTGTTAATGAGCTCGGACGCTTTGGAGTATGGGTTGCAAACATTGGAGCTCATTGAAGAGGCAGAATCTCCTTGGACTTTCGATTGAGGGACGCTTCACATATTAAAGGAAGAGTACAGTCTTTGCTACGAGACCTCGATGACAAATTGCAGCAAGGTATTGCGCATGACACTCAATTTGTACACTACGATATACTGACATGAAAATAAGCCGTCTCCATAATTGTAGGAATAAAGGTACCTTGGAATGAAGTAATTTTGGAATCAGACTCGGAATCAGCAGACGGTGATCATTTTAACACAGCAGACAATGACAGTGAACTTCGGCAGCTATTGTGGAGCATCCATGAGAAGATCTCACTAATTTCTCGTCTTTCCATGGTCATTCGTAATCCAGCTCCTGAAGATCAGTACATCAGCTTCGTTGACGTTGAGAACTTGGTTTCTAGAGATATTGATATCAACTATGTTGTAAGCAAATTTCCCAAGATATCCCCTAGCTTAGCAGTCAATTTGAGTAATGCCATCTCGAGGCGTCGTCAATCATTTGCCGCTCATAGATCGCGTCATGCGAAGCTTTCTCGTGGAATCGAACTTTTGCAGCAAGTGGACGACGAGCGTGATGCGCGGACCGAATATGAACCACAAAATAAAACTATAGCATCATCACTTCTGGAACATCTTAAGAGCAGCTTAAAATCTAACTTTGACCAAATTCTAGAAACGGACATGGGGTCAGATGCATCGCAGACCTCATTCGGTATATCACTAGCTGGAAACAATAACGTGCACTCAAACATTCCTCGCTGGCCCCGAGAGACTCAGAATGGCAATCCCATCGAGCGTCTTTTGTGTCTCATGATGATTGCCGTGGTAAGCCGAGACTAGTGGAGGTTCTACTTCGACGTCGTGGAAACTTGCGAACTATCTCCCACAGTCTCACCCAATTCAGCACCTTTCCCGTCAAGCTAAATTAGTAAGTCGAGCGAGAAAAGAAAACGTCTTTAGGAAGAAGCCGTGAACAGTTGATCAACTGAAAACAGAATGCAGTGGGGCTGAATACACTCAACCTTGGCAGCTGCAGCCACAACCCTATTTGGGTTATTCCTCCAACAAAACCTGCCTACCTTGAATTTCCCAGCTGATGTGGTCTGGAAGAATGTATGAGCAGTAGATAAAGGAATATCGCAATTAACAACGCACAGCTAGGTGGGTTACTATGTTGAGCTAACACTACTTTGAGGTTATGCGTTCCAGTGAGAGCACGAAATCTCCAGTGGCTGGCTGAGATAACCTGGTTGCATAATCACAGCCTTCTCACGATATTGCCGAAGACAGCCTTAACTTATCTCAAGCACACGAGTATGACCAATCGCGGTATTTTTTTGATCCCCTACCCATTGCCCTTTCAACGCTAACTAACTCCCGAGATCCAGAGCTGACGAGATCTTGCGTTTCCTGCGCGGCGTGACCGTCTTAGCCATGCCTATCGTATATAAGAAGCACCGAAAGAGGTAACCTGCTCAGCCTTCCCCCAATGACAAGGTAGTGGCGCCGGGATTTGGGCCAATTCCGGCGTTTTCAGAGCTGAACGAGTCTTGGGTTTATATAAGGCTCAGCACTGACTGACTTCCACCATGTTTTTTGGCTTAGCCTTGCTCTTCTTAATCGTGTTTCTTATCGCCTTTTTCCATCACATCGCCAAAAGACTAAACACAAGTCTCCCACCCCGAGGAGTGATTTAACATGGAAACATTTGCAGCGCTCGGCTTGGCAGCAAATGTACTGCAGTTTGTCGACTTCTCATGGAAGCTCATATCAGACACCCGGCAGATTTACAAATCCGCTGATGGAGCTGCAGAAGAGAGCAAATTTCTTCGTACTATCGCCCAAGACATCCGAGACCACGATAATGTCCTTGCAGAGTCTACTTCCACCAATCCTACGCTTCGGAAAATTATTAAAGACTGCAATAACATATCCACTGAGCTCATGGAGGTGACTGAGACACTTATGTTGAGCGAGAAGTCGATGTGGGGAAGTTTCGTAGTTGCCCTCAAAGGGGTTTGGCGGCAGGATAAGATAAATACCTTATCCTCGAGACTCGAAAGACTCCAAAAGCGAGTCACTGACCATGTCTCACTTATGACTCTGTGGGTATCATGTTCTGGATAACTTGACGCAAGTGACGCTAATGGATTTGCTTGCAGCGACGGATTGTCTGATCTATCTAAGAAAATCACCGAAATAGAAAGCGCAAGCAGGAATTTTGGAATGGAAAAACAGGGAGAACTGAAAAGTTTGAAGCAAGAGGTAGTTGCAGCTGTCCAGAAGTTGATCAAAGATGAATCGCGCAAATCCCTGGAGAAGCACTTAGAGCAGCGACGCAAGACAGGAGAACCAATCCAACCCGAAATGGTCGAGAATCTCTCCAAAGACTTGCAGGAGCTCAGGTCTGCTCTGCAAAGTCTCCAAGACCGAGGGACAACGACAACATCCGACCAAGGCTTATTGAAAAGCCTCTACTTCAACGGGATCAAGGCAAGGCACTTGAAGATAGAACAAGCTCACTCGAAAACCTTTCGCTGGATATTTGATCCAGACCGGTCTTCACAGATTCGGTTTGATGACTGGCTCCAAGGAAACAGTGATATATTCTTCATTTACGGAAAACCTGGATGCGGAAAGTCGACTCTAATGAAATTCATCTGCCATGCAAAGGAGACAGAAGAAAGATTGCAGCGATGGGCGAAGCCAAAAAAGTTGGTGATGGCGCATTACTTCTTCTGGAATGCAGGCTCCACCCTTCAGAAATCGCAAGAAGGCCTGCTTCGCTCTCTCTTATTCGAAATCCTTCGCAAGTGCCGCGACCTCATTCCGTTGGCAAAAGAAACAATAGGCGATGTCGAGGATTTCGAGAGCGACGAAGACCGCTGGACAAAAGATCAACTTCTCCGGACATACGAAATGTTAGTCGACCATGACTTGTCCACGCGGTTCTGCTTCTTCATTGACGGGTTGGACGAGTACTATGACAGTAACCGAAAGCCAGAGGAACTGATCCAGACTCTGCGGAGGCTCCAGTCCTCGTCGGACATCAAGCTCTGCGCGTCCAGTCGGCCGTGGCCAGCATTTACGGACGCTTTCGGTCAAACTGAGTGGGTTCTTAAGGTTGAGGACCTCACACGCGAAGATATTGTGCAATACGTGGCGGACAAATTCAATGAAGATGAACAGTACCGACGCTTGAGTCAACTAAATTCCCAATATGCTGACCTGGTCCAGCAAGTCGCCGTTGATGCCAACGGTGTGTTTCTTTGGGTCATCTTGGTGGTCCGGAACCTATTGGATGGTTTTAGGAACAACGACCATGTCCAGCTCATGAGAAATCGCCTCGAAAATTTCCCCAAGGATCTGGAGGAGTTCTTTGAACATATGCTGAATTCAATCCCAACGATATATCGTAAACTTACGACGCGGACCTTTCAGACAGCAGCGTCCTCACATAAACCCTTACTCCTCCTCCTGTATTCGTTCCTCGATGAGATGGAAATAAGCACGGATTCAATGGATCAGTTGACGGAAAATACGTTTAGCCTGTCCGACATTCAGTCCAGACAGGATCAGATGCGTCGACAGCTCTACGGGAGGAGTCAAGGACTGCTTGAGGTTGTGTCAGACGCAGACGAAACAAAGCCATTCTTCCAGCTCAGGGTCGATTTCCTACATCGGACCGTTCGGGATTTCTTGCGTGACTCACCGAAGGTCAGCGGGATATTCGAAGCGAGTCTACAGGAAGAGTCTAGGAATACAGGGATACTGGTATGCCATGCTACCGTCGTGCAGATGAGGCTAGCGATGTCCCAGAAGGGCCTGCGTGAGGATGAAATGCTCGAATTTGTGGAAGATCTATTCTTTTTCGCTCACCAAACCATGCAAGATCAATACCGCATGACACCATTCAGCACAGTCGAGGGACTGCTTGAAGCTGGGGAAAAGATGCATAACGATGCAATCTTCCGATACCAGTGGAAAATGAGATCCCGGGGGGCCACATTCCTCGCATTGGCCGCCCAGTATGACTTTCACACATACATGGCCAAGAAGCTAGAAAAATCAAACAACCGGTCTAGTCTCAACCGCCATGTGGGGAGACCTATCCTGGATTATGCCTTGGTCCCTGCCTCTGGCACTGATGTGATCCAATACTCTAACACTATGATAGAGCTGTTGCTCAAATCCGGTGCTGAACCGAATCGCCCGTACAAAGGCTCGACAGTTTGGTTGCGCTTTCTTGATGCTTTGGTCGCCCGACAAATTGAGGCGGATAGAATGGTTATTGCGAAGATTATCAAGGCCCTGGTAGCCAACAAAGCCACCTTGGACAAGGGCATAACTGCAACACTGAATAGAGTCCTCTTGCCAGATGAAATGTCCATAGTCCTCGGGTCAGGGAAAATATCCCGGTTTTTGAAGAATTTATTTGGATCTTAGTAGTCTTCTATTCGAGGTTTCCTTGGACTTGAGATTACAAGCCATTATCTTCTTCGAATTCAAGTTCATACCTGCCAGATATGGGCGGCTCTCTCAAGTACAACACTTCATCGGAGCCACGCGACAAACTCCTAAAGTGTTCTAGTATTGGGTCAGAATTCCTAGCCAAGGTCCGTGGTGTTTCCAATGAAACCCCTAAAAATAGCTGTTTTCTCTAAAGGTGGGAACTCGGTGCACCCCGCATACGTGATATAGCGGTTTTACTGGATTTTGGGACACCACTCAAACATTTCGTCGTCATGGGTAGTTGGATCGCGCTGATAGTCTATACCTTACTCTCGTTCACCATCCCCACCGAAATTGTCCGACCCACAAACATCTGCTGATTCGAAAAAGCGGCAGGAAGCTCAGACGGCCTGAAGGCGCTTGCGAAGTTCTTTTTGCATTCATAGTATATAAGACAATATTCATGCACCAATATCACTCGCGAATAATCGCGATCATGTTTCATGCCGCAGACAACCTGCTATTTTAGTTTTGAAGACGCGAGCTGAGGTTTTCTAGGCCAAGTTCGGCGTCGGATCTTGCATTTGACTTCCTTGAGTTGAAGTAGCGGCTGGTTTTGTAAAAACTCCAAGTCTTATTTTTAGGAGCGTCGTTCAGCCAATTTAAATATAAGAATAAACCTTGCCTTAGGTTCGTAGTGTAGTTCAGGAACAAAGTGCACTCTTCTTTGCATCAATCAGGTGTTAACCTGACTGTATGAATACTATGTAGAGAGTGGCACTCAAAGCGACGGAAAAACTATCAATCTAGTGACTCGTATTCAGCTTCATGGGCCAATTCGGGTGTTTTGAGGTTGTTACCGGAGAGATTTCGATCCCCGTCCACCTCCCTTTCAACATATTTTAATGACAAGACTATACAACCGTCAAGTTTGGAGACTCCAACAACAACTGTGCGTCGGCGGGAGCTGGCAAACATGTGTTTCGTCTACGCAGATGGAAATGTCGTACTTGCAAATAAGTAGTAAATTAGTGAGTGCAAGAGAAAGTACCTATGGACAGAAAGAGATGTTGGCAGTTTTGCGTTGGTCTCTTAGATCCCTAGTATCTCCTCTAAATAACTTAGACCAGTGAAGTAGACTTGAAGGTAGGTAAAATTGGGGAATTATTTTCGTCAAGACTGTTAACGTCCTTCAGATTTTTAAATGTCTCCAAGATCACCCATCGCCTTCACCTCACTTGGTTTCTCAAGCTCTTCCACCTCAAGATTATCCATCTGCTCAACATTGTTGACCTCCTCACGATCATTAATATCTTTAATACTGCCACTGCACTCAAGACTACTAATGTCCTCCAGATCTTCAAAGTCTCTCGTTTCCTCCAATCTCCCTCTCTCAATCCCATCTCCCATATTGATCTCGTCACCACCAGCGTCGACCCCATTATCGCAGTCAAAACTATGTCTAACAACAATTATTGTAGTTCTTTATATTTTCTTTACATTAATTTATTAATCTCCTAAATTAGAGCTAGCTGTAAGGAGCTAGGAAATAATTGCTGTAATGCCTCGTGCCGTGCACAGTAGATAAGAAAAAAAACCTACTATTCAATACAAGGTTAATGATCAAAAGAGAGAGCGTGTTTTAATATGACTAACCATCACAGATAGTAAAGTTATAAGTCACAAGTAACAGACGAAATCAACGTAATCCTAACATTGCTTGGAGAAACTATATTTCATTACGTACATCAATCGTTCACTGCCATAGCGCGTTCCAAACGGCCACCTCCGTATCCCAGCGAAAATCCCTGGGCTCTATGAATCCTTCTCCTCGCCCCTCCTGAAGCTTCCCTTCTCCCTACCAACATTCCCATGCACCCTCACCCACTCGCCCCAAACCCCTCTCCAAATATCTCTAGTCGACTTATCGAGCCCAGCAAACATTGCATCGAGCGCCGACCGATCCATGCTAGCCACAGTGACCACTTCCCACAACCCCGGCATCAACTTCAGTCTAACCACCGGCTCCAGCCGTCCGCCGAGCTGGAAACGACAGAAGGAGCCCAAGAGGGGGTAGATGTAATGGCTTACATACTCCTTTGCGGCCTTTACCGGATCGTTCAACGCTTTCTTCTCCTCCTCATTCCTTTTACCATGTGTCTTTTGCACCGAGAAATGGGTGGGTGAGCAGAGGGTGCTGAGGACGCGGGTGTAGTGTGCTGCGTTTGCGGGCCTGAGTGTGATTGACCCAAGGGAGGTGGATTTTAGCCATGGGGGCAACGGGGCTCCGCGCCCGGCGTTGGGGATGAAGAGGCAGAAGAGGAGATTCTGCAACAAGGGGAGGAGGAGGTGGAATCTTCCACCCAAGCGGCTACGATGCAGAAGCAAAATCAGCCGACTGGTTTCGCATAGTCGAGAGTAGATGGCTGGTGCCTCGCCTGCCGGAAGTGCTGGACTGTTCCGGGAAGAGAGTTTCACGAGCACAGTGAGAACGCTCTCGATGCTGTGTTGGGTTGTGAGGGCCGGTTTTGAGCGGAGGATCATGTCGATGTTGTTGAGTAGGGCGTTGAAGGTAGCGTAGTTGAAGGTTGATGACAGGAGAGTGCACAGGGTTGGGAGGATGGCGAGCTGTTGCTGTTTGAGCGCAGCATTTTCGGAGTGCTTTTCATCTAAAGCGGATATGAGGACGGAGAGGAGGTGATACGACGGGGTGGCGTTCGTGATGATAGACGAGGGTTGCACGAGTAGTTGCACGAGGGTAATCTTAGTTGGGTTGTCGAGAGTAGCAACAGCGTCAGCGAAAGACTGCAAGACGGTCTTCTCTTCATCATCGGTCAATGTCTCCTGTAGCAGTCGTAGCGAGAACTGGATATACCAATTGGTGCTGGGATAGAGACCGAATCGTCCGAGACTTGTGTAGAGTCGGACCCAATGCTGTGTTGATCGTGTGGGCAAAAAGGCGTCCCCGGTAAAGATCTCACTATTCGTGCACTTCATATCCTCCGAGGGAATTTCCATACAAATCCTGGAGCTTAGCAACTCTTGAGCAATGCTTAGTCCTGGATCCTGAATCTTCAGAACTACTGTAGGCATTTCGTTTAGCGCGTCTAGAACGTAGTCGTCGTCAACATTAGGATCAGCCAGGCAAGCCTTCAAGTACGTCGCGTACAATTTCGTATCAAGCAACTTTTCCTCGTTCTGGGCCTGTAATGTACCTCGTAAGATGGCCACCCTCATTGTGCTGCAATTGTTGGCCTTCTTGGAGACAAACGCAAGCCCCTTTTCGTAATGCCCCAGATAAATCTTGTTCTGCGCCTGCTCCTTGTTTGGAAGTATATGACTGAGAGTCAATCGGACGAGATCCTGGAATAGACGCAAAGTCAATGGCGATGCAAAGCCGCCATCGTGTAACTTTTCAGCAACATCGAACAGCGACTTTCCATCTGAGGATATTTTGGCTGTTGCGTTGGGTACCTCCATAAGCTGACACATGATGCTTAACAGTTGATCCACATTCCGGCAACTAGACGTCAGGATATCAGTCATCTTGTTCAGCATAGCCTCTCTCCGGTCCCGATGCAACGCCGATGGGTGGATCCGTAAGAAGGCATTGTCAACAATTCTGCGCAAACCCTCGTTTCTACCAGTCTCCTCTGCGGCAGACAGTAGTGCAGCGGAGTAGGCAGCTTGAAGAGCCGGGCTACCAAAGGTGAATAGAGCGTCAGACAAAGCATCAGCAATTTTCGTCCCTGCCTCTATGTCCAGTTCAGCCGCCCTATGAAGCAAGTTAAGTATTGCCTTCTCGCGGGCTTCAAGTTCTAAGTGTTCGAGAAGATGCGCATAATCGGCGCAGAAGAGCTCCACAACGCGCTCCAGATCAACGGCCTCGAGTCGTGCCGCTGAGAAGGTCTCCAAAGCCTTGCATACACCTTCGGAAATGAGAGAATCTTGACCAGGTAATGTTCTCAGATAGTCATACGCCACAAGAAGGAACATCAAGGCAGCCGCTCGTGTTCGGGAGTCTATGGCGTGGTCGTTCTGACCCTTCCGAGCCACGACAACGTCCTTGGAGGCTTGCTGAATGGCTGGAAGGAGAACATTGTCTTGCAAGTTCGTAGAGTGGTGGAGAGCGACGGGCCATAGTATGTTTACAAGCTGTGCCAAAGTTTTCCAGTAGAGGTCCATGGGAGAACTTGAGCGATGCCTATCGTTCTGCACTATCATAACATATGACTTCAGTAATGACAACAAGTGGGGCTCCAAGGCGTCTACTATCTCGTCGGAACGTATAGAGCCTAGTATGGCATAGAGTATGATGGCGCTGCTGAAAGCCTTCTTCGATGTTTCCTGGTCTTCGTTGTCCTTGTTAGAGTTCGTAGCTTTCTGGTGGGTTTTGACGTGGCCAGCATGTTGCTTGAATAAATCCAGTATTTGCGGCTGTGTCAGAGACTCTTCGAGTTTCTCAGTCAATGCCTTCACCAGTCCTCGTTCTTGCCAGATACTTGCCTTCGAAGCATTCAGTGGTGATCGTATGCCAGGCGCATTCTCGAGTAGCTGCATATCCCATCTGCGAACAAAGCCTAGCAAATCTCGATTTCGCGCATACGCTAACATGATAGGTAGGATGATCAAGTTTAAGATGGTTTTTCGATCGGCCTTTCCATGCGCTTGATGACCTGGAGTATCGATATCCATGCGATCGTCATCCGCAAGACCCACATCTTCAAATTCAATGCTGGATATCTGATCAAAAAGAAAATTTGTAAGATCCTCCGGCCGGTCTTCTGACGAAGCAGGGGCTGATTTAGGCTTTGTGAGAAACAGACCCGAGTCGAGTTCGATCAATGCCGCGATGAGCGTCCAGTGCACTACCCTTTCCCCTCTGAGCGGAAACTTGACCCCCGAATGGAACCAGAACAAGTCCTCGAGGATAATAGAGTCTACACCCATATCATGAAGCACTAGTACGTGAAGAGATCTCTCCACGGCTTCTAACGAGACTTTTGGAACCGCAAGTTTGGGCGCATCGAGTGAACAGCCGGCGCACTCCGCAAGCACTACGAAAACAGCCTGGATCCACGGCTTTTCCGCAACTCTGGTCTTCGGGGTTCGTGATGGGGAGAACCTGATGGCCATGTCGAGTAGCTGGGAGACCGCCTGAAAAAGTGGGACAAAGAAGCTAGGGAGAGGCTCCGACGTATCTAAGATCTGGGCAGCTTGTAGAAGCTTTGCACGCAAGGGTTCGAGGTTGCTGGCGAGCAGTTTAGCTTCTCGAATCTTGGTACCGAGATCCGTTTGCTTCTCGGAGAAGAAGGCGGCCCTTGAAGGAGCGAAAAGGTGTCTTGCAAGAAGTCTCTCGAGCTCTTGGGTGGCTGTCTGGAGTGCCAATGCCGTGTTTTGGTCTATAGTGTCTGATTTACTGCTTTCTTGAGTCCTGTTGTAGAGACTTAGGGTAGGAATGAGGCACTCGGTCGAGAATTGCTCAGCGGATGTCCCAGAGTCGTCGTCCGCTTCTACGGTGCGCAGTTCCCAGATCTCCAACACCAAGGACAGGTCCAGACAGTCTTTCATCGTAGTCATAGAGGCGATTGAGTCCACCTCCAATAAGTTGAGGACAGCAGACAACCAGAACTTTAGAATCCGGGCCGCCTGAGCGCTCTCCGTCCTCAACGCCATTTTCATATGCTCCGTGTACACAATCTCCTCAGTGCCTCCGTGTACACTGCTTTTCTCCACCAAGCTCCTCACGACCGTCGTGACGGCCCCAAACAGCTCTTCTAGGCCTTTTATCTCCAGCGCAACTTTCTTATTCACCACTTCCACTCCCGAGCTTGGCCTTTTCCGTTTTCTCGAAGGCTTCGTATCCTCCTGCACCGTCTCGCTCGACTCCGACGACCTCTTAGATCGGCTATCATCTTGAGTCACCGACACAGGTCTAATGGTACCATCTTTCTCGAAGTTCTCTTGGAGAGTCTTTTCCAGAACGGTCAGAAATCCAGCATCTCTGAGATGCGTCGCGGACCGCGAAGTAGGGAGGACATGAACCATCCAGTCCAGCAGCTTCCATGCTTTCGGGTTTGCGCGCGCCTGGACGCCGAGTTCGGCTTCATCCTTCAGTTTTTCAAGGATCCAGCGGAGGACCCATTCTGCGCGGGCGCGGACGAGGGTTCGGATGAGTTCGGTGCGATTGTGAGTGTCTGTTATGGCAGACCAGTCTGCGGGGAGTCCAATGATGCGTGTTGCCTGGCGGATCTGCTCGTTTAGATCGGTGAAGTCCTTGTTAATGGCGAGGAGCCGGGGAAGAGTTGCGGTCGATGGAGCCTGCAGAGCCTGCTATTGTTCAGTTTCATAGATTGATACCGCTTTCTACATTGATCCTTACAGCAATGATTGGCGCCATCTTGACCTTTTTCGCCCCAAATCGCTCGTCTCACAAGTTCGTGAAAGTAAGAGAGTCGGCGGGGAGATTTTCTCCATCTCGAACTTTTTGCGCACAGGCCTCTGCCAAGCCAGCCCGCTCTCGCGCAAACTTCCGGCGAACAACGGGGCACGCATATGGACGTCAACACCACGCCCAACCCGCCTCCCCCACCGCCGACCATCCGTACGGGCCCTGAATCGAACAATTGAATAGCGACAAGCAAGACACGCGCATCATGTCCTCTGAACCCTCCAACACCACTGTGACGATCCCCCCCACAAGCCGCCCCATGAGCGAAGCTCTGTTGAATGAGAAGGTACATACTCCCAGCTCATATTTAAGGCCCTGGTATCGCGATATACCTTGGAGACAGTCTTCCAAAATCACTGCCCGCGGGAATGGAGCCTAAAAGCCTCCAATTGCGCCCACAGCTCTCCCACGCACTCTCCAACACCAACACCCAGGACAAGCCTCAAATGCTTTCATGCAATCGCTAACACGCCCCCCAGTGGGACCGCTGCCTCTCCTCAATGCTCATCCGCTCCGGCCTCGGCCTCTCCTTCGGCATCGTCTTCTCCGTCCTCCTGTTCAAGCGCCGCGCATGGCCCGCCTTTGTCGGTCTCGGTTTCGGTGCTGGCAGGGCTTGGGAGGAGTGTGATAGCGTACGTACACCCCCACAGCCTCTATCCCAGCGTATACGAGAAAGAGATCTTGTATGAAATGGGCAATGATGCTAATTGGGATTGCAGTCTTTCAAGCGCGCAGCGGTACCTTCGAAAGACGGGTTGAGGGTGATAAGGCCATAAGAGAACGATGCAAGTACGAGACGAACGGGAATCACGCGACGAGGGGGTGCGAACCGAGGCGGCGGAACGGTGGACTCGACATGCACGAATAGGCTGTACAGTAGGACTTGCTGATAGAATCTGGGAATCCAGAACCTGTATATTTGACACTCTTGCCTCGCTTTCCATCTGCACAGGCGAGGACTAACAGCTCTGACCGATAGCCCGATTGCTTACTGTGCAGATCTGCGTAAACGAGGAGATGAAGCTCTCCTAGCGCTCTGTCAAATCCAAACCTGCCATTAGGTATCTCAATACGCTGCGCAACTATGACATCAGATCAAGACTGGTATCAGAAGTACCCTTCGGATATCTTGCTACATTACAACACCCCTTTCAACCAAACCCCTGGAACTCTCCATCTCATCTTCTGACGGCATATTCACAATCATCAAGTACAGGATTCCTTTCTTCAATTTCCTCTTCTTCGGTTCCCTCTCAGCGTGTTTGCCCTCCCTTTTCTCCCGCTTGCGCCCTTCTTTCTCTTCTTTCCGTTCCCCCTTCTCCCGCTTCTTGTCCTCCTTCTCTCGTTTCTTGTCCTCC
Source organism: Herpotrichia juniperi (assembly GCA_014905255.1). NCBI lineage: Eukaryota > Fungi > Ascomycota > Dothideomycetes > Pleosporales > Melanommataceae > Herpotrichia > Herpotrichia juniperi. Next base: position 178,966 of record BLYF01000005.1, on the reverse strand, counting down.
TTCTCCCATTTCTTATCCTCCTTCTCCCATTTATTATCTTCCTTCTCTCGTTTCTTGTCCTCCTTCTCCCGTTTCTTCTCCTGCTTTTCGACATCTTTAGACGAGAGGACAAGATCAGGAGACATAAGCAAGCCGAGCTCGCTGCCTGGGTTTTTCTTCAACTGTTACAAGTTATGCGTCAGTGGCTACGTGCCGACAGTGGGATCGGGCGCCTTACATATTTCACTTGGGCTTTGTAATCCTTTCGCTCGTTGCTCTTGTCCATCATCTTCGAGAACCCACTCTTCCAACTGCTCTCATCCTCTTGCTCCGATCCGTCCTCGGCTGCGTCTGCAGAGTCCGGATAGATGAGTTCTGCCGAAGCTGCGATATCAATGACTTCCGTCACGCCGTCATTGCTCCGGAACCTGCTACTCGTGCTGCCGGGCCTCTGCATCACAGTCTCGCCATCAGACCCTCCGTTATCCCGCACAGCGCTCTTATCCGACCGCTTAGCCAGCGCATACGCCATAACCAAACAGTACAACCCTTTCGGCCGGAACAGCTCATCATTCACCTTCAACAGATACTCATTCTGCACCTTCCGACTCTGCACCTCTTTGTATATTCCCGCAGTTACTTGGACAGCCAAACCAACCCCCGCCGCGATGGCAGACGGAACAGCACCGACAACTGCTCCCGCCAGGTTGACACCGCCCACCCAAGGAGAGGCCGCCATGACTTTGTCGAAGCCATCCAGAAAGGCGAGAAAGGTGGCTTGATCGATGCCGCAGCGCGCCAGATCCGGTGCATATGCTCGTATGAAACCGCGGGAGCGGTCCGAGGGACGCCGCTGGGGGATGATAACTGGGTACAAGAGTCGTGTAGGGACCAGAAATTGGGGGGCATCGAGGCTATCGTAGAGTGGGTAGAAGTTGGAGTGATGTTGGAGCGGATGTGATGCCTGGGAGGAACCAGGTTGTTGTTTCTCTGCCTCCATAACTGGGTGCGGCGGACGGAAACAAGACGGAGTGCGAGGAGAGAATGGTTTCCATAAATGAGATGCGGGAAGCTCGAAGTAATAGGCAGCATTCAGCACTGACTCCCTTTTGCTCCTCCTCAGATCCTTATACCGCTCGCTGTGGTGCCTCTAAAAGACCTAGCTTCTTATCAAAATGTGTAGTATCTGATTGGCCCACAACCAAAATCTCGCCCCAGCCTCAACTCGTTACAATCGATTGAATCCCCTTGCTTAGGTTCTTAGTGCTGATTCTTGACCGGGATGTAGCCACTTAAATGGACTTCCGCAACCATCATCAGGGTTAGTACTGTCCCTTTGGGGGTACCCCTAAACCTACAACATAAATAAAGATGTAACATTCCTCCCTAAGGGGCAAAAAACGCCCCACGCTGAAGAATGCAAGGGGTACTTTTACTTTTAGCGACTTAAAATCTATGCACATGTCAATTTTTACTATAAAATTAGATAAAGCCTATGCTACGACTACTTCTAGATCTGGAACCTTATTAAAATAAAAATTCCTTTCCATATCACTAATATTACGCCTAGTCTACAAAGAATGTTTGTTTATAGGATAACTGTCAGGATATAGGGTCACTAGGCAGTAGATAATAGAAGATAGATCAGAGTAAATGACTGCATTGGGGGATGCACATAGACGAATCGCTGCCGGGCCTCACCCGTCGCGATCCGAGCATATATATCCTGGGTCACATGACCCCGCCTAGGCCCTGCCTGACTCGTCATGACCCATTCAGGCCCAGAGGCCTTACAATAACAGTGTTTCCTAGCTGCAGCACTACAATTAAGATCCAATTACTCAATATACTTATAAAAGGCCGTTTACTAAACCTTAGAGCCTTACCATAATGCTAGGATATCATTAGCCTTGTGTCTGCTGTAGCAATAAAATATATATGGGGGTTTGTTACCCTAGTCAGCGCCTCCAACCAGAGCAACCTCCTCTCTAGGCTAATATGGAACTATCCTACACATCTTACTTAATATTGCATTGTAAATTACTTATAGTAGCTGTTAAGCTTGTGGTTGTAATTTCTCTCTCCTGCGGACGTCACAAATCCAACTCTAGAACAGTGATCAAAGGAAACTAGTAACCGCTAGACACATGTCTGAAATAGCATCTGATTTACATTGCTGTGCACAATCGGCTTCTTAGTTTTCGTTTGCTGCTCAGAGTCTTGCCTTCAAGACCAGCTACTCGCTATACACGTACTTTATAATATAAAGGTTAGAACATTAGATTTAGCTGCATGAGCTACTCGTTGTGTATGCTACTGATACACTAATTTATGGCATGATAACAAGATGTGTATAATTAAGAAACTCTAGCTACAAGCACGCCCTAAACGCACTGCAAATACACGCAACCACAAAGCACTGTCTGTAAACCAATGATCCCATCCAAAAACATACACCTAGTGATCTCCTACAGTAGATGCACACTGCCTGGTAGGTGGCCCTCGCCTTTTCCGACACACTACCTTAACTAACGCGCAGTACAGTCGTGAGAGGCGCCACTTTGGTTAATTAGTGGCAGCACCTGCCGCACCACCAACAACGCCTCCGCCTTCAGCTCCGTGACAAACCAGTTCCTCCACCCAGTCTTGTCTACTGTCGGGACCTGAAGTACAAGATATGGCTTATACAAAACAAATCCGTCTTCGCAAGTATCTCCATAACATGTTTTACAGGCCCACCGCCTACACTTTGGACGCAGTTTTTCAATTTTCCGCGTCAGCCACACCGCCGTCCCGTTCATCGCCACGCGCCCCACGACCAGCACGCCTTTCTTCGCGAACACTGCCCAACACCTGTTACCCTAGCTGAAATATAGAGACGGATATAGAGCTAAGTATATACAAAGGAACCCCTTACTATTTCCACAGTGCTGTAGAATCCACAGGCCCGCGCCCGAACTCGCGGCGAACTGCTCCCCAACCGAGAGGCGCTGCATCCAGTTCGTGATGAATGACGCATCCACAGTGTCTCGCCACATCCTCGACACCCGCCGTAGAGCAGCCAGATCCTCCACCGACGACACTTGCTCTACCACTAAGAGCCGCAACTCCTCCAGTTCCTGCATCGTGCCCCGTCCACTACAAGCACCTGTAGTGTTAAGAGGTTTGTATCAAGATCCGAGCAAGAGGCAGCTCTAGGCAACAATAAACGGAAGCTTGGCTGTCAAAAATAGTCCGCACGTGACCGCTAGTGGATGTTTCTAGAAGAGCGCCACACTTTAAGGCAGTAAGGCATAGCGTAGAATTCAATACAACTAGCTAAGTATCAAATACATCTTATTTCAACCCTTTCGTCTCTACACCCTGCATATAATTTACTATCCCTTACTTCTTAAACTCCTAGAAGCTTTAATGCGGAGTGCTATTTGAAGGTGCCAACAAAACAAGCGAAAGAGACAGACGGACTATCTATGTGTACATATGTTATTACTAATAGCAAGGGAACAAGAAGGCGTAACGTATTGCGTACCACTGTTACATGTAGTTCGTTCGCGGTTTAAAGTTAATAGTAAATAGTAAATGCTAACTTTATAACTAGTGAATAGTGAAGAGCCAAAGGCAGAAATGAATGCCTAGAGGGTGAATGAAAGGTGAAAGATGTAAAGTAAATGCTAAGGAGATAAACAGTAGAGGTCCATGCCTGAACAGTGGATGCTATAGACAAAGTAAATGCCAAGAAAGGAAAAGGTAAATGCGTAGAAGGTGAACAGTGACCACCTAGAGGGTGAACGCTAAAGAGTGAACGCCGAGGACGGACATCTGAAGTCTACCAAGCTAGAGCACGAAAGACCCGAAAGTAGCTGTTTAAGGAAGTGAAGGGTGCCAAAGCCATACAATGCGCCGCCGGCCTAAAATGCTCAGGTGAGACTTGAACCGCCCGAAGCCTGAAGAAGATAAAGAGTAGAAAGAAAACAATGAAATTCGAACCAAACCAAATTCAAACGCATACCACCATGGTCCAATATTCGAAAGATAGGCCAGCCAGCCATGTGATATACGCCAATACACCATCCATCCTTACGCCCAACCCTATTGTATACACTATTCCAAAGCCTGGCCGTCTGATCAATCAATCAATCAATGCGGGGTATATGGTGTTTCCAAATCCCGTTGCGTCGTGAACTAGCCGTAAAATGTGTCGCCCGTATCTTACTTCATCACCATTCGAGACCTCGCTCACATCTCATCGTTTTGTGAGGCCATCCGGCCCCCAATGTCACCGCAGCCCCTTCACGGCCACTGGACTTGGAGTCGGCACACCCCTCATTTTCCTCTTCTTCTCCAACCAACCATTCAACAAACTGTCCAGCTCCCCACTCATCCCAGAGATTGTCTTCGTTTCTTCGGTAAACAGTGACGACATAAGTGGATGCTCGGGTCCGACTGGCACAACACCAGTAGTGTCGTGGATGATCAGAAGCATATCTCTGAGATCCGTGCCGTCGTCGAGATATGTGCGGAGCGAGGAGTCTGACCAGGCAGGCAGTTGCGAGCTTTCGGAAGAGGGAGGCGGCGATGACTCCATCTCCTTCTGCGGCACGGGCGCAGCACGGCTTGGCGGAAGGATTGATGAGGGCGCGAGCAAGGTGGGAGATGGCGAGGAAGCACCCCGCGAGGCTGAGAGGTCCGGCTTGTTGTGTGTGCTAGTCGAAGGACTGTCGTCGGGTGTGGGTGTTGAAATAGGAGAACTGGTCTCCTGGCTGGAGGTATCGCCTGTGAGCCCGGGGGGCTGGTGTGGGTCTGGCTCAAGGTCTCGTTGTTGAGGTTGAAGCTTTCCAGGCGGTCGAGCATCAGCTGCGGAGACGTGAACTGGTGATTCGGAAAGACGTCCGATAGGCTCGGATTCGTTCGGCTGTGAGGACTTCGTCTTGGCTTCATTGGGGTCAGCAAAGGGATCGTTTTTCTCGTCGTCTTCAGAGTCAAAGTCGTCAAGTTGAACACGTTGTTTAGCTTGCTTAACCTTCTCAGGACGTGGGTTGCCATTGGGCTGACTCTTGAGTGTGTTGATCGGGTTGAGTTTAGCAGCCGCGTTGACACGAGATCGCCCTTCCGGTGACTGAACGCGTTCATCAACAGACGGTTTGGTTGATTCGTCTTGTTCCGGTGCAACCAAACGCATCGTTGAAGTACTTTGTGCGCCAGCAGCGCCGTTGACTGGCGCGTCGGTAGGGCCTACACTCTTGGTTATGATGGGTTCCGGGGTGGTGGGTTTCGATGAGTTCTTGCTGCCCTTCGATGGTGAGTCGTCTCTTGTACGTTGCGGTTTTTGTAGTTTGCCTTTACTTGGTTGTCTCTGTGGTGACTGTGTTCCTGATGCTTGCTCGGTGGACGGCCGTTCTGCGGAAAAGTCTTCTGATCTCTTTGATGATGGAGAACTACGACCGTACTCTTCGGACTGCTTTCCAGCATCGCTGTCGATGGAATCAAGAGAGCCAGCCTCTTTAGGCCTCTTCTCTTTGCGCTTGAACAGTCCGCTGAGCATTCCTGACTTCTTCTCTTTCTTTTTCTTGTCCTCCTTAACCTTGTCCGCAAAGCCATTTTTTTCGAGACTCTCGAGACTCGGTCCACGTTCTCTTGAGCCAGTAGTAGAAGTGCTCGAATCATCTCTTAGTAGGTTTGGTGTCAGGGTGATCTTCCGCGTTTCAGTATTTTCATCCTTGAAGAAAGAGTCCGTATTACGAAGTGTTCCGTTCCTGGATACTTTCGGGTCCATTGGTCGCTCAACATTCTCGTCACTTGCTCTTGAAGCGTCTCCGTTGGCCTTCGCAGAATCCTCGCTCGACACACGCCCAATGTCCCCATCCGGAGTGCCATTTGCATCCTGTTTTGCGCCGAGCTTCAAAGGCTGTACCTTCAGTTCGCCATCCTGCTCACCCTCTTTCTTCTCGGTGGCGGTTACTGTCTGTGCTTGGGCTTGATTGGGATCCGAGCCACCGAAAAGTTCATCGTCACCTCCCTCATCCGAGGAATAGTCGTAATCCGAAGCCTCGACATAAGTGGGGGGCGCGAATTGTACAGTCTTCGCGTTTCGTCGCCGTATAGCCTTTTTTAGTGGATTTTTGGATTTCTCGCCAGTATCTCCTAACATTGTCGCTGAGAGGTCAATATTCCGGTGCTTGTTTAATCTTGCTAACCGCTCGGTCGGTGTTTCGATATGTTCAGCGGGTAGGTAACCTGACTGTATTAGCATTTGCCAAAATAATATGAAGTTGGCTGCATACCAATACTGCTGTCCTTGACAACTCTAACCAGCCACCAATAACTGTTACTGTCGTCCAGGAGAACCATAGTTTCTCCCTTCGTAGCATTGGCCTGACCTTCCACAGTAGCAACAAAAGTGTGCAATGCGTATACGAATTCAAAATCGATGTCCTCTGTTTCTCGTAAGCATTCGCCTCCCCAACCAGAGTCAACAAATCGAGGATCATCAGAAAAAGAAATGTCATTGGAATCATCATCATCTGCGTTCTCATCCCAGGTATCGGCGTCGCTTTCGGTGGTCCAGGATCCGTCGTCGTCGTCGTCGTCTTCGTCGATCTCACCTACCAAGCCAGGCGTGCCCTCGGACTTTCGGGGTTCGCTAAACGGGTCATCCAAGTCACGAAGCGGACTACGAACTGGCTGGAACATTGTCCGTACGTCTTCTTCGTCGAAATCTGAGATCAACGACATCTGCGAATCCTGGCGGGCATTCTGCAGTCGGCGCTCCACCATGTTCAGGTGTTGGGTCCTTGGGCTAGTTTCCATGTCATCGCCAAGTCCAGCGTTGTCGCTCGTACCGTCCGTGGTCCTCATCCGGTTATACTCACCATGATGATGTTCCGCAGACTTCAGTTGTTGGACTCTTGTAGAAGACCGAAAAGAAATAGGAATTGGTGATGATCGATAAGGAGAATTAGAGATGAGCCCTGCGTTACCAGCTGGGACACTGGTTGGTCGTCGAGCGGCAGCCGCAGGCATAGGAAAATGAGTAGGCGTCGTCATGAAAGGCGAAGAAGAGAAGTCGGTATGCGCAGACGCATTCGGCGACTGAGTTGGAGAAAAATTGGGAGTAATAGAGGAGCTCCGTTTTGGCCAGGGCAAAGGAGAAAGCGAAGAATACCCACCATCGTCTATCGAGGGCGAACTCGAGATTTTGTCCATCATGTCGTCGTCCATATCGTCGTCGTCGGCGTCCTGCATGTCCCCATCATCCCCATCCCCTGTCATTCCACCGTTTAGCCTCACAGCCGTCTCGTCCTGCTGGTTGTTTCTGTCGCCATCGTCCCCATTCACCATTGTGCGCTCATCATCCGATCCAGGGTCTTCGCGCAGCGTGTTCGCATCGCTCCAGTTGCCATTCTGCATATGTAATTCTTCCGACATGCGTTCATTGGTCACCAGGCGCATCGACGCCTCCTGGTGCGGAGCGGCTGGGCCGATTCCGAGCGGTGCTGGGTGCTGTGGTTGTTTCGAGTGGTCCTGAGCGGTCGGTGAGGTCTTGTCTTGCAGATCGAGGGTGTCTGCCAAACAAACGTGTTAGCGAGGCTGCACTGCTGCACTGCTGCTCTACTGCTCTACTGCTCTACCACTCGGAAAGTGGGTTTCATAGCCGTACCTGCCCTGATAATCTGTGGTCGCGTCATCCTAGCTCATGTCCCAAGTGCACAACTGAGATCCGCGATATGATCTGCCTCCAAAGCGACGCTACCAAGGCGATAAATTCGAGGGGCCGGTCGGCGTGCGCTGCACTGCGGCGACGTGTGAAGGCCCGCGGTGGACGGTGAACGAAGGACGGGAGGAATGAATGAAGCAGTGAAGTCGTCCAGCGTCGAGCGGCGGCGGTCGCATGCGATGTTTGTGGTGTTCGTGTTTCGGTGACAGCCTAGGGAAAGTGCACTGGCGGGCCGGAGCAAGGTGCGGAGGTGTCGATGTTGCTGTTTCAGGGCCGTGCCAGGGTAAGCCCACCGAAGTAAGGAACGACGCAGAAGGCCCAGAAGGTAGTACGGAGAACAGAGGCTGCACAAGGCATTCGGGAATAATGGTGGTGTTGTCGTGAATGCAGCAACGCCGGGGAAGGGCGAATTATTTTGGGCGACAATGGCTTTCCCCGGTCATCGCAAGCAGGGGAGGTGAAACACAGCTGAAAGGATGCCCCTTTCCTGCCGCACCATAACCAGACTAGCGTCTGGTCGGACATTTAATAACCGCTACCGATACTACACCTTGACAGCCACGTCGACTTAGCTTTTCTCACGATAAATGTATTATCCTTCACGCGTTGCGGATCGCCCATTGAGGTCAAGATTTCCCTGCAGCTAGTGCAACGTGTATGACTTAAGGCAGTATTCAAAGAAAGCGTTCCCGTGCCTCCCCCACAGCATAGCTGCTGTTTTGCTACGGGTGCGAAATTGCACACAATATGAATTGTCGTATTTGCGAACACCATGAGTGTCTCCAATCGGCTCCTGTACGATCGTTGGAAAGCAAATCTAGACATAATCGTGGAGACCTCCACAATCCAAGACGTCATCGATATCTTGCATCTTTCTCAGGACAACTCCTAAATCCATACCAGGATCCACACTCTCGTTATTTCCTTCACCCTCAATTCTTTACAGAGGACTACGTACATTACAGCACCGTCCAACATGGCAGCCCGCGCCCTCCGCTCCCCCACTTTTTCACAGGCCTAGCAAATCTCTTCGTCATCGGCGGCTCAACATATCACCTCCGCAATCACCTCATCTACAATCTTGAGGAGCACGAAGCGCGTATGGACGAACTAGAGGGCACACTGCGAAGTCACATAGGACTTATCGAAGAAGCGCTAGATAGGTTAGAAGGAAACAGCAGAGTGAAAGGGAAGAAAACGTGAGTCAATATTGCCTGACCAGAATAGCTATAGCGTGTGCTAAACAGGCGAAAGGGAAGATCTGTATTCAGCGAGGGGACGGGATGGTAGTAAGAAGTAGAGAGGTTATCGAATGATGGTGGAGCAGGAATTACAGGCTGAGCACGTTGTTTCGATCTGTAGATCACGTCTCAGCCCCAGGATCAGGCTTTCGAAACCGAATAAGGTTCGTTCCTCCTCTATTACGAGGACCAAACAAACTCGAAAGTCTAGATTCTCAAACAGCTTTAAATAATCATTGCCTCTGATTCGTCGCGTGAAGGCGCTTGCCTGCACGTCACACCTCTCAACATTACGGTGTTCCGCGGGTCTACTTCAACTCATCACAATTCTCGCTTCACCTGCAGAATGAGCTTTTTTTTTACTTCGTGGTGAAGTGTAAATGTTTCTTCGGATATGTTGTGCCGAAGCGTGGAGCCTTTGTGGGGCCTACATGAGATTAACGATGTGATAGATCGAGCGGCAGGGACATACCCATGGAGTGCGTCTCGCGCTTCACTTTGCGTTGTCCCTCGACCCAGTTTCTATACATGATATTTGTAAATCGCATATCCTGGAAATACTGAGCCTAAAGCCTTGATTTGTCCGTAGTAGGGTATTTGCTATTGATCAGCTGTTGTCTCACACGAAGCCCAGATGGTGGAGATTTGTCGCGAGGCACAAAAGCCTAGACAAAGCCCGAGGAGAGGGTGGATCATCCGATTGCGCTCTTCTTCCATGTTGACGAGACTGTTTCTGCGACCAACAGAAATGCAACCGACTGCCAGAGGACTATCTCCCCTTTGCAACGTTCTGCTTTGTCAGTCAAAAGAAAACTTGAGCGTTCAGAGGAAGCATGCGGGTGCACGTACAATATCAAGATTTCTCACTATTCGAGTATAAGACTGAGGCCTCAAATTTCGCTCCCGTCTTAAGTCGAAGTCCGTATGGCAAGCAAAATCCAGCGTCACTGCTTTAAGAACTGCGAGAATCATTTGATATGACAGCAGAAATATCCTGATGATATATGCCTTTCTGCCTTGCTCTTCCTTTGCGATTCTGATCCATGGTATTTGAGGCTTCCGTTCCGCGGCAATGTTCTGCTGGCCTGAGCCATCGATTCATATGCAATATCTTACTACCTTCCCCACATATCTTTCTGCATCGGAACCTGTATCACAGGCAAAGATATGTACTAAAGCGTCCGAACATTGTCTGCCAAATATCAGCAACGCAAATATATTGATGTTGGATATTGAGTCTAGCTGACTGTTATCATTTGATATCGTCGACCCCCTTCTGTAAGCCGAATGAGAAAACCGGAGGCGTGTCTACAACATGCAAACAAAGCCTGAGTGCTTGACATGCAACAACATCCCACTTTTCTCTCGCGTAAGTAGGAACATCAAATACTATTGCTAATTCTGTCTTGCCACATTTATGCTGAAGTTCTGGCTGTCCTGTCGGTTGATAAAACGCCCCGTGAAGGCCAACTTGGAGGACTGCATCCAAACTAAAATGCCACCTTCATTGAACTCAAGAACAGCCGATATCGAAGCGCTGTCAAACTCTTTGGCAGTCCATGAAGCTATACCACAAGACACTAAAGTCGAGACGTAGGTTCTGGTAGAAGGTTGATCGAGGCCTTATAATCACTCGCTGCCCTATGCGATTCGCAAATGCCATGGAATGAGATGAGATCGCAGAGCTAGTGCAAGGCAAATAGCCATAATCCGCTTCTCTCGCAACCTCTTTTGGTGCGAAAAGAAACGTTCCGTGAGTCATGATTGGTGTCTAGGACACGTTGGATGTCGTCATCCCTTCTGAATTGGGGGTCTCAGGTTCTAATGTTGGTCAGAACCAATATAGACAATTATCAAGTGTCACGAAGCGAAAGGGCAAGTCCGGCTTCAGATTTGCTGTCACGATGGTTGCCATTCCTTTCAAGATTTGAGATCAGAGAGCATGTCCACAGTGAAAGCGCTAATGATATGATGGTGTGAGAAAACAAGATTGCTCGCTAGCATGTAAACAATTACGTCCCTGACAGCAGCTCATGAACCAGAGTACAATTATATTGGATATCTAGAGACCATTGTTAGCATCCAGTCCACCATGAATGCGTACGCACGGAAATACCAATTAGAGACGACGCGATCGGCTCACTGTTATGTGTACCAGCGAACTTGACGTTTCATATGTAGATTCTGGACCTTATAACTCCGGTATTAATGTCGAAGCAATTGGAGGTATAAAAGTCCTGCAGAAGTTTCGTCTTCGCCGGCTGGGAATTCGAAATGGTAGAAGTGTTACCCATAACTTAAATTTCCCCCTCGTTTATCTTCTCCTTCCTGTCTCCTGTATTACCAATTCTTCTAGTCTGCTCGTGTTAATTTTCTTCACCTCTATAAACGCCCTTGAGCTACATTCGTTGCACTAACATGAAGCAGAATATGAAAGAAAAAAGATGTCAGCATTCAGTGGAATAATATAATCCTATAACCGGCCATACTGCTTTCTGTCATCTCCTAGGAATTTGTTTCGACGGTCCGACGCATTGAAAACCAGAGGAGGAGCAGAAAAAGTGTTTCTGTTGAAGTCCTGCTGTATCCGACAAGGAACTTTGTACTTGGTTAGGAACTGTTGCCTCCGGGGTATCAATAGGGAATACATCGGAGTGAACGTTTATACATACCTCGATGATCCACATAAGAGGCAGCAAGGACTGGAAAAGGTCAGCATTCCAGAAAAAAAAAGGTGAACGAGAACACACCTTTATCTGAGATCGCCAATACTACGCTGAATTAGAAAGAAACTCTCTAATGGCGAGCACATCTATGAGACTTACTCTTGAGATGAAAACTGGCCTTGTTTCCTGGAAAATTAGCTCTAAAGATGGGAGAAAGCAAGGTCAGTACGTGACGCATTAGTACTCAAAGAATCACTTACGCACTACAGTCTTTCCTATCCTTTTCCGACTTGCCACTAAAGCAAGATTACTCAAACACACATCGAAGACCTCAATCGAGAGTATCGCCACTACAATCGGGGAACAAGACAGCTAGTAGTGGACCAGCAACGTGTCCTTCTCTTCGCCATCACGGAACTTGAACCAGCCACCTAAACCAATTCTCCAATCCCCTCTTCCAAAGTACAACGTGCGCTGTTCTTCTTTCTTACTCGCCAAACCCCCCTCAACAAGGACCTCGATCACGCAACCCCATTGTGTCGACTGCAACCACGGAAGCTCCTCGTCAGTACGTACTCTTCGATATCCAATATTCGCATCCGTGGAAACCGGGTCCTGAGTTTCCACAGCGAAGCGACAGAATACCAACGGTAGCATGCTGGAAGTGTTCTGGTTAAGAAGGTTGTTGAGGAAGGATAATCGACGGATGTGTTAGCTATGGTGCCGTAGATGGGATGTGCGAGCAAGTTCGTGGGGAAGCATGTGACAAGCTCGTGCCGATGCGGCTCCGTGTCCGAACCAGGACATGAAATCTTGGTGGAAGAATTAGCGGTTCGAGCATCGAATGAGCAGAATGGTGGGCACGTGATATAAAATTCTCAGCTCGTGAAGAGAAGGCGTTCAGGTTCAAGTACGACACTGAAATTTACTAACGAGCACAACAGACATCAAGCTTCAAGTCTCTGATTCTTAATCGTGATGACTTCGTCTACCTAAAAAATGATACAACCTGCGCGGTCCATCCCATCCCATTCCACCTGTAAGACGAAGTCGCTCAATTCGCAAAACGCCAAAAGCCCCAAGGGTATTTCATGTCCCATATCCTGTATCGTCCAATGCAGCGCTAAATGTTGAAGAAGGATAGAAAAGGGGGTATCGTAAGGACGAGCGCAAGATATGTGGTATAAAATGAAAATGAGAGCTGTCCCCAACCCCGTCCTTCGACGTGTTCCTCGTCTAATCGCCGGTGGTGCTTCGAGCCCGTGTTTCGCCGCGTGCTTTTGTACCTCGAATCGTATTGTAATAGTCGGCTCGAAAGCGAGGAAACCCAATATCCACGCTCTTGCAAACATCCTCCACACTTAATTCATGCCTAGGCCTCAACTCAAAACTCTTTAACTCACGTCTTCCCTCCGTTCGTTACTACTGGTGTAGCGAGTATCGCCTTGACCCTATCAAGTCGCGACACCGCCTTCTCCAACCTTTCCAACCTCGCCATCTTATCCTTATCCTTCTTCTCCAGCATCTCCACTCTCTCCTCCAGCTTTGCCCTCGCCCGTCTTTCACTAGCCACCATTTCGTTCGCCTGACTAAATAATTGTACACTCAGCTCCTCAATCTCTAGATCTACTGTCCGCGCTCTGTCCTCGGCTTTAGCTCTTAGCGCCCGCTCTTTTTCTAGCTGCTCGTGGAGCTCGGTGTCCGAGGGTGGGGGTTGGATGGCAGAGAGTAATTGTGCGGGGGAGCCACGTCGGCCGGTGAGGAATGAGAAGCGTGACTTGTTGGCGGCGGAGGAGTTTGCGGTGCTGGGGCGGGCGTCTTCGTTTGAGGGACGGGAGGTGTGGGGATCGAGGGATTCGGTGGTGTTAGAGCGGGGAAGGCTCTTGATGCTTCGGATTTGGTCTTCGTAATCCGCGCATTTATCTACTGTGGTGCTGTCAGCATCAAGTGTTCACGGGGTCTCTATTCCATTTCGTGATCTCGTGGTTTTGTATGTGAATGTATCAAGGGAGCAGACATACCAGCAGCAGTCGCCTTCTCCTTCAACATCTCCACCTGCGCTTCCAGCTCCCTAATCTGCCTCTGCGCGTCCTCCACTACCTCCTCCAGCGAGGTTCCGCATGTCGGACAGCTGTGCGCAATCGTAGTCGTAGCCGCGGGCATTTGTTTGGTATTCGTGTGCGCAGAAGTTGTCTCAAGTACAACGGCCATTCCCTTCGTGGTGGTTTCAATCGCTCTATGATAGTAGTTTGTAATGGTGTTTGCGCCTCGGGCTTTCACTCAGAGACAAGAATATAAATGCGTGCGTCACTGTCAAGGCGATGCAGTGCTGACAGCGGGCCTCCGAGTTTCAAGGTCGATCATGCGTTGGATGTTGTCAGGGTCCACCACAGACGCCCAGGCTAGACCTCATATGGTTAGCAAGGCTCAGCCCTATTCCAATCTGCCGACTTCATATCTAGGAGGGTTTCAAGGGGAAAGGAATATCTCAAACTTAATAAGGTCAAAAATAAATATGTAGTAGGTCAAATTCAGCTCGTCCCAGAAGCATATTAGCTTACATCAGCAGAACGCACAAAATGTAGGCTTCTTCTTAAAATAGCGTACGGGGAGCAGCATCTTTTGGCGAAGTCCCTCAAAATTCGTGGTTTCTTGGACGAGAGCTTCGGGCCCGATGGTCCATCGGCAGCTACTGGTACAAGGGGTATCAAGGCTGCTGAGAAGACTCATTCGAGATTGGACGCTGAAGTTAACGAAGCTTAGGAATGCTAGACTAACGACCCATCCAACGATCGAGGGGTGTGTCTAACCCCCGAACCTTGCGAGATTTCCATACTATTTCGCTACGAATCAGTCTGTTGAAACTCTACGATAGGAGGAAAGTCTTGCATGCTTGACCATGAGGAATATGATTTGATAGAAAGAATGCATAGGGGGACAAGAGTAGGCCTCAACGACTAAAGAGAAAATGAAAGATTAAGCCACTATCAAGCACAACATGAGTCTCGCTCGTCAGAGCATATGAATAGAAGGTAATCTAAAAGATTTTTTTTATCATATTTTTGCTCAAACCTCCCGTACTTTGTGCGTGATCTAGCAGAGCTCAATCGCCAACACTTCCAGGCATGCTTGGGATGTTCCGCAGATATAAGGTTTCTACTTCTCCAGACAATTTTTTCGGACAATAGAACATTCTTATCACCTTGAAGGGGGGACCCCTCATCTTTCACACGGCGCCCAGGAAGGGAGGGGCGGTGAACGAGTCACACGTGCACGGCGATAGGCTTCCAAACTTGTGGTTTGAACCGCTAAATCTGCTCGCACCTCACTTCCACGACCGACGGAAAGCAACATCCTTGCTGTTTTTAGAATCAGACGTTTCGGCTACTACTATCTAAGCTTTTCACCCACCATAGCCATTGGTAAATTGAGTAGGATCGCTACGATATATCCATCAGATTTTAGGTGGGAAATCCTGAAACACAAGAGGAAAAATATTATGCTAGGCTTTGCAGGCCTCTTCACGAGAACCAGACTTTCAATCGCTCCAGCTTTCGGCACTCAACAACCTTCAGATAACCCCACTTTTATAAGAGAAGAATCCCACGGGCGATTCCCATCCATCTCCGGCTTATGTGGTTACTGCCATGGGACGACTGATGAGCGATTAACAGCAACTTTTTGCGCGGCCATAGGCGCCAAAACTTGCCAATCCAAACAAAACTTGATTATCTGTGACGCACGAACACTGGTGGTAGCTCAACGGTTTTCAAACTATGCAGCTTGCTAATGTAATCATTTGTGATTTTTCAACTGGTCGAACTCTAAAGAAAACGGTTACTGACTTGAAGGCTAGGACAACTCGAGAATAGCTCCATTGATTCTCACAGTGATTCAATATTCACGATTCAGATTTAAAGCATCAATATTTCTCTCGCTACCTCTGTGGGATCTTTGAAGTAGCCTGCCTTTGGCCACTTCTTAGTACCTCTGTCGAGCACCTGCCTACGCCACACTCGCGCCCAAGTAACAACATTGTGTAAGCTGCAATCGCCTAGCTCCTTCTCCTTCTCCTTCTCCTTCTCTCTTCCCTTCCATTTCGCCACCCGCCTCCTTCCACAACCACGCCTGAGTGACAACCTCGTGCAAGCTGTCACGCGTCTATCGACACGACGCTACTATATTATCTTCGTAAGTTTTCCTGTCTACCGTCTTGAGCTCTTGCTTACTTTCATTTTAAGGCATCGTTATTCATCCTTCGCCATGGATGACCACTCTTTTGGTGTTCTCATCACGGAGGACACCGTGGAGCAGCCACCCGACGAACGCTACCCAACGTTCGACTTCGAGCAAGCCTTTCCTGACTCCGTGGATCATCCTCTAGATGAACTGACTGCCCAGGATCGTGGTCTCCCCGATATAGAGTCCGGTACATTAGACCTAGGTGCCGAATATCAGGCCAATCAATCACAAGTTGCCAACGATATCGGGATGTCATACCTGGATAACCCTACCAGAGAAAGAGCGCAACCTACTAAGTCAATACGCACACGAAAACACAGGACAAGAAATCCCGCCGGTGACATTGTGCCACAAAGAAAAGTGACTAGAAGGAATGAGACATCGAAGAGAAGCCGGTCGAAGTCACGCGAACGTCGGATTGCTGTGGCAGAGAAAGAGAGACTCATACGGGAAGCCATGGCTAGAGAGAAAGCAGTCCACGACGAACGTCAATCTGTGATGGCGAGGGCTACGCCGTCTGGGGCCATTGCTTTCCCGTATGGACACGTAGAGGGTGTTCTTCAAGTAGAAGCGCCTGAAAACAATCCTCTCCTAAGCCCACAGTGGCCTGACAACGTTCCGGAAGCAACTGCAGCCTTCGGCGGAAACCGGGCACATTGGGACTCCTACGATATGTCAGTGCTACTTTTGTCTTTGCTCTTGTATATTGACTGACAATTTTCAGGTTTGCAGACCCTAATCAGAGACCATTCAACCCAGGCTATCAAATACCAACCTACCCAACTTTCCCAACCTTCCCAACGGCGTTCGGACCCCCACCAACTGGAGGATCGTATCAGCGCTTTTGATCTCGACTATTAACGATACGGCGCCATGAGATAAGGCGGTCGATTCGACTATTTTCTTTCATCCATGGGAACCAGGCTATCAACAGCCTATATGCAGCGAACTTTTTCGGTTTCGGCGTTATCACATCGGGCGAGCTTTCGAGGAAATATAATACTCGGAATCAGGACCAAGGAAGGGGGCGTTGGTTTCTTTCGTACTGTCTCTTGCTGTTCTTGCTATTCGCGCTGTTCGAGCTGTTCGCTCGTGTTCTTTTATCCTTCACTCCCAATGTCCGGGTAGATAGCCACGGTAATCGAAATAGGACCTGATATTTCAATAATAATAGTAATAACAATGATTTTAAACTAAAGATTGAGTGTTCCTAAGGTGATGTGATGATTTGGTGTGAGCTTAGACAAGCTTAATCCAGGTACGAATACAAAAAAACTTTTCCACTCACAAGAAAACTTAAGCACATCAGTGTAGGTACTAAAAGTATAAAGTAGCCTCTAAAATGCACTTTTTTACAAGCCAAAGTGCATTTTGCGAACCCGATTTGATCGTTTTGCCAGATGACTAAAATTGCTTACGGCTCCTTCGTATGCATGGAGTTCTTCAGCCCTATGTCCCAGATTAATTTCTCTGCTTAAATAACATAGGACTGATTTCAGATTTGAGCGAAGGGTATTGTGTGAAAACATTTTCTAATTGCCAAAATGTCTCATGTCTGAGAGTCCATCGAAGAGCTCATGCACCAACTTATATCCATCTTATTCCCACGAAGCGTGGTGTTTTGAAGTTCGGGTAAGCCAGATCTATCGGGGGCTCTCCGAGAGAAGGCAGTGAGCCATTAGAAACAGGAAAGTTTGTTCTTGGAGGTGGCGAACCAAACTAATGTTTGTAAGTTCAAGTTGATAAGTTGGATTGGGTTGTACGAACTGAGGTTGGTAGGTTGAGTCCGGTAAATCAAGATTAGTAGATTGGGGTCGATTTATTGAGATTGGTAGATTATGGTTTATCGGTTTAGATAGAGTCGTTTATTGAAAGCGGCTGATTGTAAGTTCCTAGGGGTTCTTTTTGCAAGGCGTCGGGCGAGGATATTACCAATACGTGCCTAGTAAGCAAATTTGCTAGGGAAGGTCTGTACGAAAAACTCCTTTCTAAGACCGCCTTCCTCACGAAGCCTCTTGTATGAGGCACTTCCTAGACAGTTCTTTTTCGTACTTCTTGCACAATGGTTTTTCACCTCCCACTTGTTCCACCAAGTGTTTCTCTGTGCAACCTGCTTCTACAATGCTTCTTTCCGTCAGGCTTCTCTCGCTCACCTACTCACTACCAAGTTTTGTCCCAACTCTGCTTATTCTTTGTCTTTTTCAAATAGCACCAAGATATTTGCGAAGTAAAGACTCGGTCGAAGAAGACTGGGATGTACGGTAGTCTGGCTCATCTAAAGGTCCTCTTCAGAAGCACCCAAGGCGGTCCATATGTTTCATCGAAGGTGATTGATAGTTGTGATCCATGAATTGCGTTCAACGAGTATCTGTTGTTCACGATGCTCGAACCGGTCTCCGGCGCAGTCTTGGATGGTGTGTATGCTGATCTGCTCGATGGCGTGTTTGACGGATTTCAGTCATACCCAAATATCGATCGACTATTGAGCAATGTTTTTAATAGATTGCTTGACAAAATGATTGATGGAGGTCATCGACAGATGGGTACTGGTGAAAAAATTGGGCAGATGCCTGGGCACGGAAGAATCGAGAGTCATACCAGCAATATCAAAGAAGTTATGAACTTGAAACAAGCCTCTTGATGTTGATATCTTGATGAGCGGCTAGGAGAGGGGTATGATTGAACTATTGATGGTTGGTTGATGAATCAGTTGAAGAGAATGGGGATCCTACATGAAAAGAACGTAGTTCTCTGTTGAAACTCTCGATATAGGCCGTTGTTCAAAAGCTATGATAGGTAAGAGGAAGGGGGAAAAAGTCTGCGGTTGCAGTTGCTTCCTCGGGTCCATATTGCCTGTAAGATAGGACTTCCAGTAGAATAACCACCCTGTGAAGGTAAAAGAAAGGACAGTTTGCATGAGACTGAGAAAGTATATGAGTAGAAAGCCAAAACGTGCATGTGGAGAGTCTTTGTGTGTGAACAGATATCCAACAGTATTGCTGACAGTTCGAACTCCCCGCTGCATGCGAGGCGCACTCAAGGGTCTAACCATTGTTCCAGGAACCATTCTGCTACAATCTTCAACAGATGGAAGATTATGAGTCATGGAACACTCTTGGTAGGCTTGGGAACAGGTATTTGTACTAATAGAGCTCACCGTCCGTTGCGATAACGATACCTCTTCTCAAATCTCAACGAGAACTTGGTCCCGAGTTGTTCCATCTGCTTGAATTTGCTTGTAGAACGCTTATAGCTTCATTAATACAGAGGCGTCTCTTGCTGTTGTCCAGATACATGAGGTGGCGATGAAGTTGTTCGGTTCTTCACCCTACCACCCTAGTCCGAATTAAGGTTGTGCCCATGCATGATTGGATATCGAACATTAGTTAACCAAATTGCTGCTGTATCTATAATAGACGAGCCAGAGACTTCTCGTTCTACCTCGTATCGTTGGACTGGCAAGATTACGAGGAAGAGTCCAATACTATATGCACGATTTGACTACACATGTGCAGGAATGCTTATTTACGTATTCAAGTCACAAACCTAGTCAGCTTGAGTTCAATCATGAAATTATCAACGTTATCCTCGATGCAGTCAACGCGAAACAATGTGCTTTCAGGTTCCCACCATTCCAGAGGTTATCCACGTTGCCCGAAGCTTTATGGTTGTGAATTAGCACTATAGTCTTGTTGTCTCATGCTATCACATATTTCAATCTGCTTCTTTGGCTGACACCTTAAAGCCTTATTGTTATCCATATTCTTTTAATAACGAACCGAATTTAACTTGCGACATGGAGCAAAATGGGCAGAGAAGACCTTCCCTGCACAGCAAAACCAGCAAAACGGTGCTCTCGTACCGTAAAAATCTAAGATAAATCTATTGAGCAGTGTGCACACTATGAAGGCACCGAACAAAATGCACAAAGAATATTTGTAACGCTAGGTTTCAAGCCTTGACTTGAGGCCATTTGACAGATAATTTCATAACCTAAGGCTCGAAGCCGTTAGCCTCGTGATTGGTTGGAAGGCGACTACAACCGAGTGGTACAAATATTTGAATTTCTCCACGGAATTCGATGAACTGTGGTGGTCGGACGTTAAACTACCAGAGGAGCAGAAACACAATCTCGCCCTCCCGTCACACAAAGGCCTGGATTACGCAAAGTGGAAATGCAGGGCTACCACAACACCATTCCTGGCTCATCCGATATGCAAATTTAGCTTAGTGGCCCTTTCCGTTATAATTTGCCTTGATGCCTCACTTTTCAGAGACTCAAGTGATTGTGACATGTTAGCGCAACATAATGTTCTGAGACTCAAGTCTAACTCAGCTCGAGCCAAGTATCCTGCTCTTTCCCCATACTCACCTCACACTGAATATATTCATGAGCGTTCTATTATCAATTCAGCTTCATCGTCCTCGAACGCTGGAGACCGTTCCGGAACTATACTCGCACAACTTCCTCTAGTTATGCTCATTCGCATGAATCAGTGTACTCTTTCAGACACTCGACAGGAAAAGCAGATTCACCATAACTGACAGTAGTCACAGTGTTCCTCGCTGTTCATCTTCGGTGCATATCTGCCCTCAGATATCCTTGTGTTAAGTATGGCCCGACTTCACTTTCCTCGCAGACCAATAGACATTTTTAAAATCTCCCTAGCATTGTGCACCACGCGTGGCATGACCTCCGAGTCAGTTCGCTCCTAGCACTGAGGCCTCCTCCTCCTCCGCCATCACCACAAACGCCTGCATCCCAGAAACTGCAGATATCTCCATGCCCTCATATTGCTCCTTCCCATACCTAGTTACCTTGAAGAGAGAGAAGAGGTACAATTCCGCTTCAACCGAAGTGACGTAAAAACAATGTTACCAGAAATCCAGTAATAATATCAAAAGACGGGCATACTGCTGGTGATGCTTATCAAAAGTAGAGTGTTGGAACTGGCTGATCTGCGTGTTGAAGTTGTGGGTGGGAGGAAGTGAGGGAGAGGTGGTATAAGATGAAGAATGGAGAATGGAAGTCGACGAGTAGTGTCTATAGGAGGTCTATTCCTGGGGTTGGACATTTGGGGGAGACGGTGCAGGGTAATGGGAGTTGAGAGGTTGATTTGTGGAATTAGAGTAAGGTACAGATGTGAAGATGGTAATGCGATCAATATCTATTATTTACATACCGATTCTTTCATAAGCTATTTTTTTAAAAAAAAAGCTCCTTCGACGGTAAAGATTGGATTCTGAAGCAATCCTAAATTTGACGGTTCCGTCCACAAAATGAGCTTCAAGAAATGAGTCGGATTTCTGGGGGTTTAGCTATCCAACAGCAAATACGAATCGAATGTTCTCGGATATGAGTTTGGTCCAAGGATTCATGTAAGCGGGCGTAGTTAATGCGTAATTTTGAGATGCGTTGTGATGGAGGGACTGTCTGTTTTCGTCCCTTGGTACCAAGAAATCCCCAAATAGTAGACTCAATACCGCCAGAGACAAAGCAGCCGATCGTAGAAGCTCGTCGTGATGAAAGTACTTCGATTCTGTTTGTTTAGAAATGGCTGACAGTCACTCCCATAGTTCATACTCTTGTGCTCCTCAAACCTTGCCAGTACCTCGAACTGCCATTCACCGTCCGTGTCTTTCTTCAGGCTCAAGATTTGTGCTCCTGCGTACATGCAGCTTGCGAGAAGTAGAATTCCATCCGAAATATAGTTCTCCGTTGGTCCCGAGTTCCATGGGCGGTTCAGTAATTTCAGACGCCATACCCCTCCTCCAAGATTCAATTCTGCGAGCACCGTTCTTCGGCCAGTAGTGGGTACGTGTATGAGTCTTATGTGGTCATCGTAACTCCCCGTCAGTACCGTACTTCCGCCTTCGGTAGAGTAGAGAGGTAATATCGCCGTGACACCCGCGCCGTGGATCTTTCTATCTGACCATGGGGCCCTCTTCATATCCTCATTTTGCGCGACATGTGTGTCTTTGATGATGAAATGCTGAACATTTTCGGTCAGATCAGTGTACTTCAACGCACTGTCGTCGCCTCCCGAGTACACCCCTGCTCCAGCCGGTGAGAAGGCCAGCGTCCAGGCTTCTAGGTCATGCATGACCACACTTTCAGATGATGCCATATCGGGAATACCGATAGGCTTGAAGGGCATTAAACATACTTCGCCGGTAGTCAGAGTCATTCCAATGCTGTCAACGATGGGGTGCCATTGGAAGGCTGTTATGAGAATGTCCTCTGCGAAGTATTGGACAGTGATGTTGTGAACAATCCTGATGTCGGCTTCTAGAGACCGGGTGAGAAGATAGAACCCAATTGATCCTGTTGATGTGGCTGCACCAAACATTTGTGTCTGACGAGGAGATCCCGTATGGAAATGGAGGTCGAGAATGGCCGAGGGAGTTGAGAGTGTATGTACTATTTTTCTGTGACGCTTTAGTAGTGTTTACGAAGAATATAAAGCTTTCTCGGTGGCGCCGCGTATGGACCGGCAAACACTCGAACAGTACATGGAGAGTATAAATGCAAATGAAACCACTCACACTTCGTCACCATCCACTTTTACGAGGATCAAGCTCCCATTGCGCTGCTGTGTTTTCTTCACTTCACTTACTTTCGCATTCTCCATCTCTTCAACTCCATCTTGCTTTTCTTCTGTTTTCTCGAGATTGTAAGTCCCTACTACAGCATACTGCACGTCTAACGGCCAGAATTCTATGCAGCAAGGCGGGAGATCGAGCGTCAAAGATTGAAGATGCTCGATGGACGGCATACTGCTTTCGAAAGCCCGGTGTAACAGAATTCCTACTCCTCTAAGATCACATTCACCCTGTCTCTAGACCAAAGAATTCGGGGGATTAATGATGCTGTCGTGGTGCTGAAGATGTCTGTCAGAGAAAATGCAGGAGCTCTTCCAGCCATTAAGCCACATATGGCTAGCGCACTTACACCTCTCAAGATCATCAGCCCCATCTTTAGGATCTTCTACAATTCCCGCCTCGGAGCGTCACCGGCGCCTGTCTCGCCTGCTCAGAGTCAATTATCCAATCGAGTTTTCTGAGTTGCTGTCAGCTGAAGCTTTGTGCGCTCGGCTGTCAGGTTGATGCCTTAATTAACCCTGCTAAGCCCTGTTGCTGCCTACACTAACGGACACCGCCGCCACAACTAACCAACGTCAACTTTTCCTCAATTCTCTACTTAAGTCGCCTGAGAGCGCGTCTCTTTCGTGTTTTCGATCATCATCATACGCGTCTTCCACTGTTCTCACATTTCGATTGAAACTCTCGCCACCTTCCCTCGGCTTCAAATCAGCCCTAAATAGTCACTTCACAATGCCACACGTTCAAACTTCCCAGGACATGGCCAATGCTGGAAGATACTCGAAGCGCAAGAGGAACCAAGTCAACTACTACGAGGTTGTTTCCGACATCGAAGACATTGACTCTGAGATTGAGGGCGAGGACACAGACAATTACTCGCAACCCAAGGTCCGATCCTACGCCTTATGAAGTGTTTATCTGTAATTAACATATAAATAGAAGCAAAAGTCACCACGTCCTTCCAGGCCTCTTCCCAAGCGCAAGATCTTTCCATTCCTCGAACTCCCCGCCGAAATCAGGAATATCATCTACGAGGAGTGTCTCACCGATCCTAGAGGTATCTCCCTTTGTACTGCCACCAAGCATTACCGCCGTACAGTTTCACGGTATCTCAACCTAAACGATCAGATTCGAGAAGAATCACCCAAATCAGATGACGGAGCTAGTGTTGTCTCAAAGAAGGAGCCAACCCTACGTCCCCTCGTCCCTTCTCTGCTAGCCGTCAACAAACAGATCTACCAGGAAGCCCGTGACATCTTGTACGAAAATGAGTTCAAGCTGGCGGATCCTCTGGCTTTGCACTCGTTCATGGTCGATATCGGTCCTCAGGCTGCGAAACTTCTTACCCATGTCACACTACGCTCTTGGATCTATGGGCGAAGCATGCAAAAAGGGTACAACCACTCTGCATTCGCAATGCTAGCCTCAGCAACGAACATCAAGAAGCTAAGAATCGAAGCCCTCACGCACTGGAGGGAAGAGCCACATTGGGTTGCACGCCAACTCTATCGCGACGGATTTCCATGGCTCGAGGCCGTCGGTGCTGCGAAAGGGAAGCTCGATGCTGCCCTTGATGTGCTGGAGCTCTGCTCACCCCAACTTGCAGAGGACGAAGAACGAGAATACGGCTACAACCGTCGAGGTGGAGATTACGAAAAAGATACGGAGGTTTTCAAGGGAGAAATCAGTAAGCTATTGGGTGCTCACATGAAGAGGTTGAAAGCAGAGCCTGTCCCTGAGAAGAAGACGAAGAAGACGAAGAAGATTGACTCGGATGATGAAAATTGAGCGCATGGTGTAATTTACGATGAATACGAATTACGACAGCATTGGTTCTCTACAGTGTGAATATAAAGCATGGTTGCGGCTATGAGACGCAGGATTTCTTTTGGTTCTTTCTAGCAAGTGGTCGTCGCATTTGCATCAGTAGGAGTTCAGCTATCTTTAAATTGTTACAAGGGCAGTGTGTCGACCACGCCGGCAATTGCTGTCCCGAAATCTCCAACGAGTTTCTCCAAAATTTGTGTTGAATACATGTGAATATGCACACCCCGGTATCATGGGCTGTTGGCTGTGGTACGACTCGCCCGGCATCGTTGCTTTGACGAAGGACCGAGTAGTGCCACAACTGGATAGAAAGGTATGCGTTGTTAGACGCCTGTGACGTACAGATGTCTAGCTGCAGCGGCAAAGGGCGAAAGAAGACAGGTCTCGGTGGACGATCTTTCTGAGGATGATATCAATACAAAGGCCACATGCTGAACAGTGCGGCTCCATACCCTAGCAAACAGACAAGCGCCCTCACCAATTACTTGCATTTGTGCCACCCCGAACTGCCATGAACAGCGCGCAAGACGCTGCAGTTGCTGCAGCTGGTGCAGCCGCGACTTATGCTTTGGTTCTTCTTTCTCTTAAACTCAGGCAGTGCTCACCGTCTCGAAAGCTTAAACCTTCGAGATACGGTCATCTGCGGCTATCCGAACTTCCCCGCCTCGACAACGCAGCTCACAAGCTCTCTCTGGACGGGTCCCGAGCATAATCAGCAGATACAAGTTCAATTGGGTTCGCCTCGGAGGTTGATAAGGCAACTACGCAGCAACACTCGGCCGCAATAGCTTCGTGAACCCCACCTCGACGGCACACCATGTCCGATCGTCCCTTCTCGCCATTTGCTTCCCCCAATGCGATCCCGCCCCGCACCTCCTCTCAAAACATCCCAAACGCAGTCAGACACCGCTCCAGCGTGCTAAGGCCGCTGTCAGAGAACGCTTGGATCTCGCAGAGCAAGAAAAGCAAACACAGCCACAGCTCCGCCGAGCTGCTACATAACTCATACTCGCCCGCCATGTCCAACTCAAATTCCACAAACGCAAACAACGCATATTCACATTCGTATCCTACACCCGCTCCCATGTCGCCACAGCCGCCAGGTCCGCTAAAGGGTGTTGGAGATGATTTGATCTACAGGCAACGCTCGACGTGGACTGACGAGAAAGAACGGATATTACTGGGCCCGTTTGATTATTTGTATGGACATCCGGGGAAGGATATCAGGAGTCAGCTTATCGCAGCGTTTAATAAGTGGTTGAGGGTACCGCCGGAGCGGTTGGAGGTTATTACGAGGGTGGTGGGTATGCTACATACCGCTTCGTTACTGTATGCCTTTGGCCTCCCAAGCTAGGCTTCATATTTGAACGCTGGATGCTGATATGTTTAACAGGGTCGACGATGTAGAAGATTCCTCCGTCCTCCGCCGCGGGATTCCAGTTGCCCACAGCATATTCGGTGTCGCTCAGACGATCAATTCCTCGAACTACGTCTACTTCATGGCCTTACAGGCTTTAGCGATGATGGGCAACCCAAAGTTGATTGAGATATACACAGAGGAGCTGCTCAATCTGCACAGAGGGCAAGGCATGGATCTCTACTGGAGAGACAGCTTGACGTGTCCGAGTGAAGCAGATTATCTCGAGATGGTGGGCAACAAGACCGGAGGACTGTTCAGGCTGGCTATCAAATTGATGCAGGCGGAGAGCGCGGTGAACATGTATGTCCTCACCCATTTTCCCACTCCATTCCTCATACGCTCCTCCTTCGATTCTTCTATTTGGGGTTGTGAATGTGCTAACAAGACCAGCGACTGCGCCCCCCTCGTCTCAACAGTGGGCCTCCTCTTCCAGATCCTCGACGACCACCTCAACCTCTCGCCCACCTCCGGCTACAGTTCTCTTAAAGGTTTCTGCGAGGATCTCACTGAAGGCAAATTCTCGTTCCCCGTTATTCATGCTATCCGCGCCGATCCTTCTAACTTGGTGCTCATAAATATACTGAAGCAGAAGACGACAGATGAGGAGGTTAAGCGGTATGCTGTGAGGTATCTGGAAGAGAAGGGTTCTTTTGAATACTCAAAGAATGTGATTGTGGAGTTGAGGCACAAGAGCGAAGAGCTAGTGGCGGAGGTAGAGAGAGAGATGGGTGAGGGAGGATACGAAGGTGCACAGGCACTAAGAGCCGTTCTCGAGAGGCTGGTTCTGAGGTGAAGACGTTGCGTAATTGACTAATGCCTTGCAGGCATATCTGCAAGCATTTTCATGGGAGGGCATCCATGTAATATGTGGCATGGGTGGCCCAGTTTCCGCATTTATTTACTGCATGAGCGTTGCCTTGGATGTCTCGACCCCTTGTTCTCAGACAAGAGGTGAGATTGTTAGGCGGTTGTCTTTATACCATTGCATTGCGGTTTCCGCCCACCACTTCTGCGTCAGCGTTCGGTGGCATCATGCTCTTTGTGCCATGATTCCTGAACTATTGAAATTGTCCCTTGCCTAGATCATGAAGGAACTTTCTTGTGGTTTCAAAAATCTTCATAGCAGTTGTTTTAAAAGGTGGCAGATGAATCTTTCACGACGACACAACGAAACGACGAGTCGACACATAGCAAACGGCGTGGTGACGACCGGTATGAACTACGACACGCATATACAATATTATCTACGGAGTTCCACCTCATAGCCCACGGCGGAATGAAAAAGATTGTGCTGTTTCACTCGGAGATGGAGAGGGGGGCTTGTCGGTATGCGGGCAGGTGAAGAATGTTGTAAGGGCTGTGAGGATTGTGAGAGCGGTAAAGCTCCATTCACTGAGAATACTATCTTCAAGGGAGGGGTTGTGGTGAGAGGGAATGTCTAGAAAAGAGGGGTGGGTGTGATGATGGTGACGAATACGACTCAAGCGCTTTATGGCAAATACAGATCCATATAACATGTTACAGTACTTCCTAGTAATTCAAGCTTTTAGCTCTAATACAGATTGTTGTTTTGGGCAGATCTCCACATTAAAATAGTCCAGGAAGTGGGATCTGTTCTTAAAATCATGTAGAAACAAGCTATATGATCTACAATTCGCTCGCGGTCACCGCACCACCTGCAGGCGGTTTAGGCTCCCTCACCATACAAAACAAACTGATCGTACTATTTTCTCCTTCTCCGTCTTTGCACTCCATCTCCTTCGCCAATTTGAACCCAAACTTTTCGTATATAGCCACATTCGGCTCCCTCCTCGAACTCTCCAGGTAGCACCAAACCCCCTCCTTATCCGCCTGCTGCACCACCTCCTCCATCAATGCTCTCCCAACGCCCTTCCCCTGCGCCTCTGGCAATACCGTCACGATATTACAGAAATAGTACCCCTTGGGATCCGTCCAAAGCTCCGCTTGCGCTTCCGCTTGCCGCTCCTTCCAAATCCAGTACCGTTTCGTGCTCAAGCCGCCCCGTCCGTACCAAAGATTCATCCTGATTTGCGACGCCCATAGCCACCAGAAGGAGAGGTATAGACTCCAGGTCTGGGGTTCTGAGACGGGAGAGGGTGGTAGCCACATTGCGCAGCCGAGGATCTTTGAGGGAAAGGCCGTGTCCCGCGCGACATGGAAGAGGCCGTGTTGGATGCCCCAGCGGCAGCGGAGAGTCAGGGAGACGCGGTTGCGGGTGAGGTCGACCTGAGGGTGCTGATCAGTGGGGCTCGGTGGGGAAGTGGGGGGTCCGTACCTTTGAGCGGTCGGGGAATACCCAGTTATTGTAAGGGTCATCCGCGAAGGCTTGCTGAATCGTGTCTATCGCGCCGTCTATATCGGCCTCAGTCATACGAGACACTTCGATAGGCATATTGTCGGATTATTGGAGGCTTGCGCTTGCTGGTTTGAGGTAGGACTGCTTAGGACGAGTTCTGATCAAGGTGGTCTGAGTCTTGAGCTGGGAGTTGGAGAAGAGCAAAAGCCCAAGTGGGGAGAAAGAAGAGAAAACATGATAGCTACGGGCGGGGAAATATCTTCCAAGTTGGAGCTGGTGAAGAGGGTCTGAATGATGCAGGCAAGCGGATGCTGTGGTCCCGCTCCCACGTGATGCACTAAGACGAAGGGGGTAGGTATAAGCGGGGTAGCATCCACCCCCAATATCTGTAATTTCTTCAGACTTAGGTCTCGTGTACAACTACAAGTTTGGCCAGACTTCAATGAATGCTAAGCCAAGGCTGAACGATCAGAATATTACTTCTTTCAAGCAATCTCTAGAACTAATACAAGAAGAATAGGGGTCTTCAACATCATCAAACACATACACTTCCCTCCTCCCAATTCACCCCCTCCCACCCCTCAAATACCAATCTCGCCCCACATTCCCTGCCCCGTTTCTCTACCATTCTCACAACCTTAAAAGCCCCATCTACAGCATCCATCAACATTTTCTTATCCCTGCACTCAGCACGCATAACCGCATTACTAGCCGCTTGTATCAATATGGGTACACTGTTCCTCACCCACCACATATCCGGTATAAGGCATACGAATGCAAACCACCAAGCCATAACTACTAATGCACGGGGTTCATGAGTGCGGATTAGGGACATGAACTCTGCCGTTAAGAATGTCGGTAGGACGATTATTCGGACGTACACATCTGGGCCTAGATGGTAATGGTACAGCGACAAGAAGATCGGACTCAAAGCATGCAAAACAGGGAGGAGAGTCGAACGGTGGAGATCCATTGGCCCCGATTCTGGCTGCTGTACTAAAGAAAGCAATAAAGCCATCAGAGGAGGGGGCAAGAATGCTGGAGCTGGGATCTGCCAGGTGTGTGGCTTCCAGGATTTGGGGAATTTGACTTGCGCGTGCGAGTGCGTGGTTGCGCCCATGAGGGTTTGGGGGCGGAAGGGAAGGTTGGTCACTAAATGTCGTTAGCAACGTTAAAAGAGGAGGGCGGACAAGTGAGATGTGGTCGTCGGACAGAGAGAAGAGGACTTGAATGTAGAGCGGCGTTTGGTGAGTATAACAGGGTTGGGCAATGGATCTTAGATTTTGGAAAGAGGAATGTAGCCATGTAGCCATGTAGCCATAACACTGTTTTTGGTCTGAGGACTTGGTTCTTTTTCCCTGGAGTAGGATTGTTTAAGATTGCCGAATTGCCCGCCCAGTGCTGCCAACAGGTAAAAAAGAAAAAGCACAACGTACTGTCAACACCAGCGCTCACAGGCCTAGGCACCTCATCTTCCCCATCTCTATATGTTACTGGCGGATTCGGATGTTCAGGTGTCTCGCCCACCGGCCCCCCCTTCGCAAACATCCTTGGGTCTTCACTCGGTACCCTGATTAAGGGCGGTGGCGGTAGAGTCCCCAGCTCTCGTCTAAAAATAGGAAACACGGTTAGTTTTTCGATTCCCGACGCCCACTTTAAGCCTGCGAGGATTCGGAGACCTTGTGTCATGGCCAGGAACGTAGTGAGCCACTCCAGGATCGCCGTGTCTGTGCAGGGCAGCTCTGGAGGTGGAACGAGGAGTTGCATGAGCAGCGATGTGATGAGCAAGGTCTCATAATTTTCTGTTGTAATGTTCTGGAGCGCTTTGTTATACGCGTAGAAAGACTTCTGTCTATACAACACTGCCGTGTTTTGATTTTGAGGAGATGGAGCAAAGGACTGACGATGCGCAGCGCTAATACTGAGAACTGTATAAAGGAGGTAGTCGCGTGACATTGCGACCTGGGGGATCCAGTCCCGATTGATGTTGTCGATAATCTGTTCATCGCGGACTGAGAGCGACCGCCAGGTGGTGTGTTTGTATTGGTGCAAGAGATCAAGATCCAGAGACGTGAGTTGGCCGGCGGATGAGTGGGCGGCGGGAATGAGCCATGATTGCATTTCACCGGAAGCGGGTGAACTAGCGAAGTCTTCTTCTGAAAGAGACGCTGGGTATGAAGGACTGCTTGATGATGTTGAGCTCTCAGGTGTCAGGTTCTTAGGTTCTTGAGGGTATGTGCATTCGAGATTCCGTAGAGCACAGTAAGAGCAAAATGGCAAAGCTTCGTCACACTAACATCCGTTATTAATATATACGTTTATCCTCAAGAATCGATATTGCCTACTTTTACTTTCTTTCTTTTACATGTTGCACAGCCTGCTCTAGACTTCCTATGGGGTCGTTTGCTGATGAATCCAGCTGTGCGGCGGACCATTGAAGCGGTAGGCTATATTATATGCTAGGTCTTAATCAAAATAAAAAAGCATAGGTGAAATGACCGCGAAGTGCTGAATGTTCACGATGTTTAAGAGTGGAGGTGTACGCGAAGGATGCGCTTAACTACATAAGGCTAGACGCAAATATCTGATAAGGGACGTACACGGGCCATTGCGTCATGAAGCGAGCATTAGATCGAGAATGTCTAGCATTAGTCTGTGAGTGTATAGCCCTACTGCTTTTGAGGTGAAAAGCCATAGGTACTCATTTGTAGTATAAAGCCCCTCCTGTCGTGTACTGCAGTACAAAGCAAACTTGTGCTAATACTCTTCACCTGGTGCTGAAGTTAATTTGTTTGAGAATATTTGTGGTGTTATCAACCGTTGCATTGAAAGCTGGCGCAAAGATATATACGTCGAATGACTGGTAATCAACATATAAAATGCCTTCTGTGAATCGAATGGAGGCGGGGGCTTGCGAAACTTCCTACAAAAGGCTGGTACAAAATGCCTAAGAGGAAAACTTGAGAGACAAACCCACAGTGCGTTCATACCTTGCTCCTACACAGACTGCACAACAACCAGCTCCTCTGCCTCTGAATTTGAACCGCTCAACTTCTTCTCCTCAACAGACACAATGTATCTAGTTGGTTGTAGTATCAACATCAAGATAAGTACCAGCACCATCGGTACAGTATCAAATACGTAGAGGCTCCATTCGTGCGCCATGAGATAAGACGCATTGCCCATCGAGTACTCAATGAGGCGGAAGATACACCGGAATAGGATAAGCGAGCTGACACTGTAAAGAATCTTGAGCATCTTCCTCCACTCCTCCGAGTCCGACGATGAAGCCGAGCCAGAGTTAGTGGTTGTTGTGGAGGTGCCACTAAGAGTCTTACTCTTGTGATTCATTTTCACATGGAAATCCGTAGCCACGATGACGAAGGCGATAAATGTAGCGACTTGGAGAGAAAGGCCGGCGATGACAATCTTCTCGCCTGCAATGGCCATTTCCACTTTCATGGTACCCATAATGGATGCACCTGCCAATGTGTTAGCAGCTAATACACCCTCTTCTCTTCCCCAATCCTCTTAATGTATAAACACCTACCTAGTCCTTGTATGATCAACGTAGAGATATCCGCTGTAAGGAATAGCCGTGTACACCACTTCGGCTTAATGATCGATACGTCTTCACCGCCTGCTAGCCGAATTGTCCGGCCGAGCATCATGTAGATCGTCGCGGCGAAGAAGAGGGGTCCTACGAGAATGAGGACACCTTGAACTATGAAAGAGCCCCAGTCCGTGTTGTTATAATGAGCGCCGATGCGTGCTCCGTAGCCTCCGATCTCACCTAAAGTTGAAGGTATCAGTACACGGTGGAGTGAAGATCGGGAATGTTGAAGGTAAAGATGGCGGAGGGCTGACCAAGAGCTCCCAAGACAACACATAGGATGATGACTTGTCTGGTTCGGAACCATTGCCAGAAGTGTAGACCAACGAGGATAGAGTAAATGATTATGGCTATGATGGCTCCAACGAGGGATGGAGTGTAGCGGAACATTTCGAAGTCAAATGTTTTAGCCATGATGTATTGAGGTGACTGGCACACCAGATTTTGTGGTATTTGGGATACAGTAATGGTGTGGGTATGGCAAACCCGAACAAAAGGAGGAGATATGGTAGAGCTGAAGAGATGTGTGAGTAACGGAGGAAGTGGGCCAGTGTGCAGTCAAGTAGATATCGCACTAGTCGAAAGGTCCAAAAAAATTGAGGTAGGGAAAGATGCGAGTGGAATGACTTGTATAAGAATATGTTAAATATATGATCTTGAAAGAAAATGACCGCAGCAAGGAAGGACATCATCTTGGCATAGGCTTGTGAAGGAGTTCGCATTCGCTACCAGGGCAAAATGTTCGAGCACTTAACAGAGGCACCAAATAGAGAGGCTTGGGCCACCACCTACACTTCGCAAACAGGGATTGTGTCGTCGCATTCGGTAGTCGACCTATCAACGAAGGCTAAACTACGGTCCTTCCCGCGATCTCAATATCATCTTAAAAACTTCATATCACCGAGAATCCCAAAGAATGACGCAGAATGTGATGCTCAATATCCAAACGTAGGGAGCGACATGAGCTGGACTCATGGCATTGGTATGATAGAGTGTTGGTAGACTTGAAGATGTTTTGAGCTCTTTGCATGCCAAGGTCCCTACATGCGCCTGCATGATATACTACAACGCTACGCGAGATCGAACAATGTTCAATGCTGTGAATGCGAACGTAGGGCTGTCGGCTTTTGAAACATGACGAAGAGATATCAGGGGGACACTTGTTCGTTCGTCAAGATGGAAAGGCATGAAGAAGCTGATGTTGTGATGGATAGGTTGGTTGCGATAGTGAATGCTTTGGTAGGTTGACGTTGAGGATGAATTCCACCTTTTCCAATGGCCCCTCACGAAGGGAAAAAGGCTATCGGACGTTATGGTAAAGCACCGTTCGTCTCCCGTCGCGAGGCCAGCGTGGCCTCCGAGTAAGAGAAGGGGGCCGTCAGCGAGGGAAGCCCGCGGCTCAGGAGGGAGATGAGCTTAGCGTGGCTTACATAATTTTAGCTCGAGAAGCAATTCAACGTGTCCTAACTTCCGCGCAACTCAAAGCGGTGCCTCACCTCTCCATCCTCCATCTCTCCAACAACTCTCTCCAACGCTTCTCTTCTCTGCCTGTCTGTTTTTTCTTCTCTCCGGCCATTCTGAACCGCAATCATGAGCGGCCGTAAGTCCTCCCCTCCGCGCAATCGCAGCGCGCGCCGTCGCGCAAGACATTTTATTTACGGGGCGTGTCTAATACTTAATGCTTGTAGTACGGTTCCTCGACCTCGTCAAACCCTTCGTGCCTCTCGTTCCCGAGATCCAGCTCCCCGAAAGCAAGGTCCCCTTCAACAACCGCCTGGTATGGACGGGTCTAACGCTCGTCGTTTTCCTGGTGATGAGCCAGATGCCGCTGTACGGAATTGTGTCCTCAGACACCTCAGATCCCCTATACTGGCTGCGAATGATGATGGCGAGTAATCGGGGTACGCTGATGGAGCTTGGTATCACACCCATTATCTCGTCGGGCATGGTCTTCCAGCTCCTTGCCGGAACCCACCTCATTGATGTAAACCTTGATCTCAAGTCGGACCGCGAGCTCTACCAGACCGCACAGAAGCTTCTTGCCATTCTCCTGTCCTTCGGCCAGGCTGTCGTCTATGTCATCTCCGGTCTCTATGGACAGCCTTCTGATCTCGGCGCCGGTATCTGCGTTCTCCTCGTCATCCAGCTCATCATCGCCGGTCTGATCGTCATTCTCCTCGACGAGCTTCTCCAGAAGGGCTATGGACTCGGCAGCGGTATCTCTCTCTTCATCGCCACTAACATTTGCGAGTCGATCATGTGGAAGGCATTCTCCCCGACTACCATCAACACCGGCCGTGGTCCCGAATTCGAGGGTGCTCTCATTGCCCTTGTGCACCTCCTTTTCACCTGGCCCAACAAGACCGTCGCTCTCAAGGAGGCTTTCTACCGTCAGAACTTGCCCAACGTCATGAACCTGATCGCCACCGGTGTTGTCTTCGGCGCTGTCATCTACCTTCAAGGCTTCCGCGTTGAGATCCCCGTCAAGTCTGCCCGTCAGCGTGGTGTTCGCGGCTCATACCCCGTCCGTCTTTTCTACACCTCCAACATGCCTATCATGCTCCAGTCTGCTCTGTCCTCCAACGTCTTCTTGATCAGCCAGATGCTCTACTCTCGCTTCTCTGACAACCTTCTTGTCCAACTTCTTGGTGTCTGGGAGCCCCGCGAGGGCGGAACTTCGCAACTCTTCGCTACCTCGGGTATTGCTTATTACATGTACGTTTCTACACAATAATTTCACTCTCCAGTCATTAACACCACCCAGGTCTCCCCCTCTCAGCATTACCGAGGCGCTGTCAGACCCTCTCAAGACCGCTGTCTTCATCGTCTACATGCTTGTCGCCTGCGCTGTTTTCTCTAAGACCTGGATCGAAGTCTCTGGCTCTTCTCCCCGCGACGTTGCCAAACAGCTCAAGGAACAAGGTCTCGTGATGGCTGGCCACCGTGAGGAGTCCATGTACAAGGAGCTCAAGCGCGTCATTCCCACGGCAGCTGCGTTCGGTGGTGCTTGCATTGGTGCTCTGTCTGTTGGTTCTGATCTTTTGGGAGCCCTCGGCAGTGGAACTGG
Organism: Herpotrichia juniperi; assembly: GCA_014905255.1. NCBI lineage: Eukaryota > Fungi > Ascomycota > Dothideomycetes > Pleosporales > Melanommataceae > Herpotrichia > Herpotrichia juniperi. The sequence goes on along the minus strand of BLYF01000005.1, from coordinate 144,277 downwards.
TATCTTGCTGGCTGTCACTATCATCTACGGATACTTTGAGATTGCCGCAAAGGAAGGCGACATGGCCGGCCTCAAGGGTATGGTCATGGGATAGATGTTTTTCTCATGACAATGATAGGCAGATATGGATTGGAAGAGATTCTTTTGCATGAGTTTGGAGCGGATATGAGGTGCTAAGAGCGCCGTGTACACTACAATCAATAGTGGGAATACAAAAGCAGGCATCGTTTGCTAGATGATTTTCATTGAATATTTTGGATGGGCTGGTCTGGACTGGGCTCAAAAGTCTCCGGTGTCATAAGCGTGGTGCAACGGTTGGTGTATATCTTAGGCTAGATATTCATGATTGATATTGCGATGCGTCCCAATCCATGCGTGGTGCTAATCTGAAAGTATATGTAACAAGGCGGACCATCTACTCCACACTGCCTTTTACATAGACTACTCGTTTCACAATTACTGTCATCTAATTGGTCTACGCAATCACCTAGTCTACCATTTCTTCTCGCAATCCCTTACCACACAAACCTTTCTAAACAGCCTTCATACACAATCCATCTATACATCTCTACGAATACTTTCTACGCAATCTTTCTACACAACCTCTTTGCGCCGCTAATCTACTTTTCTGGTGTGGCGGGTTTGCACGACGTCTTTATAACAACTTTTTATGCAACCAGTTACCATAATCCGCCGAAGCAGCCTGTTCGCACCTATCTTACTTATTACGTCTCAACTAACCTACCCTAACCTACCCTACTGTGATCCTTACTGTCCTTACTTGACCGCTCATCATGCTCTCTATGACTGTCTTCCCACCACAGTCCCTAATCAACTACTCCACTTGACCAATCCATACAACCTTCTCCACCAACCTAGCACGAACCCATGTTTCCGATCCTTCCTTCCGATGCCAACCTTGACTTGAGAAATGATGATAGTGCAATCTGTTTGCTCGTGCAATTTGTTTAACTTATTGGCCAATTGCGCTAGTGTCACCGATAACAGCATAGACAAAGCAACGGAGTAGAGAAAAGGGAGGCGTCCTGAAAGGTAATAGTGTGCAGATATGTTAAGGTGTAGATGGTATAACGTGGAGGCGTGGAAATGTGAGGTCTAGTAATGTATTTGATTAGATTAATAGGTTAGGAGTAGATATGTGTAAGGGTAGGTGGTTGCAATATGAGTCTGTAGCTCACTCTTTGTTGAAAAACAGTCAAGGGTGTTAGACTTGAGGAATCTGATTGCTGGGATTCGTCGTCTATAGATTGTGCACTCGTGGAGTCTTCTGCTTTGCATGAATGACTTGTGTATTCTAGGTTGTGCAGTTTAGGTTAGTAATGTTGATCGCGTTGTGTAGTTACGGTATATTGGTTAGATTGGGCAGTTTGAGTGATGTTGGTTAGGGTTGGTAGTGTGCGTTGCATAGTCATTTATCGCTTCAGATACTTGGTATCTAGATCGATTATGATCATGACTCCCCCTTCCATTTGATCATAGGACTTTACAGAGATGAAAAGAGTTATCTGTAGACATAGGAAAACAAATATCTTCACATGGACGAACTGCGTCAGTGCAATACAGCTCCGTAATTCGACCGCTGCTATTTTTTCCTCTTCTCAGGAATGCATAATTTCCAAATTATAGCGCTATCAAAGTGGAATGCGAGGATACCCTCTCAGCAAGGCAAAATCTCAATTTCGGAACTCTGACTTCGAACATCAGAACCACCAAACGACTCGACTTAGAAATTGTGAAGAACCTCGTAGAAAAGGGTCGATTTTGAAACGAGTTACAGCGTTCTTCTTTAAAACCCACAACAATGATAAATTGTAACTTGAAATATGTTCGGATTTTGAGTACTGGACCCGTTGATATAAAGTAAATGCATTTTAACGAAAGAGAAATATACTAGCCCATATCTTCCACTTCACTACTGTAATAGCAACAGGTTCATAAGGATCAGTACCCAGAGGAGATCTCACCTATTAGACTTTTCATACATGCTCAATCATTCTTTTAGCCATCTTTCCTTTTAATAGAAACAATAATATTTAGCAACCATGTCCCCAATCAAAACCGTACCAGTGATCGGCTTTCACTAATATTCCATAGGCTTCGGAGAATGTTGGAACTTCTCCTGTGCTAGTTCTACATGCCGTAGGCTTCACCATTACCGTCTTCTCTCGCGTTGGCTCTATTGCTACCTTCCCCTAATATGTCGAAGTGCGATACGTGGATGAATCCTACATCTTCTCCCTCACCACCGCCTTGGCTAGAATCAATGCGATGGTACCTTCTTTAGAAGCTGTAGTCCGAGACTTGGACGTGAACCTATCGAAGCTGCAGTCACCGTAGGCGTGGAATATTTTATACCTGCGCACTACGCGGCCAATACCTAACCCGAGAGGAGTAGAGTATTGCATATCATGCTGCCTGCTGCCGCTCTCGAAGACGAGTTTATCAGGATAGTGGAGAAGGGGGAAAGAGATATATAATGTTATTATTGGGGGGGGGGAGCGGGTTTTCCTATAGATTTGGGCAACAGGTTCCTCATCTAAGGAAATAATACTAAGGCTACGGTATGGGATGATGAAGACGTGGTGCTGGACTTCACTACTATTTAGAAGATTGGAAGAGCTAATGCACAGGTCCTTATTCACGCTTTCACTACCAAAAACTGGACCCTATGTATCTCCGAGGTAGTGACGACGCAGAACAACGTCACCCGCGTCGCTAAGAATATTGATTCGTCACAGGAGTAGACGAAAGGAAAAGCGATTACGGAGGATATGAGGAGGCAGGTTGCTAAGGCGCATGCGAGGGAGGAAGAGGATTTGATAGGTTGGATGAGGGGTTCGTCAGGATGCATTTGGGTGGAAAGATCATGAGATGTCGTTTTTCAAAATGAACAACAAGATGCTGGGCGTGAAGGTGGTTAGGAAGAAGGAACTTGGGGCTGGAGAACTATTCATCGCCTGAATTAAGTGGGCTGGATGATAATGCCAGTAAACAGCAAACGTCAAATTGCGGGAGCATATCTACCTTGTCCATCTTGTGCATCGATGTCTATGATTTGGGAACAGTTTCGATAGTGAAGAATTTCTTTCGGTACATATGAGAAGGTGATGAAGTGAGCGTCGGGATGATTTGGCACTGATTGGGGAATTGGGATGGGCCATAGTGATGGAGACTTCTCGTAAGGTAATCTTTGTTCGACTTCGGTTGTATTACAAGAGCAAAGAAAAGAATTAGGATTATGCTCTAGAAGTAAATAAGATCTTATGCAAGGGTGAATATGTACCTGTGACATGTGGAAAAGTTTGATTTTGGTTTTCGGTAAAGGCATAGCTGAGAAATTGTTGTTACTGCGTACTGGAACAAGGTAACGTTACCCGAAGTCTGCTTATGAAGCCGTCAATCATGAATCAGTACATGTATGCGATTTAGATACGCGTATAACGAACATAACAAATAGGCTGATGGTGGTAGAGAAAGGGAGGTCCTCAGTAAAGGAATTACTGTTGAGGCAAAAATGTGCGCCTTGATTTGCTTGTTATGTTGCTACATCTACTGCATGTTCACACGTCTAAGAATAATAACAGGGGTTTTATAACGATACTGCCAGAAGATAAAGTAGAGTTTTGTAGGACAACTGTGATCATTTTGCACCCATTCTAGATCTGTTTGTTTATCCTGCGAATTCTCCTTGGAGATGACAACATGGCGTTGTCATATGAACGAACTAGGCCAGTCTTATCTTTTCGGGCTTTTGAGACCAATATAACAAGCCTGCATACTGTCGGGCATCGTCGATGACGGTTTATGCGAAAGTTTTGGCCGACGGAGAAATGTTGACCGTGAAGATATTGCAAGACAGGTACGGCCATGCCCAGACTAGGCCTGATGAAGGAGTAAATAGCAATGTGCTAATAGCGGAGCGCCAAATATACTGTACTCTGCAGGTTTGATCAGGAGGATCACAAGAAGAAAGTCCACACGATGTGTATCAGGGTGATCGTCTCATTTGCACACAGTGAAGCTGTACTGTGCCGCTGTGTGAAACAGACCGACTCTTCCTTCTGCGCTGTCATCCCAGAGCATGCGCCTAGAGAGGATGGTACGAAGAGGATGTCAGGATCATTTGCCACAACAGCATGCCCATGTTGTAACTGCACCGCGAATCTGTTAAGTCTGTCGGGTAAGTCGACTTATTTTCGTGACGCAGAAAATCATTATCGTTGCTTTGTGTCACACATACTCAACAAGATATGATGGGTAAATACCGGGAGACGTGTCGGATGAAAGCTTTCTTTTCTAGTGCAACACTTCCGGATGCCGACTGCAAGTCCTGACCAAAAATAGCCTTGGTGGTGGGTTGGTGTGGGGTTGGGAGATTGCGGCAGGTGACTGCGTTTGCAAACCCTGGCTGCAACACTCAAAATGATAGCTGACAAGATTTATTTTGGCGGCCAGCTAGTCGTGCATGCCGGAAAGAGGGTCATCGAAGAAGCCCGAGGGATGGTTTAGCCTGGAGGATGAATGATGTCGTGATGTTGGGTGAGGCGGCCTTGTGGCCTGCCTCTTACCGGTGCAAAAGATCCCGTGTGCGTAGGTAAACCTTGGAGGCCTATTGCTCGTCGGTAAGCGCACCTCATCTGGACCAGTTGGTGAAAGAGATGAATGCTCGTATGCGAACCCCACCATTCTGTAATCAGACAAACTTGTTGCTCTTGGTTGCAGCCTAAGCAGATGTTGACGTGGTATTGATTGTAACCGCTAGATATGCATGACCAAATATGAGGGAATAACATGCGAGTCTAGGCATACAAGTCCCAAGCAAAGATGCCTTGAGGTGTGCAGATCGCGGGTGACAAACAAGCCATAAGAATGTTGGCCATTTGAGGCTCGATCGGGGTAAACTGTACTTTGGAACGCAGGCGCCCGTCCGGTGCTGTAACTTTAAGAAGTAAGCATGATGTACACAAATGTGGTCCGAACTCGGCGCCTGCTTTTAGTGAAATACAAACTTAGAGCGGTCTGCTATATTAACAGCAAGGACCGCCACAACATCAGGCGCTGGGATGTATTCCTTGTTCTTCATAAGGGCGCTGACACTCATCTTCCCGATTGACCAGAAGTCGATCGTAAGCCGAAGCAATGCAACATGAAGGATGGATCTGCCCGTCCGCCATGTCGGTTCACAGAGCGGCGGCAACAGGCAAAGATTGAGAGAGGCGTGAAACAAGTCAGCCTGTTAGTGATACCCTTGCTGGATAATAAGGTGGAGGCGCTTCGAGGGGATGTAGCGGGCGGCTTCAGCTCTTGACCTTGTCACAACGCAAAACGAAGAAGACTAACTTCATTCGCTGCGGACTGAAGCGAATGTTTACGACGTGGCCGCCTCACGCCAGATTCCTCCGCGAGGAGCTGGTGAGATAATGACTGCGGTAAGGGTGTTTCGTGAGGTTGTTCCGCAAAGACAAAGACGGCCGCTACCTGTAAGAGGGCTGATGAGACATGGTTCTTGCAGATGCGTAAAACTGCACGATGATTATTTCCAGCCTCCCATGGCAACAGTCAACCCCCAACCTGTTGTTGCAGTTTTAGGGTGTGACTGCAAATACTGAAATGTGATGTTCCATTGGGTGGGCACACTTCATCCCGCCTTCTCCTATTGCCGACGCTTGCATTGTGGAGTGTTGTGCAAAGAGAAAATTGCTTCTGGGAGAGCACGCGTGACTGACAGACGCGATCAGTTGCATGCGCCTTGAGCACACCAAGAAGAACGCTCGCCGGACTCCCGATTGGGCGCCGATTCAAGGAGTTGGAAGGATGATTGGTTGCTGAGTCAAAGTCTCAAACTTTTCAAAGAGGAGCATCCCGAGCCCCATGGACATTAAATTTCAGGTCCATGCTCTATCGCTGGGATTACTAGCCGGCTGCCCGCAGAGTGAAATCCCAGCGTTAGAGCATGCCTACACGGAGTCTAGAACGCGTAGGGACATTGTAGGGATCTTCAAGTGTGATGCTGCGGCCCTACTCTGTAAGCCAATAACCAACAGCACTTGTACATTCTACTTCCTACCTGCGTTAGGCCGGTATGACGGAGGTAGGCGGCTTGTATGCTTCTGATTGCTTTCGACAGTCGTGTCTGTTACCTTGCTCTCTCCGATGACACTCGACGAACACACAACAAGACAATCATGCCTAGCACCGAAAGGATAAGCTCCGGATCCGCCTCGGATGCCTGAGTAGCATAAACAAGCCCCATGTCGCAGCCATGACTGCGGTCTTTGATCTTTAGACCTTCCGCGATGTGTTGCCGCCACGTTTGGACCCACTGATTTCGTGGGCCCGTGGGTGTACGTCATTAAAAGGGTCTCATTTCCTACTCGCTAGACTACTCGGCAGAGCCATGGAAGGACGCTTTTCAAAACTCACCGCAGGCTCCAACAAAATGCACCAACAAATCCTGGAGGCTTCGCTGAAACTAAGGGCCGGGATGCCCTTCACAATTTTGATGGACGAGTCTAACCGCAACCCCTCACGTTAGCACAGGTAGTGATGGCTTTGTGGCGCACCATCTCATCTTACGCTTTAGAGACTTCACACGAACGAGATGCGAATCAGCTCCAAGGGTGGGATCCGACAACGCCCCAAGAAGTTGCGCGTACGATAGGAAACCGTAACTCAGCCTCCGCTACAAGGTCCACGGCTCAGCGCTTACGAAACTCACATGTGCAGTACCAGTAGGGTACAGATTCGTCTCGTGATGCACAAAGTGGTACGCCCGGACTGCAATCATCCACAAAGGAGACCGAGGCTGCCTCAGCGAAGTGCAGACTGCAACCACGGCCGGTCGTGTAATGCGTGGGATGTGATGGATCGTATACGAGTCGCGGCTTCAAAGGACCACCATGCCATTCTGCTCAGAGTCCGTCGTTCGCCCTGCTGCCGCCCGTTCCTGCTCGCTGGATATAGATCGGGGATCGAGAATATTGCTGGTGTTTTTGCCTTTGTTGGTGGGAAGAAATGCTGCCCGATATAATAAGCGGCGTCTTGCTAAAGGCCAGCAGCATCTTTAATTGGATTGCGTCAGCACGAGGCATCGGAACCAAAAGCTGCACGACGTTCCTGTTGCAGCGAAGCGAGCATCGGCGCTACATCATGAGCGGTGCGGTTATGATAAAGGTCATGCATGCATGCGTCCACAAAACTTGCATCCACGCTCCCTTTTTGTCTGACCCGCCTTTTCCAGCTGGCCAAGACGCAAGCCCCCTGACATGAACCCGGTCCGATTCCACAGCCGCCAACAAAGCTCATGGACCGACAACCGCTGTCGATCGCCGAAGCGGGAGACAACTCCTGTACAGGGTACCGGGGTCCATCGACGCCTCGGCTGCATCTTAAGCCACAGCCCGGGGATTTCTCGTTATCGAGTTTATCAACGGTGTTGCCACTTGAAGCCTGGTGTGGGGAGAAATGCCAAGCGTCGATTCAAGACTACCTTTATGAAGGACTTGAAATAACCTGTTGGCTTTTCATCGATAGGTGAGGTAAGGAACGTATCATGGGTTTGTTGCACAACTACAGACGAGGTTAATAAACTTCTGTAAACTTCTTTGTGGAGAGTAGTTCCCAGACTGCTATCGCCTCTTATGATCATCGTTGCGAGTCACACTTAAGCTAAAGACAAACGAGGGGCAACAGCGATCTTCTTTATTTGGTGCTACTGATCGTTGTCAGAAGCCAAGTCGACTGTGAACGCGCGTATTGCCATCATCCGCTGGGCGTGCCCTCTTCTTATTATTATTCAATATTGAGATTGGTGTGCATGGTCATACTTCTTATTACACATTCTCGGCTACTAGGTGTCTCTGATATTGAATTGCCGTGTCGTGTCCCGCATTGCGGATGTCGGTGGCTCGGCGGAGGGCTGTAGCATGCATCCTTCTCACAGCGTTTCAGTGGCATACTCGGAGCCTCCACTTTTGGATGTGAGGTGAAAAGAATTTAGCATCAGGGATAAACGCTCGAGTCACTCAACACCCCAGACGGGGGGCGCTCAAGCGATTCCGCTGTGGTGGAGTATTACCCCTCCCCACGCTGAGGTTCAAGGGGTTGATTGCAGACGGCTACTCGCCGGTGTGCTCTGTGCTCAGACGCATCAGGCGTCCGCATGTTGTCAACTTGCGAGGCTGATGAGCACGCCGTGGGTGTGCTGGTGAATGCCATGCGCTGATTGCTGCAATTTCCGTTGCGGCGCTGCCGTTGAGTGTGTCACCCTTGCAATCCTCTGCAGATTTCTGACGCTGCATCGCCGCCCGCATCGTCCTGTGATGTCTCGTTGGCTGGTTGCAGGGGGTCGCAGGGCGCCGGCTGCATGGCGATTTCTGGAAGCCTGGCAAAGCCGTTCGGCTGGAGACAGCCAATCATCGTTGCGCAGCGACTCCCGCCAGGCCCCCAGATCGCGCGTGCAGACCGGCAAACCAAGCTGCTGGCCCATGACGATAGTCCAAGCGCACCCAGGAGATGTGCGCGCCGCGTTTGTGGTGGAGAGAGCTGCAGCCATTGTAGTCTCCCATTGGCACGCACGAGCCAACAGTGAATGGAATGGTAGCGCAGCCCGCTTGCTGGCTCTGGTTTTGGGCCAGCGCGCGCTGCCAGCCAACCTCGCTCTTCCACTCTTTCCGAAACTACTGCGCCCCGCCAAAGTTTGACCCTCCAAGAACGGCCCAGTGACCCCTAATACAGGCCACTTCTGGCTGCCTTCAACACGAGAATTTGCTGGATATGCAACCAAACCCCCATACCGTGTATCACACAAGCCTCCCCATGCGATTGGCTTGGCTGGTTCGCTCTCGCAAAGCGTCACCGGCGCGCCTTCTAGGCATGCCTCCTTTCAAGCGGCTAATAAACATGGCCTGGCATCGCGCTGCCCGCCCTGCCTCTTGAGTCCTGACCGAGCACGCTGCCGAGCGAGTGAGTGCCCGCTGGACCAGCGCGCAGCCATGCATCCTTCTTCCTTCATCCAACATTAACTCTCAGGGCTAGTTGACCGCCTCTACGGCCACCCCATGCATACGGCACACTCCAAGCCCAGCTCGTAAGTCCCGGAGCTTGGTCGTACTATCGTCGTCCAGGACGTGGTTTCTTCCACTTGTCTGTCTCCGAGATGAACCGACTAATCTGCGCGGCACGGATCTCCGTTGCGCCATGATACATTCCCGCCATTGTGGTCCCTTCTCCTGTCCTGTGATTTGATCACTCGTTGGCGTTTCTTTTCGTTCGCTTGCGTCTCTGCCCATGATTTGGTTGATCAGCTCCTGGTGCTCGCGTTCCAGCCGTGCCACTTCGGCATGGTCGTCACAGCACCGTTCTTTATGAGCCATCCCTTACGGCCCCGTAAATTCGTTAACCTTCCGCTCCTTGTCTGCATTTGTCCCGTTCTTGGTGGCCCTTAAGGCCTAACTAGCCGCTTCCTGGTATGCTTCACACCATGACTTGTGCCGCAAGGTAGCTGTACTTTCTATATCCCAACCATCTTCCCAGTTTGTCTATATCTCTTGGCACCCCATATACGTGTGCAGATGCCCCGACTATTTGTGACTCTTCTTATTGTCCGATTGTTTCCGTAAGCACAAACCGTTGGATATATGAACGCTCTATCACCATTACCCACGATGTCTTCTACTCTCTCCCCTGGATACGAAATGGCCAACAATCACTCCGCTCAAATGTCCGCCTCACAGCTCACACGTCGTACCTCCCGCAGCTCAGCTAGCCAACGGTCATCTCGCATTGAGAAGCCCAGGAGCAACCACAACAGTCCCAGCACCGTCGAGAGGAGGAAGACTACGCCAGGGACAAAACGCTTTGCAACATTAGATGATCACTTCAACATGATGTTCGGAATCACAGGAGAAGAGCAGGCAATGCACCAACGACCAGAACCCACCCGACCAGTCAGCTGGCATCCATCTTCTGCACAGTTTCTCGTACCGTCTCGGCCCTCAACGGAACAAGCATCCAACCGAAATACTACCTATGGATCCGACTTCTATTCACTCTCGGCTCGCAGCTCCGTGTGTCCTGAGCAGATGCACAACTACAATGCATACCCTTCCCATCGCAGCTCCCAAGACTCAGAATCCAGCTGGCAGGAGGTTTCTCAACAAACCGAGTCATACTATTCGACCCCTGTCGCTGAGACAATGCCTTGGTACCTCCAAGAGTGGGCCCGTAAGAACGAAGCACAAGCAGCAGCTTCCCGCAATGGCTCATCCAACTTTCTCCCAATCCAACACCCTGTGCCCGAACACGATCCAAGCTCAGAGGAGGACCACGAGATGGAAGATTCTGGCAAAGAGCTTATGGGATTGGGACTGTATGACACACCAGATGTCGATTCATCATGGAGCTCGGGACTGGTAGAAAGCACCGGAAAAGGGTTGAAGCTCGAAGAGACATGGGAACCGCCTGCAGAAGACGAGGATGCAGACGATGATGACGACGCAAGCTCTGACGACGGCAGCGTGGAGGAACTCCCGGTGTCAAACAACGTTCAGGAGCAACTTCCGGTCGTGCACGCAAAGACTTCGGATAATATGAACGGCCAGAGTTTCTTTTTTGAAGATGATGAGACGTACACTAAGGAATGGTGGTTTCATCAGCTGAAGCAACCGACAACTCTTCCAGTGCGGGACGCTGGATTGGGGTATGGCTGGTTGTGAAACCTATCGAACTCTACACATCAACATCGACGATTTGAACTCGATACTTGTCTTCTTTGGATTTTAGCGACTTAGCATAGCGGCATGGGGTTCTGGAAAACCACTGCACGGGATAGCATACAGATACAGGATACCCTCGCCTTCACTGGCTCTAGCAACATTAACTACAGACTGCTCATCATACCACAAGTTGGAATGAAGCACGTGTTACGCAATACATAAAAATATAACAATTAAAAATATAACAAACAACTACATAATGTTATCGCCCCTCAGATTGACTGCCGTGACGTTCTCCGTTTCACCGAGCACACTACTAAATGTAGAAGAATGCCAATCCCTCGGCCTCATATCGATGGTAAGCAGTCGCACGTGTCGGAACAACGCCGACGGCGGACGGACACTGCGTGGCAGACATCTCTAACGGTTTCCACGCAGGTGTTCGTTCGCATCTCGCTGCACCTTCTCTTTTAAGAAATGATCTAGAGTCCAAGAGCTTGCCCGATTGGAGTGACCAACTCGGCACTGCAGCAGCTCCGCGCGCAAGGTACACGTAGAGTTTGGTCCCGTTTCTTCGTCATTTACATAGTTTGGCCCCATGTCTTTGGAGTACGAGATACAGAGTTCGATGGGCGAAAGTCTCCAGGCTGTTGGGGTCGCTGGCTTGGTAAGCAGTGATTGGCCAGTAAGCGAGCAGGCTAAACCTGATCTCGACTTTTTCTGCGATCGAACTTTGCTCGCGAGGCTCACGTATAGTTTTACTGCACTTTCCACTCACGCCAGGTACAGCGACCAATCGTAAGCTCGACGGTAGGAAGAGTTGGTGTGCGCGTATCTCCACAGGCAACATGGGTGCGCAGTTTGTTGCGACGCCTTGGCGTGACGGCAAAGAGTTGCTCGACGTTCGGGCATGCCTTTTCCGCAAGGATGGGGACGAGGATCGGAGGGAGCAGGCTGTTAACAAGGTAAGTCGACAATCTGTTTCGCTTCATGGTGTCGGATTCGTATTCAGTATCGATGCTCACGTTGACTAATACAGATATTTGCATGGCGGTTACGGAAACATCAAATTCCGCTGCTGCTGGAGTCAACAGCAGATATCTTTGATGTTGTGCTTCAAGAGGAACGGCATGGGCTGGAGCATAATGCGTTGAGGTTGCTCTATGCTATTGCGGTGTCACGGTAAGAATACTATCTCCACCAACCCCTTTTCTTCTCTGTCGTTCTCTTATCTTGCATTTTTGTTTGGTACCTTCAAATGGATCCTTCCTCTCTGTCTGAATGTTTGTTACTATTCCCTGTCGATAACTTTTCTTCAAGTCTTTCCGGGGTGATAAGATATTCCACTTTCCCCAAACTTGCACGTCTTTCTTCGTCTCAACCTTCCCCAATCTCATAGAAGCTCAGCTTATATTCTTCAAATCACTTTCTCGGGATAAGCTCAATCTCATTGCATTATTTCCTACCTGACTACCAATTTCAACATCTATATCATTGTAAAACCAATCTTCACTTTTAACCGTTGTTTTTACCTTTAAACCACCTCTGATCCGATACCTACACATCCTAACTCGGCCTATGACCTGTTCTCCCACTCCATCTTCCTACCTCCATTCATTCTAATCCAATTTGAACCTCTGACCACCCGTCTCTTCACCTTCCAACCCTTTGCCCCAATACAACCCTTCTACTTCTTTATCCGAACCTCACCAAAATCACGCCCCCTCCCCCATTACAGAATCCATCTAACACCCCCAGATTCATAACAGGCCTCTCTGACTCCCTAACCGACCTAACCCGACTCCGCCCCTCCTTCTTCCCTCCTGGCCAGACCCTCGTTCTCCCGCCCTCCCTCCTCGAAACCCGGCATTGCATCGTGCATCGACAACTCCCTTCACTGGCAACACTGAAGAGTGCAGCGAGGCAGAGCCTGGACTGGCTATGGGAATGGTATTGGAGTCAGCTCGACAGCGTCTTCAAATCCCCATCTACGGTTCCCACATCCCTACTCAGCCATGAGGAAGTCAAGACCGAGATCCAGGCCATCCTCAAATCCTACATGCGCGCTCGAAAAACCGAAATAAAGATGTCGCGCACATCTTCCATGTCGGAAGCCGCACAAACCGCCCTAGCTACCTACACAACCCTCTTTACCACCTCCTCCCCCCCTTCGGCCCACGAAACCCTCCTCGACCTCCTCATCTACGAGAAAGCCATCCTGCCCTCGGACAAGAAACTCGGCTCCAGCATGTCTGGTGCCTTTCTGGTTTGGACTCCGCTTCTCCTCTCCATCTGCTCCGCCTTTTCTTCAACGCAGACCACTTTCGTGGATATCGTTGTGGAACGGTTGATGTTGTTTATGAATGCGAAGGGCCCTTTTGGTGTTGAGGTGGGAGAGGACCCAGTGAAGGAGGGGATGCACGCCTGGCTCGTGAGAGTGCTTACAAGTGGTGAGTGGTTAGATACAAGAACGGTGGCTGGCAAGGGCAACGAGACAAAGTTTGTAGAGCGTGTTTTGAGCCTGCTTTTCCTTACGCCTTCATACTGGAATCTGAAGGTTAGTGAGGATGTGCTTGAGGCGTATGAGGATCTGCCTGGGAGGGAAGGGTGGATGAGTGTTCTGGGTGCGGCACATGAGCAGGACGAGGAGATGGAAACAGAAGAGCAGGCTGGAGAGGTGGATCTCGAGAAGAAGGTGCAAGGGGAGTTGGGGGCTGAGGGGATAGAGGTCCGAGATGTGAGCCCGAGAAAGGAGAATGGGCCGAGAAAGAGAGTAGGCATGTGGAGGCCTACGTATATTGGTACACTACCTGTCGGGTGGGAGGATGATGAGTGAGCATCGTATGGCAATAATGGCTGTGAGCTTGGAGATTGCGGGGTGATTTGGCATAGCGGATGGCGTTCAGTCAAAATCTCTATTGGGTCAAACAGTCATTGGAAACACGATATCATCGCACGTGCAAACTATATTACATCGAACGTGCGTAAGTTCAGGGGTGTTTTGCATTGTCTTTTGAGATTGTACTATATATCTTCTAGCCATCCTCCACGGCGGTCTATGTTTGGTAGATGCTGCAGCCAAACAGGCATATCTGGTTTACTATAAAGCTTGTCCCAGCAAGGCAATTTTGAGTAATGGCCAAAGGGATTGGGCTAGCCTTAAAAAGTGCTACTGTTGCTGCCAATGATCCGAAGATGGCTGTGCTTTCTTATTGAACAGGACTGGGAAGGTTATTGAGTCGTCTAGGATATCCACTTGCTTTTCATCCTTTTCCGAGCCACATGTTCTTGAGGCTTAACAGCTGCTTGTCATCGTCTGTTCTTTGCACCCTGTTAGTATCGAACGTCTCCGAAGAACATGCTGTCTGTTCTTATTCCTTACATCATGAGATCTGAATCCGGCTGCCATAGAAAGAGCTCTTTATCCGCGGTCGCCAGTAGGTTCGTCCTTGGATTGTATCCAACCACGGCGGCCTTGCCACCTCCAGGTAGTACTTCCATTGGCTCGAGTATATTATTCGGCGCAGGCGGTTTCGCGATAGCCCACACAAGAAGTCCATCCTCTCCGCTCCCCCCAACGAGGAACTGTCCGTCGGGTGTGATGCACACATCACCCTGTCCCACCGCCGGGGATGTTCCGTTCGGCGTGCCCGCCCCATGGCCAGGATTTGAAGTACCGGGAGCCGATCTCCCTGAATGTCCACTCTTTCTATAGCAGAAGTGCACAATCTCGCCGGAGAACGCATCCAGCACGAAATGCCCCACTCCCGTCGTACTAATCACCAGACTCTTCCCATCATTCGTGAACTCTAGCTTGGTCCACTCGCCGCCCTGGGCCCCAAGAAACCGCTGCTCGAGTTCCAGCAGATCGAAGCTTGCGAATGGTGGCTTGTCGTAGTTGCGGATATCGTAGAGGAGAACCGAATGGGTGGGTGGAGAGGCAATGGCTATGACGGTCGCAGAAGGGTCGTAGGTGGCAAGGTAGGGCGAGTGCAGTTTCAGCATGCCCTGGTAGTTGTTGGAGGCCAGGTCCCAGATGCGTACTGTGTCGTCGCGGGAGCAGGAGAGGAAGGTGTCCGAGGAGGGGCAGAGGGCGATGGAGGTCACGGTGTCGGTGTGGCCTCTGAAGTAGCGGATGAAGGAGTTGTCGTGGGTGGAGAGGTAGCGAATCGTGTCTGTACGGCATCAGCCTGGAGAAGTTGTATCCGGTGAGAGTCAAGTGTACCGTCAACTTTTGTGCTGGCGAAGATGATGCTCTGGGCATGGTGCGAGAAGCGCGCAAGGTGCACGCCGTACTTCTGACTCTTGAGCTCCTTTGCGTGCTTGCCCTCCTTGCAATTGTATATCTGGAGCGTGTCGTCGTCGCGCGCGACAACCGCGAGCTCGCCTGTGTCATCGAAGTCGAGCGAGGTGACAGACGTTGTGGGCGCGGAGGGTTTGAAGCGCTGCGATGGTGCATTAGTACGTGAACAACACACAGGATGTGAATTCGGTCTCACTCTAGACGGGCGGAAGCTCGTTATGACGTCGCTGACTCTCTGTGTGGGAGGCCCAGGTGGAGCCGGGGGAATCGTCGCCATGGTGTTTTGCTAGCTCGCAGTCGAGGTCACCGGGAACTAGGCAGAAGCATCTCCTGCGCGATCAGCTCTATTTCGTACAGCTTGCCAAGCGAGGGAGGGTGCGTTATGGTGCGCAAAGAGCTGGACGTCGGAATGAATGTCCAAAGTTCTCGGAATGCCCACAAAAACGAAGCTTGCATGAGGCTGAAGCTTGGGCCACGCGGGAAAGGGCCGGAGTCGGACTCGGCAATGGACTTGCCAAAGATTATTCACAACCTCACATCATCAACTTCACGCGCTGCTACCCCCTTCTAGTAACTGAGGCTTATACATCCGCCGCTTCCTAATACTTGCCACCTATATGAACTCGCGATAGCAGACTTCACGCCTTAAACCGCACTCTCTCCTACTTCCTTCCGGTTGAGATATTTCCGAAAACCGCAAATCGCACAGCAAGTAACGGACGCAAATGGCCACAACTATAGGGTATATCTGCTCCGTCTTTTCTCTACATGTCGATCACTGACATGTAAATTCTCAGCTCTTTCATCGCCGGAGGCATCGCTGCTTGCGGCGCCGTCACGGTTACTCATGGCTTCGAGACTGTCAAGATTCGGTGCGCCCTCAAATACTCGACCTCTGCCTTCACCAGAACATGCGGTTAATCAATCATCAGACTACAGCTTCAGGGAGAACTGCAATCAAAGAAGGAAGCTAGGCGGTTATACAAAGGCGTTTTTCACGGTGTGGGCGTCATATTGAAAAATGAAGGGCCAAAAGGACTTCTACGAGGCCTGAGCTGCGCAGTATGAACACCCTCCTCCTACAACCTAGTTGTGGCCACGGGGAACAACATCTAGAGTCAGATAACTAACGTTTACCAGTACGTCTACCAAATGGTCCTCAACGGCTGCCGACTCGGCTTCTACGAACCCCTCCGCAAAACGATTACCAGCGCCCTCTACACAGACCCTACTAAACAATCCTTTGGCATAAATATCTTCTCCGGCGCCGCATCCGGTATATTAGGCGCAGCAGCAGGCTCACCTTTCTTCCTCATAAAGACCCGCCTCCAATCGTACTCCCCTTTCCTGCCCGTAGGAACCCAGCACCACTATGCCGGAGCCGTAGACGGGATGCGACAAATCTACCGCGCAGAAGGAATCAAAGGGTTGTACAGAGGTATAGGTCCGGCAATGGTGCGGACAGGTTTCGGTTCCAGCGTGCAGCTGCCTACATACTTTTTGGCAAAGAGAAGGCTAGTGGCTATGGGCATGGAAGAGGGGATGCCGCTACACATAGCGAGTTCGACAGCGTCGGGCTTCGTGGTGTGTTGTGTGATGCATCCGCCAGACACGGTGATGTCGAGAATGTACAACCAGACGGGGAATTTGTACAGTGGGGCGTGGGACTGCTTGACCAAGACGGTGAGGAAGGAGGGTATATTGGCCGTGTATAAGGGATACTTTGCGCATTTGGCACGCATCCTGCCGCATACGGTATGTTTAGAACCCACGGATATCGAACTAAGAGCGGAGTTAACATGCGTTCCAGATTCTCACTCTCACCCTTGCGGAGCAAACGAACAAGTACATGCGGAGGGTAGAGGACCGGATACTATCGCCCGAACTCAAAGCGATAATATGAGCCCTTTCACATGCCATTGCGGAGGATATATCAGCCAACTTGACTTTTACTTATAGCACATCAGCTTCAATCTCGGGCGGCTTTTTCTAACATACATCATTTGCATAGCGGGCCCGGAACGGCGCGGGATTGAGGAAGTATACCTTCCGTTCTTCGATAGGTCTGTGCCGGCGCGACATGTGTACTTAATTCTTGCAAGATGCATATTGGGTATGGGTATTTTGAACCGCAATGTAAGATCGACTTCAAATATGCATGCATGCACGGCGGGACGAGTGGCGGAGGCTCAACAGTGTCTCCATGTTGAGGTTGAAAGACATGGTACCTATAGCGGAGGAGCGCATAGTAGCTGCCACACTCGCCTGTAGGTAATTCACAAATTATGCATGCAGCTCCTTTGGCACATCAAATCGGTACATGCTTGTACTGATGTTGTATACGTTTGTTGAATATCTCCATATCGAAAATAGAGAGATTGTCACTTTGACTTCTAGGGTACACGTCTTGATTAGTAGTGTCGGTGTGTTTACTAATTATTTGGGTTTACAAAACAGCTGTAGAAGGCGCTCTTCAATGCTAACGGTATTCGACTTTACGACCGGCACCCTTGAGGGCGAGCACGTACTGCCACGCGTACGACACCAATTCTGAAGTATATATACATACTGCACTATACTGTGCATATACAAGCCTGGATTAGAGTTTGGATACATTGGCCTTCTGCAGGACATGATGCAAGCCATCACACATGGCTCAATGCGCAGGGTCGAGCATAGCCAGGTTTTTATTCTCGAGAAGCGCGGCAGACTCTCGTGATGTAAAAGTGAGCTATGAAGAAGCCACGAATCACGCCTGAAGCGCTTCACGAAGACTGGATGTTGCCCAGGAACGGACAGTGCATTGTGCTGTGATTGAGTTGAGATGACCTCGTTTCTGTGATCGGTGATAGGATGCGCTAGGTCTGAATGCCGCCCGTTGCTCTTCAACGCTCCAGTTGAAAGTAGAATTCGCAGATGCATCCGGTGATTCAAAGCACATTGGAACGCACCCTCAACATGAAGAATAAGTTGCTTTAACGGAATATTTCGAAACCAACGAAAGACAGCTTAGTGATTGGGGTTACTCTCCATGCAAACGAGAGGACACCTTGAGCTGGAGAGGGAAAGGTCGGACATGTCTTGAAATGCAAACTGTCATTTTGTATTATAGGCAGTGCATGCTTGAGGGTAATAATTTGCTTTGCAATTGAGCCGGAGCAAAAGAAAGTCAGAAATCGTCATTGATCCCTTGCAAGCTGCGGCAGTTGCTGTAAATGTCTGATTCGAAGGATATCGAAGGTCGATATACGCCGTGCTCGAGGGTCAGTTTCATGGGTTGCCTACTGTGTATATTGGGGAGGGGTTGAGGCTCAGCGCCGAGCTGCGGTGGAAAAAGCAAAATGAGGCAAAAGTGCCATGATTTGCCATACGGTTTCAAAACTCGCATCCTCGAGGGTTGTACGCGGTGAAATGCGTAGCCCTGTTGGTATGACTGCATCAATGACAGAGGAGGTCGGCGAGACGCGACACTTGATGCTGGTTTGACGACAACTAGAAGCCGGCAGCAAGCGGCGGTCGAAGGGGACCATGTCGTTGGATGGAATTCGGCGACACGCGGACTCGATGAAGGTCGAAGTCAAGGCTGTCTCGTGATCATTCATCGAGCGATGAGCCAGTCAATGGCGGAATCGTGTGCTTCACGCTACGTGACAGTACTGAGTACGTAAAAAGAAAGCCACATTCTCCGCAATCGTAATAGTGGAGGTGAGGTTGTGGAGATTCGACTAGAGGAGGCGAGAGGAACTGGATGCCCAGGATTCGATCCTATTCAGGAGTAGCGGTCAGAGAACTGCAGGCTCACTCGATGGGTATGGGGGGGCCAGCACACCGCGGGAATAGTATGCAACGTGGGTGCATCATCGTCCGGGCGGCGCGAGGACGTGAAGAGTTTTTTTAATCACTCAGTTGGGCATCGATGGAGCAGGCATTTGGAGAGGTTTGATGGTTGTGCGATGATTAGTAGCATTGGCATCGTCGAGGGGCATCGAGGGACATCAAGAGGGTTAGCAGCGGGCTCTTGGGCCAGAGCAGAAGGTGACAATAATCCATGTTCGAGGTGACGGAACGGACACTAGGTGAGGCTGAGGCTTTGACTGTCGAGGGGTGCCGGAGGCTTTCTCCTGGCGAAAAAATTTGCGCTCGCGTGGACAGAATGCTCCTTCTAGCCTTCGAGCCTTCTACGGCTGACGCTAGCCAAGCAGCCATTCACAGCCTGACGCCATGCTGCGGGGTTTCTTCTCTTGCGAAGGAAACACGACTCTGCGAATCGAAAACGCCCCGCGTCCTAGGGCTGACGGGAGAAAAATTCTCGATGGATTGTAAAACTTCTTGTTGGACGAGAGAGGCATTATGGGGGTTGATCGGCCAGCATCGCATATGGCTCCCGCTTCGAGCGCGCTAGACGTCAGATCGACGGGCAAGAGAGCAACGTCGCAGAGCCCTGACAATCAAAGCCTCATTTTCTCTGTTTTCTCTGGAGGATTTGCACCGTTTGGTGGCAGATGGGCGCGAGGGAGACATTCTCCGCGCCTCGAGCGGTCTTCTCCAGCGGTCTTCTCCTTTCTTCAACATCAATACCGCCCAGGGGACGTGGGTGCGCATGAAATGGCGACGTATATCATGTATACCGTCGCACAGCCTGACCTGCGTCTGCATCTGCATCTGCTTCTGCATCAAAACAAAGACGGCCTTTTCGACACTCCAACCTGAATTGAAAACTCCAACAACTCCAACTTCAGCGTCAGCGTCTTATGAGTGGCGTGCCAGCGACTTCGTGGAACCTTCATCCTCCAATCAGTCCGCCTTTTTTAGAGGCCCACAGGGCGCTCGGGGAGACGCAGGCCGGACGTGCATCTTGCCGGGTTCTCCGCAAAACGGTCCATTACTTCGGGTCATCTGGGCAGCTCACCATCCTGCTATTAGCTCGCATTCATTTAATTAATTCACTTTCTTTTCCGCCGCCCTATACACGACACCTCGCAGCCTCCGCCCACACAGTTCCATTCTAAACTTACCAACTTGCCAACTTGTCGACCAGCATTGGCTGTCTCCAGCTCGTTTGACCCGCCACTTGCCCAGTGTGCACATGCCCGTCTTGGGCTTGGAACACGAGTCTCGTGATGCCTTTCCGAGGCATTGACACCGCATGCTTTCTCAGCGCCATCGGAGCCTAGCCGTACGTTGTGGTTTTCGTACTGCGGTCCACACCAATCGCCTTCTTGCCCGCCCCAGCCGCATCTCTGCTTTGCGGGTAGTCGTTTGCAACACCAACTTGCTATATTGGCTCCGATTCATCGACTGCTGAAGACGCATACCACGAAGCGGAAAGTGCGCGAGTATGCCGTGTCGTGCCACCAGCAACATCTATCCAGACAAACGGCGAAGAAAGTGGACAGGAGTATGACATCCTCCACCATTTCGTCAACACCATCGCATTCGTCACGGTACACGCAATGCTATTTTGCAGCCTCTGTACCCAACAATACCACCTTCACCTTCGACATATCAACTCAACCTAAAATGACTCTCATATTCCCCCCACGCCCATCCCCTCCACGCCCGAGGAAACGAGGTCGAGCAGCGACCGACATCGATGGTGAACATTCATGTATATTTAAGAAGAAGAGAAGGCTCAGGTTGTTCCTCATCACTTCTCGATTATCACCACAGTTCTCTCATCCAGCCACCAACATTGTGGACCGTGGAAGTTCCAAGATCGCCATTTGGGCAAAGCAGAGGAGTCTCGGTAGAAACTTGTTACGGAAAGCTGCCATCTTGAACCGAATTAGGCGACAGACCATCAGTGCGAAAGAGAAGGAAGAGGGCTTGGGAGACATTTCTGTCCATCGAGAGCAAGAGCAAAAGCAGCTCGAGTTGGCCAGCTTGGCTTTGCTCTACGGCAGTCACGATACTCATACTCGTCCGTTGTTGAAGGATACCTCCGAGTTTCCACCATCGTGTGCCGTCGACACGGAGGACCCTTTGGAAATATCGGAAGCTTCTCCTCTCATAACACCACCGCCTATCACTCCAGATATAGTAGTCAGTGACGAGCACAAGGATGAAACTTTGGAGTACCGCTCACCCAACGACGCATATTCGTACTCGCCACCCAAAACCCAACTACCTCGGAGAACTTACCTTCCTCTCCCTCCTTCTCCCCTTGGCTTATCTAACTACGATGCTCTTGACCTTGAGGACGAATACGATCATTATGCCCATTTCGACGACGACGACGAAGAAGAAGATGATATGGCTGACTCTCGCTCCACTTCGGCAAACACAACTATTTCGTACACCTCCACTCTATCCACAGCTGCAACGGGCACGAGTGAGGCTGTGAAGTCACCCCAACAGATGACATTCTGCGACTTCAACGATCTGGATCATGACGAGCCTGTCATGGGAGACTATGATCAAGTTGATGAAGGGGCGGAAGCGATTTGGCCGAATCCTTTTGCAGAGGGAACGACCCCTCAGCCTCTCCTCCCAGCATCATCATCGCCAAACTTCTTAGTGCTCTTTGCTCCTTCGCCGACGGAGAGTGTTGGTCCATTCTCCCCCAACTTCGCCGCAGCTTTGCCGGAAATGCATGAACAGGAACACTGGGAGGGTCAGGCATATGGGCCTAGGGGAATGCTGAGGACTGAGGAACACACCGATACGAAGCAAGAGAGGGATAGACAGAGGAATTTCATGTTTTTGAGATTCAACTCTTAAGGACCCAAGAAACGGCTCTACATACGTCTCGATTTATCTTGATATCTTCATCGCCACATTGTATCCCCCTTACGATGGTCGAATTCAACACGACGACGACGACGACGCTACCACGACTTTACACTTATGAGCTACCACAATTACCGCATATTATCTTATATCCAGCATTCGATTCGATCTACTTCGACGAAACGTCTTTTTTTAATTCCCGTATAGCGCTCGAAAATTAAGCATCCTCGTTTCCGTACCATAGGAGCAGAGACAGATATAGTCTGGTACGGAAGATTGCATTGACTATATTACGATCCACGAACACTAAAAATGGGAGGAACCCTCTCTTGTATAGTACGACAACTGCTGTATTTCTGCATGTTGTATATGGACTAGTCGCTTACGCATCTATCTGGGATTTCTCCTTCAGGCGTTAACTTAGCTTCTCTTGTCTGTGTCTACGTCTATTGCTGGTATGCAGTTGGTCACGTTGACATTTGATCTACGAGGTCTAGTATTGAAAGTACCTATGCTATTAGCTCTATGTATATACCCCTGCCGTTCACTTCTGTTGTCTCCTTATTTTGATGTATACAGTCTTGTCATAGTCGATTGCACAAAAGGAATGGAGAGCCTTTGTTGCTTTATGTTGTACATGGAAAAAGGCGGTATAGGTAAATTGGATAACTTAAAAGGGGTAAAAAATAATTGCATTATTTTATTCTTTGACACATACTTTACTCCCCTCGGCTAGCTCTTGGAAGGTTATACAGATGCGCGTGCCAGCTAGACGTGGTGTATCAGGCTCACAATCTATTGTAAACATTACATATCTGTACAGTCATTGGCGAAACTAAACGCGCAAGTCAGCCGCCGGGTGATCCCCCCACAGCTCAAGACACATGATTTGCCATGCAAAAGTACTCCTATCACAGTCGGAGCCTACAAGGTCATGCTGGAGTGGGCAGGCAACCCCCTTTGATGATACTAGCTTTAAGAGCCAGTTGCCACATTGTGATACCACGTTAAATGGCGCATTATATTGTTACAGTATCACAAAAATTTGCTATCTTAGGAAGAACATAGAAAGGCGCTTAGAGTAGGAGGTAGCTAGGAAGGCGGTAAAGTAGTAATACATGCTACTTTCTAAGGTCAAGATGTGACTGCAACAACTTAAATATCCCCCGGTTTTCTTTTGCTGCCGCACGGGACAGCGGCGTCTGTCCCTCTGTGTCCTCCGCTTTAACATCTGCCCCTGCCGCTAGCAGCAGCTCGGCCACCTCCTCGTGTTCTTCTTGTACTGCACAACTTAGCGGCGTCATTCCATGTTTGTCTTTTAACTCAAGATCCGTCCCAGCCGCTAGCAGCAGCTTGACTATGCTCTCGCCCATCCTCTTGTCCATCCTCGTCTGCCAAGTCCTTAACGCTATTTGATGAAGTGGCGTCCGTCCTTCTGTATCCTCTGAATTAGCATCTGCTCCTGTCGCCAGCAGCAGCCTGACCATCCCCTCCCCTCCTCTTCTTGCTGCATAACTTAGCGGCGTCATTCCATGTTTGTCTTTTAACTCAAGATCCGTCCCGGCCGCTAGCAGCAGCTCGACTATGCTCTCGTCCATGCTCTCGTCCATGCTCTCGTCAATGCTCTCGTCAATGCTCTCGTCCATGCTCTCGTCCATACTCCCGTCTACGCTCTCATCTATGCTCTCGTTTATGCTCCCTTCTATACTCTCATCCATCCAAATCTCCCGAGTCCTTAGCGCTATCTGATGAAGTGGCGTCCGTCCTTCTGTATCCTCTGAATTAGCATCTGCTCCTGTCGCCAGCAGCAGCTTGACCATCCCCTCGTTTCCGCTTCTTGCTGCAAAACCTAGCGGCGTCGTTCCATCTTTGCGTTTCAACTCAAGGTCCGCCCCTGCCGCCAGCAGCAGCTTGACTATGCTCTCGTTCATCCTCTCACCTATCCTCTCCGCCCAAATCTCCCAAATCCCTAGCATCATCTGATGAAGTGGCGTCTGTCCATTTATATCCTCTGAATTAGCATCTGCTCCTGCAGCCAGCAGCAACTTGACCACCCCCTCGTCTCCTCTTCTTGCTGCATAACTTAGTGGCGTCATTCCATATTTGTCTTTTAACTCAATGTCCGCCCCTGCTGCCAGCAGCAGCTTGAATATGCTCTCGCCCATGCTCTCGTCCACCATCTTGTCCATCCAAGTATTCTGAGTCACTAATAATATCTGATGAAGTGGCGTATGTCCTTTTGCATCCTCCGAATTAGCATCTGCTCCTGCCGCCAGCAGCAGCTTGACCACCCCCTCGCTTCCTCTTCTTACTGCAAGAATTAGCGGTGTCGTTCCATATTCATCTTTTGACTCAAGGTCCGCCCCTGCCGCCGCTAGCAGCTTGATTATCCCCACATGTCCCTTCTCTGTCGCCCACCACAGCAATGTGTCTCTCTGCATATCCTCGTCCTTTGCCATGAACTCAGATTTGCCTGTTTCCAATAGCCAAGCAAATACTGATGTGTTGTGTTGCTCTGTTACATACGATAGTACGTCATATTCACGTGAGAACTCGAAACCATGTCCAAGTTTGGTCGGTCCAGCGTTGTCCTGGAACTGATTAGCAAACAATTGAGTGAGCTTGCATCTTAGATAATAATATACCGCATCAGCTACTATAAATGCTTGAATACATTCCCCGTTTCTACTCGTACGGAGTGCGAATTGGAGAGGTTGAAGACATCCCTTTTCCGCTTGAAGGTAGGAAATGATAGAAGGGTGATATCTAAGCAGGTTTAACCTGTGACTCTCCGCCAGTATGTAAAGAAGACTGTCATCTTGTATATGCATTTTGCTATTCAAATTCTGCATCAAATTGTCCAGTTGAATCCATTGGACCAGCGGGAAAGTTTGTAGAAGTTGTCCTTGAGGGATCTGATATCCTGCTGCAGTATCTGCGTGGTATAATACAGCACTTACGGCATACTCCAGAAAAGGGAATGCACTGGCAGCTGACTTGCGGTATTTCCTTGACTGTGCCGATGGAACTTTCAGAAGAGCGTTGGGGGGCTTTAGATGGGCAGATACGTCGGTGCTCATATAACGAATGCAGATTTCCTTCAGCCGCTCATGGGACTGGCCTTCCCAATTCGTCTCAAGTTCGGGCCAAATCTTTCCAAGGCCATTCTCTTTAAGAAGAAAATCTTTTACTGACTCGTGAATAAACTGAACTGCTGGATCCCAAGAATTTGTGATCTCAGCAAGTCCTTTAGAGGAATCTAGGATGAATCTTTGGACAGTGTCGATCGTTATATTGCTGGGGTCCCATGCGGAGAGGTTGTCAGGTTCAATTCCCGTGCGAATAGCAAAATACAGCTCCTTTGGGCGTAACGGTCGCTCTGCGAAGAGTATACACTGAATGCACAGGACGAGTGCATCCCTATTGTCAGAGCCCCGCGTTAAAATATCGCCAAATAATTTGTGCAAATCGCCAGGAATTTCCTCGAGCTTTTGCAGAAGCATATGGATGCGACCACTGTCGTACTCTTTGTTAAGCATCTCTACGACAAGATAGATCCACAAGAAGACCCCGGAGGCTCTTGCGAGAAGGTTCCTTCGAACTTGTTCAGATTCACTGCCACTCCCAATTTTGAGCTTGCTATTAACGTAGAAGGTAATATCATGTTGATGTCCTTCTTGTTCCTCGAGGACCAGCTCTAGGCTGTTACGAATCGTAATGTGCGGATAGTGTCTGCTTGACAAACAAACTCGGAAGTAGATACCTCTTGGCGCGGTTTGCTCGCCAACCTGTTCGAAGAAAGATATCATGTCCCGGATCTGGTCTTCTTTGCATTCGTCCAAGGCATCGATGAAGAACACCACAGAAGTCCCTCTGAGCTGTAGAATAGCTCGCTCTAGCAATGTTTTCAGCGACTCGGTACTCCATTGGTAGTCTTTGCAGATACTTGAGTGTGAGAGACGAAGCGACTCGAAAACGTATTGAAGCGCTGGGAGTTGTTCGAAAAGTTGCAGTAGGAGTGACCGATACGTGCCCATCGTTGATTTCTCTAGGTCCACGCCTCGTGCATTGAAGAAGAATGGAATGATGACGCTATCCCTCATCTTCTCGTGCGCGTTAGCCACAGCAGATTTCATTAATGTAGACTTTCCCGTCCCCGCTTTTCCTTTAATCCACAAGAATCCATGGTGTTCGTGCAATTTGGTGGCATCGAGCCAGTGCAGATATTGGACGCTTTGCAATAGCCATTCACAAGTCTTGGCGTGTGCGTTTCTGATGGTCCTATGACGCGCGTCGATTTGGTCGAATTGCAGGGAGTTCATCAGCATCTGTATCTGATCTTTGTTGAGTGACAGCCCACGGCGTTTCTCATCGGAAAAGGGAACTGTTTTTATCAGCTGTAATTCAATACAGCGTCTTATTCAGTGAGCACTTTTACGTACGCGATGTAATTTCCTGTTGTTGTTCTAATCGCTGTTGTTGTTCTAATCGCTGTTGTCGTTCCAATCGCTGTTGTTGCTCAGCAATAGCTTTGATCCATCGACGTAGTTCTCCGACAACTGCTTTGAACCCTGGATCATCCACACTCGCAAATTTCGTCATCTCCATATGGTTATTATGGATACCAATAGGAGTATACCCCGGAAGTATGGCTGATTGTGATGGGACCACCTGGTATATTTTTTCAGCAAGGAAATCCATCGAGATACGCGCGGTGCCACTTACCGTACCAACAACTGGTAGAGGTAACTCCTCGTAGAAGCAAGTGATATCGATCGGCTTAAGTCCTTCTTTGACCCGCGACCTGATTATGGCGTGGAAACTACGCTGTATACGTGCAAGGACCTCAGATTCTGTCTTGAGAACCGCAATAATTTCTGCGTTCGTCTGCTTCAGGACTCCAACAGACGTGGCAAGTTTTTCGGCCCACTGCGCTAGGCCAGAGCCCTGGTGTGGTGTTCCGAGGAATACGACACCTCTGGTCGAGTGAAGAGTGTTTCGTAAGTGGTCCTCTGGTGGTTGACTCGCCTGTACCAGAGCCTTGAGCAGATTTTAGCGTAAATTTCTCTAGAAACAAGAATCACATACATCTTCACACACTAAGCCACCCAAGCTATGACACACGAAGATAATAGGGCGATTGATCTGAAAGTATTAGCCGTAGCCCAAATCTGTCCAGGCGCGGCCAAACCCACAGTATCGTCTTCCTCTCGATACGTGTTAACACTAGTGAGAAGGTTCATTGCATGGTCTCCGATCCGGTTTTTTGACACCATGCTACGCCAATTCGCAGGATACGCGTCATATCCGTATGTGAGAATGCGAGCATCAGGGATTTTGCCAGGGAGCAGGGCTTGAGGCCATGGTGACTCGGCCTCCTTTGCTGTCCAAGTCTTCTCGCGATCTCCAGTAAGACCGTGCACGAATATGATACTGGAAAGCAAGAGTAGACATTAGCACGAGTAGATGCTTACTTTGGAGGTGTTATAAGAAGCGAGCCAGTTGGCACTCTGTCAGCCGAAGTTGACTTACTCTACAATGCTACTTTTCGAATCACAAAGCAACTTAATTCCGGAAGGGAAAACCTCGAGTTTGGCAGACGCGCTGCTCGTAGGAGGAGGACGGGTGCCTTGTGTACCCTCGGCTTTCGACTTGAGCCGACGCCAAACGCTGCTCATGGTCTCTCGCGCCGAAGCGTATCTGGACTTGAGGGCCTTGGCTAACGTGACTGAAGACGATAGAATGCTTCAGAGAATCGATATATAGAGTTGCATCGCGTGAAGAGAGATGGCATCCTCCAGCCTCGCCGCAGTTGAATCTTAGCCCGGCGCTTATCGTACAGCCGTAGCCTCGCGCTTATCCAATCATGTTTCTCTAATACGACGACAGAAGAGACATCAGATCTCAGTCCTTCACGCGCTAACGTTAGATATTATCTTAAACATTGCGATAGCAGAAGTCGCGGCCTCCAACTGGAGGGTGGTTGAATTTTGCCGGCCCCATCCTTGTGGGCTCCGATTGTGATATAAAAGTACTCTGCTGCAGGGTTGTGGCGAAATTGTGACTGGATGCCAAGACTCGCATTAGTGAGTGGAGTGACTCTATGTATAACCACCAGTCCATCCCGTCTATCTATTTGCTCTTGGTTAAATTGCTTGCGGTTTTTTAGTTTCCGTCAGTTTTTTTACACTCTGCTTGAGTGGATCGCTCACTCTTTAGAAGCCAATTTATTAATGAGCGAATTTATACTGGTACTCTTTTTATTGCGGCGCACATATTCTTGAGTAGCTGTATGTCGTAGTCGAAAAGTATTGAATGGGTTCTAGGGTACTGAACCTAGATTTGCATACCATAGGTCATAACACATGTGTCAAGACGGTAGGTGAGTAGATTACGTTTGCAATGAACATGTAAAGAATGTATAGCATTGCTGCACAAGATTCCGAGTGCGGAATGCAGCTCGGCGATGAATAGATTGTGTGTGTTGAAAGTGGAATAATTAGATATCAAGTTGGAGCCTCCTAGATAAGGTGAAGGGCGAGATCGAAGTGTGTGGGACTGCCGATGCTGAGCCGAGAGATTTGGAGCTCGTGTGGATATGCGCATGCTAGGATATGGAACTGGGTCTCCTTTGAAGATTGGAAGTCTGGATAGGGTTGCGAGGGAGTGGGTGTCAAGGCGTGAAAATACAAGTCCTAAGACTATGAGTAGAAGTATATTTAAAAGAAAAAAAGAAATCAAAACCTCCGTAAGGTTTGGGTGCAAAGTACGTGCATAATTGTCCTTTTGTATTAGGCGAAAATGAACTATGCTTTCTCGCTCCACGAACACTTTATTTATGCGTAGATTGCTATTTGTTAACAACTGAAAGATACGTTCTTTCTCTCTTCGTCTGGCAAAGGCACGAGACATGTACGAAAGGCGAGCTGACAACTTGGCAAAACATAGATTGGCGCGTTGAGACGGGCAAAAGAATGGAAATGTGCAGATATCTTTGTAGGAGCTTCTAACTCGAAGGAGAATAGCATGGATAAAAAATCTTATGTCACGGATATACCCTAGATAAATTTCACATCGAGCGCCTTGGGGAGACGGATAGACTACAATATACTTGATGTGCAATACCAATACCACGCATTCGGCGATAAGTGAACAGTTGGTGATCCACTAGAGTCAAACTCCAATCTCAGTAGGCCGAGAACTTCACCTGCCTCGCTGCCGAAGACAAGAAGAGAAGGCATCCCGTGTCAAAGGCTAGGAAGTACGGAAGTGACAGTACCCTCTTTTAATCATCCTTGGAGTTTAGCAGTACGGTCTGCAGCGATGTCACATATAGCCTGTGTCGAATGTCAGATCGTTCTTTGGAATTTCAATGTAGTTACCCGTGAGTTCGAGCTTTGTTGAAAATAGAGAAGTGAGTGATGCCTTAGTACCAAAACCGACATACCTGGATAGCTTCCTGACGCTCAGCTTTGATGTCACCGCGGTCAATTCTGGCTCGCATGTTCTCCATGACAACGGGTCGTGAGCGGCCGTTCACAAATACACTGGTAAGAGTCAGATCCAGTTCGTCGAACACGTTGGGTTTCTTATAACTAAGGGGAAATGGAGAGGATACGATGGAATTGATTGCAGGAAAAGGAAGCAGAACGAAGATCACATACACATATCTCAGCCCCGGGAACTTTTCCTCATACTCTCTATTCAATTCGGCCAGCTTCTTCCCCTCTTCTTCGGCGCCCGGACCCTGCTGCAACTGTGCCTGCTCCTTCCTCGATTGCTCACTATCCACTTTCTTCTCTCCCAGTCTCGGATGTGAACACAGGATCTCAGACAGTTTTTCTACATCTTCGGGCTTGTCCGATGCGGCTAGAGCTGTTAGTTGGGCATTGACCGCCGCGATGAGAAACGTGTAGTCTGGGAAGGTAGTCGTTCGAAGAACCGGGAGAGACGAGGCATGCAGCGGCGGCGAAGGTTCAAAGAGCAGATCCAGCACAGTCTTGAGTTCTGAGTCGTCAAGGTGTGATAATGTGCCAACGGCGGGGAGAGACGTCATGGCTGTTGTGCTAGGTTGTACAGGGGTACAGGCAAACGGGTTGGAATCGGAAACGGAACGAAACGCAGTTGCTGTTTAGTGTGCTGTCTGGTCGCAGGGCTAGGGAAATGAGGAGAGGGACGCGAGGGTGCTATACGTGGACGGAGACTATATAGATAGCGATATGGAGCCGTCGTGCAGCAAAGAAAAGATAGGCTTGCGGCTTGCGTGACGGCGGGATCCGACCGGTTACTACTCGCTCGGAACCGTTCCGCAGATCATCAGCGTGAAAGAGACAGCTTAAGAACAAACATTAGAAGAGAGAGAGAAATTTTGAGTGAAAATAGAAACGCTGCTTCGGAGAGGTCACGATGGGTGCTGCAAGGTACAGGAGAAGCTGGCGCTGTGCATCTCAAAAGAGGGGCAACGCCACGATAGCGCATTTTGCTTCTGCAAGACGGCGTCACTCTCCGGCGACTGTTGAATGGTTTCATGGGTGGAGGATGGTGTAGTACTGTGTGGACGCGTGCTTGGCGCGTTTTCGGAAGTTTTGATGCTGGAGTTTCTGTGGAGACGTGAGGAGGCTACTATAGGTACGTGGAACTATTGCTTCTGCGGCAGCTGCTGCTGTGGTGAAGCGTGTTCATGGATGATGCTGGGCAGCAGGCAGATCTTGCGATGCTCTTGTTGACCTGGAGATGTCGAACAATGGGGACACTACTGCGATTGAACTGAGTGAAAAAAAAACCCGTATTATAGGGGTGTCAATTGCTGCAGGCATGCTGCTGCTGTGCTGAATGCGAGGTAGCGGGCCTGTAGGAATACGATATGCAATGCGATGGCACCTCTTGCGCTTCGGGTGTGTAACGAGTGTTTACATGTGTTCAGCTTCGTCCCCTGGACCCGCGAAGACGTGGTACCAAAGCAATTCTGCTGCCAGTCGCCGTCGCCGTCGCCGTCGCCGTCGCCATCGCCGTCACCATGGCTGGACCGGAGGCGGAGACTGCATGGCGGGAGACAGTACTTACTCGCGGATGTGGGGAGTTCCAGGACGCCATACTGTCTCCGTCCATGGCTTGCTGCTTGCCATGGCCGCTAGCCGTGTTGAAGCCGCTGCATTGACCTCTGAAACGCGGGCTTGCGTGAGCACAAATTGGACTCTTCCACCTCGCATCCCCCTCACCGTGGCCGCCCCTCGCAAGCCATCACCGCTCACCACACGACAGTGCCCGGCGCACAGGTGAATGCATGCGTTCGACATCGACAGTTGCAAGTCGCAAGTCCAGCTGCCGTCGCTACCAATGCTCGACATGGACATGGCCCGTTCTATCCTCGCCTGACCGCAACCCCGGACCACCAACGATCAACGACCAGCGACCAGCGAACATCGACCCCCGACCCCCTGGACAGAGGCGCGCACAGTCCGTCCCGCTCTTCCCGACCGACGTCCAACCTCGAACTTATCCCGAAGACAAGTCGAGTTCCCGCAGCAAACTGAGGGCAAACAGACGGCGCAGTCTGCCTCCTGCCTCCTCTCGACGCCGCCGTCGCTGTCGTCATGTCGCTCAACGGGCTCGACGATGCCAAAGTCCACGAGGCATACACGGCCGCCCTGGCCGAGGCGGGTGGATGGTAGGATGAATATGTCTCTCTGCTGTCACCCAGCATGCTAATGCCATTTCCAGGTTTCTGCTCAAGTACGTCTCACGAGAAGCGGTAGAAGTCCTCGCCCGCGGTAGCGGCGGAGCTTCAGAGGCTCGCGGCGCCATTGCCCAGTTCGAAGAGAATGCACCCTTGTATGGCTTTATGCTCTATCGCCGCCGCAAGGTCTTGATCACCTACATACCAGAGGCCGCGTCGCGACTCATAAAAGGTACGTCGAGCCCCTATGACGGGCCAACACAACCTGACATGTGCCATAGCCCGCGTTGCAGTCCATTCGACGGCTGTCGCCGACAAGTTCACGCCGCACGATACCTCCATCTCCATTGCGACGGCCGACGAGCTCAGCGACGCCGCCCTTACATCCGCCTGCTCCCTACACACGGCCGCCCCCTCGAGCTCTTCCTCGACCGCCTCATCGCGGCGCAACAAACTAGACGAAATTACAGAAGACGCAGAGGAAGGCCCCACGACCGGGCAAGGTCCTGCCACACCCCCACGACCCGCTACCGGCTCGTCTTCGATACCAGAGATTGTGGAACCTGTTGGAGCGCCTGAGATGGACGCCTCAGAAATGGCAATGGCAGCAGCAGCGTCGGAAGCACCCACCCCCAGCGCTGCTCTGGAAGAAATGCGAAGTATTGCGGAAACTAAATCAACCCCAGAACTTTCCCAGCATATCGTTGAAATCCTGCCGGAAGAGGAGCAGAAGCAGCCACAGCTTGAATTGCAACCAGAATCAGCCTCCTCCAACTACCGCGACAGTCTGAAGCAGTACGATCCTCTGTTCGAGTACGGACCCGACCCGCGTTTCTCCTCCCAAACCGCACGACCCACCTATTCCGAGCTGTACGATGAAATTTACGCCAAATACAACAAGCCGAAAGTGAAGTTGGGGCCAAGACCAAGACCGTCACTCGATTCGAAGCGACCAAAGACTTCGGGGAGTGGTGAGTTGAGTGTAGCCAGGCCCATCTCCTCATTGCCTGCGGGTTTGCGCGTCGCAAACAGGAGAACCGCAGAGACAAAACGACCAAAATCTCGGGATTCTAGCATAGTCCCTAGCATCGCTTTTCCTCCGCCGCCGCCAATCCCAGAAATGCCCCAATCCCCAACTTTCTCATACCACTCTCACAGGCCCGCTAGCGTCAAGTCTATGCCCAGCCATGGCCACCGGTCGTCTGGCGTCACACCCGAAAAACAAAGATTGATGAAGGCGCTTGAGCTGCGGAAGAAGCAGATGCTGGTCAAGAAGGAGCAGGAGCAAAAGAAGGAAGAACACGAATTGGAAGAACCGAAAGCAAGTGCAGAGGAACACCCTGAGAAGGGTGATGATGTATTAGTAATGTCAGGCTCATCCATGGAAACCGTGACGGAAGAAGTCTCCAATGCGGCAAAGATCGTGGATGAACCAGCGGCATTGCAGCAATCGGACGACCAGCCAATCCCAAGCGGCTACGCCGCAGCGCTGGACGATATAAAGGCGTCTATGACGCATGAAGACTCTAGCCTATCTATGATGAGCAGCCAGGCGGAAACTGACGATTTGCACTCCGCAGTATCTGCATCTTCCCCAACCTCAGCACAGACTCAGGGGTCGTCGTGTGCACCATCCACGAGGCCCTCATCCTTATCAGAAGACGATCACCACATTCCCGAGGAAGACATGAAGCTGGACGAAACGCATGGAAGCGGGGACTCTCAACTTGAAGAATCGCGGGAGTCATCGCAAAATGAGGACGGAAGAGAATCCGTACAAAGCTCACCGACTGTAGTGCCCGAAAATGACTCTTCCGTAGCTTCTGTCGAGGTCACACCCCAGACAGATTCTCAGCCACAAATCGTAATCCATGATTTCGCTTCTGACTCTATTATGGTCAAGAAATCGAGAAGAGAATCTACCATCTTTGTTCCCTCCACCGCGCAAACCAATACCGGCTCACAGCGGTCAAATCGGGCGTCAATGGTTTTCCTTTCATCGGAAAATCCGGCTCAGCAGGAAGGCGCATCGACCACGAGCCAGAAGCGACACTCTATGAATCTCTCCACGCCAAAGAGACAGAGCTTTGTGGAAGTCAAGGAGAAGCGTATGGCCGTGGTCAGCCCTATTCGGATTCATCTCAGCGCCGAAAACTCGGACGCAGAGTACCTCTCGGACGACTCGTTCATGGAGGAGTTGCAGAGCGCAACACTCGAGCAAGCAAAGCCTATATCCGTTTCAAAGTCTCCTATAACATCGTACTTCCCCCGGAAATCCTCCGTCTCGGAGGCTTCTACTCCCAAACAACAAACATTTGGCCAGCAGAAGCTCGGGAGTCTAACCCCAGAACAGCAGCGCCCACGCAAAATGTCTGGAACCTGGCCTCCTCAATCAACCGCTGATCCCGTAGGTTTGGCGAAGAAGATTAATGTTTCTTCCGGTATCTCACAGAGAATTAAAGCCCTTGCAGAAAAGTCGAGCAGGGAATTATCAGTAAGTCCCTTGGCAGGCCCAGACGTCAATACTTCAATTGTAGCGCAACGCAAATCTTCGTTCTTCTCAGCAACACCCCCAAGCGGCAACTCTCCGCCCGGGAAACTCTCTTCACGTCATAATCGCGCGTCGTTTGTCCCTGTTGCGTTTTCATCAACAACGCCTGACAGAAAATCTGTGATACAGCCACCTAAAACTGCCGATTCGACCGTCTACAACCTTCAGCAGGAGCCCGCGAAACCCGAGTCTGTCCAAGTCACTGCTCGTATCGTTCGGGATCCGCGCATACAGGCACCAGCGTTGACTATGCCTACTGAGAGCACACCCCTAGAGCTGCACCAGAGCCCCATCATCATTGATCATCAGAAATCTGCAACTACCAGGCCATCCTCAAGGAGCTCCAAGCACAGTCCATCAAAAATAGAACCCACTTCTCCCATCTCAAACCCTCCACGATCATCTTCTGAGAGCAGCTGGAGGTCATTCGGGCGTCGGATGAGTGAATCAAAGGCTGGCGGCCCGCCACGCAGTCAGTCCTCGCATAGTTTTGAGATCCCCGACGAGAAGAAAGAAGAGAAGAAGGAGAAGAAGGATTCAAGGACAAGCAAGCTGTTCAAGAGAATGTCAACCATGTCCGCTATTTCCCGCAAGAGCCAGAGCAGCGGCAACAATAGCCTGGCTGAAGAAGAACGACAATCATACTCGCTACCATCCCTTCGGGAGCCACCTCCAGCTATTCAAGTTGGCGACCTCAATATTCAGTTCCCCGATACTTTGGTAAGTCCGTCATATACTCTAATTATTACAAACAGGCTAACATGTGCCTAGCTGTGGAAGCGTAGATGGGTTGAGATCGATGCATCGGGCAACCTCGTACTGAGCCTTTCCAAGTCCAACGAGCAATCGAAGGGCATAACGAAGCGCTTCCACCTGAGCGAGTTCCGCACACCATACACACCCGACCAGGATCGACAAGAATTGCCCAACAGTGTTATTCTCGACTTCCTTGATGGCCGGACTCTACAGTGCGCGTGCGAGACGTATACGGCGCAGACTCAGATCCTTCAAAGTACGTTTATCTCTCACGCTCTATCACGACGATAGCTAACATGTGTCTAGTCTTGCGAGAAGCCCACGACGCGTGGCTCGCTTACGGCCAGTTGCAATAAGCTCGTTTCTGCCCTTGTTTGATTCCGACTTGTTTGCTTTGCTTTGCTTTGCTTTGCTCTCTTTCTCATACCCAAGACTTCCCAGCTTCTTTCCGTTAACCACACGACTTCCCTTTTTTTTCTTTTTTCTTTTTCTTTCAAGAATATGACCGTACGACCAGTACCATCTTTCCTTTGTTGGGTAATGCATACGCATAGGCATTGCGGCTTGTTTTTCCTTTGACCACAGTACGCGCGACAAAAATGGAGCGGCCGATTCCTCTGCACACTTTTCCTTCTTGCGCTATCGCCCGCGGCTCTTTGTCTCGTCAGCTTGTCTAAACTTGTTTCTTTTGTGCATTGCGGTTCTGGTCACTGCTGTTTATCGTACAGCGGCGTCGGTGCGAGGTTCGAAGTCATACCCCTTTTCGCTTTGAGATTGCGACCGCCGGAGGAGCGGGCTGTGTTGACACGGCTGGAAGAGGAGTGGGAGTGTCCTGGCATGGCACGGAATGAAAGTTCGCTGTATTTACTTGTATAA
Organism: Herpotrichia juniperi; assembly: GCA_014905255.1. Classification (NCBI taxonomy): domain Eukaryota; kingdom Fungi; phylum Ascomycota; class Dothideomycetes; order Pleosporales; family Melanommataceae; genus Herpotrichia; species Herpotrichia juniperi. The sequence goes on along the minus strand of BLYF01000005.1, from coordinate 108,650 downwards.
TAATAGAAGCCACGAGAGGGGCGGTTGGGGGGTTTTGATCATGTTCATCGGCCGCGTGGTTGACCTGTGGTATGGTGTGGTCCCTCTGTCTACCTTAGTTACTAATATCAACAACCCGCTTTGCCTTTGTGTTACATTTTGCTTGTTTCTGCTATTACTTCTGCAGCTGCCTTGTCTGACGTTGCTTCGATATTGCTCTAATTCCGATTAGTACTTGTATTTGTTTTGCTCTCTTCTCTTCTGTCCACGCCTTGCAGCTATCCAGACACGTCAACTTTGCCAATTCACACCAGACTCCCCTTTTTATACCCCTCCTATAATGGTCATCCATTTCCACCCGCCCACTTCTCTGTAGATACTTCTAAGTGCCTTCATACCTATCCACGCCAATCTACCACCACCGCCCCAATACATACATCTAATTTATCCCCTTCTACCTTCCTCCCCATCCTCCCATTCTAAGAGCGAGGACCAGTAACACTAAGCTGCTATCGACGTCAGGGAAGGCTGAAGGGTAGTGAGGGCTACATACGGAAGGAAATAGTGGCACTAGAGACAGCCGAATCGAGTTAAAGTTAATTATTGGACTAGGCAGTAAGCGTTTTCCGTGCATACATTTAGTAGCAAACGTCTTTTGAGAACACGCTATTCTCAGACCAGCCAGATTCAAGCTAGGACGCGTGCCACTATACATTTCCATAGCTCCCAACTCCTTACAAGATTAGACGTAATAGCGCGCATCGTAAATCAGGCAACCCCTCGGACTAAATGTCGAAAAAACCGTACATCACATCACCGCACACAATAATATGTGTCACAAGAGCGCATGAACTGCGTGTTTGTCGAGGGCTTGATCAATGATTCATTATTTAGCTAATACCAAGCATCCTGATCCTTCTACAAAGAAATAGGTAGAGTTCAAACTCCTCACATCAAGGTCGCCATTGCCCCGACTAATAACGGCCAGGAGGTGGTGGGCCCTGAGGGTATCCACGTCCGCCCTGAGGAGGGTATCCTTGCTGCGGGGGGCCGCCAGGATAACCACCTTGTTGGGGCGGGGCTCCGTACTGGCCCGGCGGCGGTCCTCCTCGTCCGCCCTGAGCACCGTACTGTGGCTGCTGGCCATACGGAGGTTGCTGGCCTGGGGGAGCGCCGTATTGAGGCTGCTGACCGTATTGGCCAGGTGGGGGACCTTGACCGTACTGTCCTGGAGGGGGACCTCCATAGCCACCGCCAGCAGGGGGGTTTGACTTCTCGTCTTTGCTGTCATACGAGCGATCGATTGCGCCTAGGAGGAGCTTCACGATCCAAAGATCTGGTGTTAGATCGACCGGTGGGTTAGCACGCGACATCTCTTCTTGTTCGTTCTCGAAGTCTGATAAACAATTAGTGCTGTTTTGTACAAAGACATCAGGGAACATACTGGAAGTGCAGTCGATCATAGCACCAATCTGCGGGTCCTCATCGAGCGTTGAGAGGAACTTCTTCGCCGCCAAATCGTTTCCGACCTGGGCAAACTCAAATGCGAGTGCGCCTGGGCCGTACTGTGGGTATCGCTGTCGGAGAGTATCGAACGCATAGCGGATCGTGTCGAAAACGGCATTCTGTGGCTCTCCAGCTGGCTGGCCATCTGTAATCGTGATGACCAAGATGGGCTTCTTAAGCTGACCCTGGGCAGCCTTTGGGAGGACTATGCCATCGATGACCTTCTTTCTGAGAGAAGTGCCCATGGGAGTGAGACCATTGAATTTGACGCCCTTCATAAGTTCGGTAATGTGGGTCTCAGTGGAGACATTCTCCTCAAGAGATCGCCCGGTCTGCGGATCACGTACGTCGGCGTTCATGAAGCGGACAGAAATACCATCGGCGTCGAAAAGTGTGGAGGCAAAGGAAACGCGATCGAGGATCAGGCGCAGATCCTGGATACGGCTGCCCTGCTCCTCGAACTGCATGGAACCACTGTCGTCTTCGCCAAGTTAGCGACGGTCTCGGCGGAATGCGACACGAAGGAGCTGCTTTGAATCAAGAGCCAAGAAGGAGTATGCAGAAAGATTGAATTGGCCTAGCAGAAGTCCACTCTGACGTCTACAAGTGGTACTTTGCAAGGCCAATGCGGTCTTTCTGCTTACTGAACAGATCTGGGTGCGATCTTTCTCGCAAGACAAGCTCCATCATGAGAAGGAATACATACCGATATACAGCACTATATCGTACAATGCCAGCTTGACAATATCATTGGCTACCTCCTTGGCGATGCGCCAACGCTGAATCACCTGGTTGATCTGCTGGGGAGCACGTTGGGCGATCTGATCGAGCAGCGGAGACCCTGGTGGGTACCATGCTTGAAGGTTCTTCTCCTGCACACATGATTCAAGCAGACGCTTGTATCCAGCAATGTCGGATGGAGATGCCTGTACGTTCTGGGGGGCACCACCGGGAGCTCCGTACTGGCCTTGAGGCGCGCCATAACCGCCCGGTGGGGGCGGGCCTCCGGGGTATTGTTGTCCGCCCTGGAGTCACACGTTAGCCAAAGTCCTTGCTCGAAACTTTCACTATCCACAGGCTCTGAATCGCTCAGTTTGACCAATTTGTGGCTTTGTGTCCTCATCGCATTGCTGGTGTACGAACATAAGGGTTGTATCCTGGCTGGGCTCCAAACTGCTGTTGTCCATACGGCGGTGATTGTAACCCATACTGTTGCTGCTGTCCATATGGCGGTGATTGCAAACCATACTGTCCATATGGTTGTTGCGGCGGCTGCTGTGGTCCATAACCTTGTCCATAACTCTGTTGTTGGTAGGGTGGCTGACCTGAAGGCACTTGCCCTGGGTAAGGTGCTTGTACTGGATATGGTGACTGAGCTTGCGACGGAGGCGGCGGCGGAGGAGGTCGGTTGTAGCCAGACGGTGATTGATATGAAGATGGCGTGGGCGATCCGTACATGGCAGCTGGGTTCTGAGGAGGCTGGAGGGCACTAGGGTAAGGTGGCTGCGAAGGATAGGCATTAGGCTGGTAGGCACCGTAGTTGATTGCCATGTTGCTTGACGGCACTGGAAAGGGCGCCAGGCGAAGTCGGGTCGGCGATATGGGTGGTCCAAGAGCAGCAAACAAAGGCAAGCAACGTGGCGTAGATTAGGCAGGTCCGATGAGAATGAAGAAGTTTGCGCCCGATCCAAAGGTGGCTGATGGCGTGGATGATGACGATACAGAGCGGAAGAACGGGAGAACGGGAGCAGAGGAGAGAAAGAAGGAAGCGTCTTTGCTTACCTGAGGGGCACCAGCGCCAGGATATGCTTGGTATGACGGTTGGCCGGGCTTTTCCCAACGTGTTAACTCGCGAATGCTGCGCAGAACTCAGGGCAGACTCACATAACCACCACCCGGAGGAGGAGCACCACCCTGTTGTGGATATGCGCCTGGTGGAGGGCCAGCCGCGGCGAGTTTCGAGGCAAGCTGCGATAGACAGTCAGCCTGGGGAGCCCAACGAAGGCTTGGGTCGGCGACGAAAAATGACGTGTGCTGCCTGCGCGGGGCATGGAGGGGTAACACGGTCAACACAGTGGACGACTTACTCCCATGATTGCAGCGTGTGGATGCTGTGTGTTTTGTGTTCGTGAAGCTGTCTCAAATACCGATGAAGAGTTCGTAAGAGGGTGTAGGAGCGAGGGCGAGGAAGAGAGAGAAGACTCAAATACCGGAGCTTCACGCTGCGAGGGGTGAGCAAGCTGAGCAGGAAGATGACCACACCAGGGTCGCGGGTCGCGTAGCACTCACTCAGCCACGAAACCCCACCGGTCTGCCGGTCTGCACCTCCTTCCAGCCGTCGTTGGTCACCCTACGAGCAGTTTGCGTTCTGTGGAACCGTTCTGAGGCGCAGCCCATGGTGAGCCCATTGTCTCCTCTTGCAGAAAGAGACTTAGCGCATATTCACCTTTGATGTAGATGGATACTGCAGTAGCTTGAACGCACTGCCACACAAGAGAGGCGTGCACAAAGCAGGTGGCCTGCACTTGCGACATCCCTAGGGACCGGGGTGCCTTGCTCATTCTCTCCAAGCTCACAGCCATACCCCATGGGTTGCACTTTTCCCGCAAACCAGAAGTGCGCAACACCATAGTTTCCCCTCTCTTCAGAAGGCAGCATCCGCCGAGCCTGATCAATACAATTTTGGCGACGTCTTCAAAGCATGTGAAAGTTCGGCGTTGTAAGTGTACGGAATGGGCTCGGTCGTCAAGCGCACGTGATCGAACGGTTCATTCCATCTCCCCCTGCATGAACAACCAAGCACATTTCGACGCTCATGCCATTGCATGTGATAGTAGCACTGCTGTTTCACACCCAACAACCGACATTAAAAGACTTTATAGATTAAACTAAAAACTCTCTAATATAAGCCGGTAGAATAGCACTCATTTTACTACTTACTTCCCTTGATCAACGCACACCACGCCCCTCCAACTTCACTCCTTCACACAAGCTCTGTCTCATTCAAAAACTGCGCTGTAGTCGTTCTATTTTACCCGTACCTCGTTTCATTCCCACTCGGCACCCAAGCAGGTTCTTGACCGGGCAAACAAGCAGCAGCACGCTGGTTGGTGCTATCTTGGTAACTGTAGCTCCAGGAGATAGTGTAGTGGTCCTGTCCGCGATATTGGCCCTTGTTAGTCGCGAACTGAGCCGGCCAAGCATGTGTATACATCGAACAGATCTGTGCATGAGGCTCCCCGTTCTTGTTCAACATGTACGAGTTGAAGAAATTGCAGACACGGGTCTCGATAGCGTTGGAAGCATGGCGAAGATTGTATGCACTTGTTTCCTCGCAAGTCGCAGCGCAACGGGCCACATTGTATGTCGCGTTAGGGGTTATATCGAATTGCTTGTAGCCCATGTACGTGTCGATTCCTTGGCAGTCTTTGGGCGCTTCGATACCACCAAAGCCGAGATAGTCACTCTGATACCCGGGAATCTGTTGAACCCCTTCGTTAACGTAGCCATTGGATCCGGCGATCACAAGATGGAAGTCGCCTCTCCACTGCCCGGGATTCAGCGCATTCTTAATAGTGACTAGACCACCGAAGAGAGCGCACTTGATGGTAGTGGTGGAGGGTGGGTTCGGGCAGTCTTCAGTAATGTCGAGAGTGGGATCGCGTTCGAAGTAGATATTGAAGGATGCACAGCCGTCTGTTGCCGCGCACTTCGCTGCACATAAGCTGGGATCATAGCTGTCTAGGTCATAGTAGTCCGCATAACCTGGAGCGTTGTTCGCGGCAAGTTCGTTGGTAAAGGTGCATATGTAGCCTTTAGGCGTGATGGCGCTCAGGGCAGCCCTGGTGGTGATGTTGGAGGCAAGAAAGGCCTCAGGTGTGTCGGGAGAAGGAATAGGGCCGGCTCCCAGGGGTAGGGGAGCACATGTTCCATGTTTGTTGAACTGGTAAGGAAGTGCGAGACTGGTGGAAGCTAAGGCAAGCAGGATGGTTGATTTGAGACACAACATGGTACAAAGCTCTATGTGATTTCTTGAGGAACGAAGGTAGAATATAAGATATGAGTCAAGGGGGAAAGAGACGGAATCAGCAGAGAAAGTAGGCTGTTAAAGAATGATGAGTTTGAACGGATGATGACGATGATGATGATGATTTCATGACGGGAAAAAATAAGTGTTATCTCAAGCCAGTGCCCGCAAAACGTTTGTGGTGCTTGAGGATTGGATAAAAATTTCATAGGCTGGCCTACCGTAGTGGACCAATGATCGACACATTCAGTGCCTGAAGCTGTCAGGCCATTCTCGATCCAGTTTCTATGATCCTTGTGATTTAATGGCTAGCAAGTCTAAACGATCGTACTATGGCATGTGCATGTACGTTCCAGGGCGTCCAGACATTCACGATAATTGTTAGTCGTTGTGGCTCTTCATACTGGGCATTGGTAGCCATATGGTGATGCACGGATTCGATACACAAGCTATGCGATATGTGATTTGAAAATATCGGCGATCCGCGTGGTCAACCATGAAAGCCAATTCATGGATCCTGTGTGTTGAGGGGTTCTTTGATAACATGATAGATTTCATTGGAGCTGAAACCTTCAGCAACAAAATCGTGACCAGCACTAAAGCCCACGTCGGAATCGAATCTGTTAGGAACTGGAGAACTGCCAAGGAGGAACTCACCGAACGTTCGCTCGCATATGAAATTGTAGCGTGCGCTCGTAGCAATGAGCTCGATGCTAGGAGTAACACTAATACGCGCCAATTTGATACTTGTAAGCATTGGAGTGAGCGAATCCGCTCCGAGTTCAGACATGCCATGTATCGGTGTTAGCTATCGTGAATGGCGAAGTTGAGGGCCTTGCGACAAAGGACCCATGGATCTTGAGATTTCAGAGCGTCCTCCCAAGGTCAGTGACATATGTCCTCAGCGTCCAGCTCTTGCTATGACCCTGAGGGTATCTGAAAAATGGGAAAGACAAGGTGGCGACGGTGACAAGATACATGAGGATAAACACTGTATAAAAAGAAGTGAGGTTGAGGTTGTCTCGTTGAAGCGACCACACGCTAGTGCTTATTAATCAAACCTCTACCTCTAGCTGACAGCGTCGTAAAGACCGACCTCATCGTCAACAAACATTCTTTAAAAGTCTTCGGGAAATCTTAGCGATCCGTATCGCAGCTCGTAAATACTGCATGCGCACGGATTTGCGCATTGAGGAGATCTTAAAAGTTACCTCTATTTGTGTCGCCCTTACTCCTGGGCTCCTCACATTCTAGATCATAGCTGTGGAGGAGAAATCTACCTTAAATCACTCCAAATTTCAGCCTCACCAAGTTAGACAAGAGAAGTTAATAACCAATATGGTGCTCACTATACATAGTACCATATATGTCCCTTCATTATTTCATGGTCCATCAAAAGCAAACCGGCCAACAGTGCATTCTTACTATCCTAATCCCAGTTTACGCCTGCACTTTCCTCCACCCCGCATTGTCTTCAGGTGACATCCCATCCATTTCCACTGGCTGTCGTACTTCCCGGTTTTCAAGCTCATACCGATACTTCACAATATTCGAGCTCGCAGCCGCTGGTGCCTTGATATCACTCCCATGTAACTCTCCTCCAAAAATCGCAGGCATCGCATACGGGCTGACTTGATTTTGTTTCGCGGCGCGTCGTCTACGCAGCCAGAAGAAAAGTACAAGTGCACCAGCGATTGCGAGAACGCCGATAATGACTGGAGCCGCGATGGCCGCTACTGGTGTATGCTTACCATCGGTGGATGGTGCGGTTGTGGGTGAGGATGTGAATGTGGAGGCGGGAAGAGCAGTGGTGGTTGGTGGTGCTTGAGTAATAGTTACTGTCGCGGTTACATCGTCTTTGTCTATCCATTCTCGTTAGAGTTACTACACTGGTGGATATAACAGATAGTGGTATGATATGCGAATAGTACGTACACTGCGCCAGCTCCGTCGTTTTCAAGCAATAGCTGTGGAAGACATCGAGCACACTCACGACCACCGGCACCGCAGTCGCCTGGCGCCCTACCAGCGTCTGCGAGATCCGACCCACCCGCGTTGTTGTCGCCGTTGCCGTCGCTTGACAGCTTGCGGCTATATCTGTCGATAAGACGCTATTGAAGTAGCTGTTTCTTCAGTTAGCCTTCATCCTTTCCACGTTTACAGCGTGCTAAAACGAACAGTCACAGAAACATACCTGCTAGAATCGATACAGAAGCAACTAAAGCTTGTCAACGCCATATCGTCCCCACACCCACTCGCCTGCGCCCTCACAATCGCGCTGACGCGACTTTGAGCGCATTGTTCTAAAGAGGAGTACGCCGGCACCTTATCGATGTAAATCGATGTTTTCCCCCCCTGTGCACTCGGTGCAATCAAAGACAGAACGAGCAGGAAAGGAGAATATAGCAAATGCATCTTGATAAGGCTGTAGAATGTCACTTTGCGGTGCTCAGAAGTCAAGATCCAGCGATCCAGAGAAGACGGGGAAGTTCAGATCAAAGACTAGGAACACGAATGTTGGAAAAGCGAGAGCGGAAATGGCCTCATTTCATACCTACGCAAGTTGAAACTCGAACTCCGGCGCAACCATACTCGCGTTATTATTGCACTCGCTTGGTGCCACCATTTTAAACCTCGCTTTACCAGAATTCGGAAGATGCGCCGAAAAACTTCGGGTCCTTACGCAGGCGCTCCATAGACTTCTCACAATGCAGGAATTGAATATACCTCTGCACTCCAAATGGCATACCAAAGCGGCCATGTGGGTAAGACGATGGCGCCTTGCTGGATGGGGATTATTCGAAGATAGCGTGGTGTTAGTGCGCTTTAGTCCAAACACACTATCATCAGCCACTCAAGCTATCGTGCGTTCCAAAATTTTCATATTCCTTGAATGATCTGGGACTATCTTAACCGCGCGATGTCGTACGGTCACTCCCCCTGCTCGGGCTAGAAGCGCAGCCACTTGCTTCAGGAGTCGCACAAGCACACTTGTGGCCTTTACAAGAGGAAAACCCCCTGCAAAATATTTGACGCTACTAATCCAAGCAGGGGGAGGGCTCTAAGGAAGTGGTAGTGGGTTTGGGGTTGCTATGAAAGTTTAATCTGTAAGCTGAAGGGGACCTTTGGATGCAAGCGAGAGATCTGCAATGTTGGTGTTTGTTTCGTAAGGCGAGTTTAAAGCTATGAATCTTTTATCATATTGAGGTCTGATTCGTAGCCGGTGTTTCTACATGTTGAGAATTAATTCAAGTGGCGTGCAGAAATTCGTAGAAGTCGGTTTGGCTGCCCCTGTGCGCTTCTCTATTTATCTACTTTTTAAAGATTTGGCAAATTTATTCTCTGAAATAAGTTTATTGGTGTGGTAGATTATATTTACGAAGGTCAGAGATGATTTAAAACCTATTTGTGATAAAGGACCGATGCAACTACTATGAGATACCCAATACATCGGAGTTGTGGTTTTGAAGCTCGTTGGGAGCTGTCGTTGGAACTGTGGTTTAGGTAAGCTATT
>BLYF01000005.1:21495-99599 GCA_014905255.1 Herpotrichia juniperi | reverse complement strand
GGCAACTGTACATGCAGTTGCCTAGAATGTTCATCTCTACAAATCCTGCCAGCTGTGCAATGCACTCCTTCTTCTTCCATTAACTTTCATCACCATGGCCATCAACTTCATCCGCGTAAGCCCTACGGGCTTTGCACCTAGTACGCAAGTGCCTCTCAAATACGACAACGAGCTCGTGATGGATCTCTGCGATGCTATCACATCTTACGAGCACGATAACGATGACGATCTTTACTTCTGGAACATCTTGACTGCCATCTACCAATACATCGGAGTAATGCCGTCCTCAAAATATCATCAGCAAAACTCTATTTTTTCCGGTCTTTGTTCTCAACACTCTTTTTGTTTTCCAGTAATGACACCTTCCCGTGCCCAAATTTGTCCGGCTATTCAAGACTGTTCATTAATCGCTCCTCATGTCTCAAAACCCTAACAGATGTCCGGAAGGCACAATGGTGACGAATTCTACGTCTTAGTTTTTGAAAATGTCTGGAGTTATGGTAAGATCCATGGGAAGAGGTTGATCTTTTGCGTGGTTGAGGTGCACATGTGAAGCCGATTTCGCTAAAGAGAGAATGAATCTTATTCAAGAAGATGCTGTGTGGGTGGCATCACATACATTCGTTGATTAATATGTAACTGTTGTCATACGATGTAGACTATACAGTCCATCCTTACCCATGAGATGATTTTCGATGTCGATTGCTAAGCCTATATCGCAACATCAATCCCATACTAGATGCCATAGCTTCGTCCAACCTCAACTTCGATGATCTAACCATGACTATCAGAGCCAAAAAGAGATGGATGGTCAAGAGGCTCTGATGACACATCACGGAGAGGGGTTCATGAGCTTGAAAGTCAGGTGAAGTGCTTCTACACGAAATCTCCGTTCGGTAACGAAGTGCTTGCGGCCAACGCGTAGAGTCTGGGCTGGAATTCAGCAAAGTATGACCAAAAGTGTATTAAATCACAGCACAATGTCAATCACTCGATAGGCTGTGTTCTAATTGAAGGCACATTAAGCGACATACGCTGAATAGGTTCAAGTTCGTATTAGAAAAGAAATATAAGATAAAGCATCATCTTCAATGAGATAAGGAGTCGCCGGATTTGTAAACAACAAGATAAGCCGCCTACTGCTACCATTGTCGAACCGCCGGGAAATCGGGGACAAATTCTTACGCTAAGCGGACTTATAACTGGCGCATCCTCACCTAGAACCTTAATAGCTACTATACACCGAGAAATAGCAGATCCCACGTCCTCTTCGCAGAAATCTTGGGGTCCAACTCAAGGTATTATCGTTTAAAATAGGCTTCTAGACTAACGACAAGGCCTCTTATCAGCACAAATGCAAACCCATTCATACAAGGGCTAATTTTGATATTGGAGATTCTCTGCCGAAGTACCCATGGGGAAGTCGATCCTTCTGGCTGACAGCTATTCCAATACCCAATCGCTCGTATCATCCCGAGTCAGCGGTCTCTTCGACAACAAGGATATAATACCCAATGCCCACGCAGCCTGTCGTAGTATTTCGAACCTTTTCTGTGTTTATGATAACACAGACTAATTTATGTGGCGTTTTGAACGGGTCGTCAGGAACGAACCAACCACAAATGGTATCATCGACGGGAGTGCCTGGCTGAATTTCGAGCTCGAAACAATTGAAATCCTGTAATTGCTCATCGATTGAGATCCGGAAAGGATGAAATTTCCACCATGTGTCTGTCTTCCAGTCGGAGACAGAGTATGGGCCGCTTGATATCTTTTTTATTATCACACCGTGCCAAAAGTGAGCAAATAGCTTGATACCTCTACCGTCATTTTTCACAGCCGCGGAAAATGTACGACTTGAAACCCACGGTCTACCATTATCACACTCAGTAACGAAAGACCCCATAACAATTGGTCCTGATCAACCAGCCCAACTCCAAGATGGAGCTTATATCATTAGCAAAATCACAAAAGAGATATAATTGGACACGTACCACCAGCTAAAGGCTGTCTCTGAAGAGAGAAATAGCCTTCATTATGTTTTGCAGCAGACCAGTATAGGCCTCGTGCAATATCTTCGAGCCAAACTCTAGCACAAAAAGTTTGTCTACTCATAGTTGCCATCTCATGCACAAGTCCGATGATTCCGGGGATCTTATCGGTTTCCCGCTGCAGCTGGCATACATTGTATGTCCAGACTATGCGTTTCCGGGAGCGTTGCATTGCAGCTTCCGCTGGTATATCAAATTCCATGCCTAGTGTATTTTGAAGCTTGTGCTTGAGAAAGCATACTACAGAATAGACAGTTTTCAGCGTGCGACGTTTCTGCACTAGTCGTGCAAACAGCATGGAATCTTTCATGATATGGTGGAACATCGCTCTCTTTGATTGCATTCGCATATCTACTGGTATTGGCTCGGAACTTGATTCCGCGTATAATTTTTCCTGACATTCTCAGTATAGCTGTCTTTTGCCAAAATGTAGAATACGGCGCGACAGGATTCTTTCTTGAACAACCCAAGCTCGCGTTTTCCATCTTGATTAATTAACTTCATTATCAAAGTCGAGGAAACTCCGGTCGTGCTTGCGGATTGTACCGATGTACATATCCCCCAAGGGTTTATCGGTGATATTGCATGGTATGCGCACAAAGTCTCCGGAAGTGAATGGTGTCCTAGTATTTTTGGTGTCGACTTCTCTTCCTAAGAAAAGGCCTTCATTGCAGTGCATAGCGGAGGTAGCTGCAAATGTGCATGTGGCGTTCTGATATATCTTGCCCATTCTTCGTGATTCTTTTTGCCAGTCGTCTTCGTCATCCTGAAGTATGCACAAACTATCCACCCAGAGGTAGTTTATGCCTAAAATGCGAGTCACGTTGATCGCTTGACGAATAGTAAGAGGAAGATCCACCGCTTCAATCCATTTTGAGAAGTCAACGACATTAGTTTTCAATGTCTTAAGTGGCAGCGCCTCTACTTCTGTTCCCAAACAATAACTTAAAGCAGCGTAGCTAGCTCGATGGCCGCAAGATGCGAAAAGCCGGAGGTGGGGCGAAGTTTGTGTACCCAGATAGAGCACGCGCGAATGCAAAGGAGATTTGTCCGCATTGTCAATCCAGACTCTTGATATTGTTCTTCTGCATATGGGGTGATTTTCCAGGCAACGTGCTGGCTAGAAACGCATGCGGTTTACGTTGGTAGTTGAGTCAGGAGGAAGAATTGGCTGAGCTTTTATTATACCGCGAGTTGCCGATGGACTTCCTTGACGAAATTAGTCAGCGAATATTATCTTAATAGAGATGACATTACCTTCATGGGCGAATAGGCGGAACAAGGCCCCCTCGAGCCAAGTTGCACCGGTGACAGCCTCGCAAACAATAAAAGTTGACCGAGAGATGCGGCTCGAACTAGGAGTCTGTGTTGCATTCTCTAACCTAGTATGCTTATCAAGAAATGAGATAGAGCTAGATGCGTCGCGAAGTCTGATTCTAAAAGGCTTTGATAAATCCATCCCTAGAAAGTCAAGTGTACTCAAGATGATTTGGCAAAGACGGCAGTTTCCCGAACGCCTCCTCAGCTCGCATGATGTTCCAATGTGAAACCCATCCTGCAGCGACTCGATAGTGAGCTCACTACAGCGTTCGCATAACGGTAACTCTGTCTTGTTGTGCCACTGTTGATGCTCCGCTGCATTGGATTTGTCTTGATAATCTCCGATCTCATCCGTTCCGCCATCGCGTGAGAGTGCGCAACGAACGCACTTAGTAGTAAAATAGATGACTGGCAGCGAGAGAAATGTCAAGGGTCTAAAGAGATAATAGATCATGGGCTCAAAGGATATTCAGATAGCAGTGCTGGGTCTTGGGAGTTGAAAAGCAGGAAAGACACCACTGTCGCTTTGGGATGACAGAAGCAGTCACGCACTCGAAGAAAAAGTAGATCGCATCTACCTGCAAACTCTTCCGTCCAATGGGAAAGACCAAGTTAGAGGTATGGTCTTACAAACGTCTCAGAGCATTGCTTGCTAACACTCATCAAGCATCATTCGGGCCACACGCTTTACTACAACAAGCAGTACACGGCCCTTGATGTGATGCTGTGATATAAAGCGATAGAGGAATAACGCTCGTAAGATCTAACGCCCTTGGAAAAGAAATCATAACTGATAAGAATTTGAAGGTTTTTCGCAATGTTAAGAGGAATAATCATAATATAGATGAGATATGCTCGAAAGTAGCAACGCCATACAAACAAAAAGGCCAAGATCAAGGCCGTAAGTACTCAGATTCATTATATTCAAGGCCCCCCAATAATTTATGCTAGCGAGAGTGCACGAACAACAAGGCTTCGGTGTTGGAAGTCATTAAGAAGCTAGAAATTATGGAGAAGGAGATCTTTGATAATAAGGAAGAGTAAAGAAAGTATTGCCGTAACATCCAATTTCGAGAGACTCTGGAATAACATAGATTGGGGAAGTTCATATCGCCAAAACCTTCCATGATAGGGACTGAACATCTTGGTGAGTATAGTACTCATGTACGGCATAGTGATGGAAAACCTTTAATCTTTACAGCTGAAGTTTGGTCCCTAGTCTATGGCATGTGATGCATATCCAAGTCACGGGCTTTATTAAGCCACTGGAATTATCTCTTTCGTATCGTACTTTGTTTAGAATTATGGCTTAGGAGATCTGCATTCCGGGTTTTTTGCTTCAATAGTTTTCATCTACGAACGATTCATGGGTTTATAATCTTTCCAAGTGCAACCAGAAGAGGAATATTTATAGCTCTAAGCTAGCTGAGCCATGGACACACGTAATGTATTGATAGGTCTCATTAGCTCAACTGAGTATGTTTGCGATGTTTGTTCGCATCCTCTTTTCTCACAGGGGAACACTACAAGATCGCTATACTATTCCATTATAGATTGCCTCGATGAGACTGTTTACATCTGTTCCATCATTTGCTTGATGCCACGCATCTTTTACACTCAACTCTCTCTACTACCAAATGTAAGCCACCAGATCAAGGTGCCTCACAGAATACCGATATGATGCTTAACAGGATAGTCAAACTTAAGCTCCCTCAAAAGATGCGTCTTCTCGACCTCGTACTGTCATTAGAGCCATATAATCGATAGAGTGATAAGAGAGTCATCGATGGCACTGATAGTACCATACGCAAGAAGCTTACTGAATCCAATTCGATGCCGAAAATGGGGATCATAATGAAGCTCTAGCGGAAGGTGCTTATTCCGTACCTCATCGGCGTACTCATATTAACACGTTGACACAGGCGGCAGACAAATATGGATCACTTCGGAGATGTTGTCGGATAATTATGATCTGGGTGAGGATGTTATGATTCACATATATCTTACCCTGAAAGTCCCTGAAGGTCACTTGATCATGCACATTATGATAATCAAGTTACAAAGCGACACGGAAGCTGTGAAAAAAATTGCAGAAAGAAGTAATCGAAGAATATGAGAGGATGTTGGCGAACGAGAGGAAGGGACTGCAAGGATGATGTTGGATCTACCGAAAGCGTTTCCTATGTCAATTTTGCGCAACTTCTCTTCGACAGTACAGGTATGTTGCCTACTCTTTAAGTTGCGCCAGTGTCAATATCGCCATGTTTGAGAGCTTAAATACGTTAAGGAGAGGAAGATGTTGGAATTGAAGATAGCTAGAAAGAAGTTCAAGGCACCCACAGACACTATAGTGAAAATAAAGCGAGGTGTCGATGTGGTCCAGAGCGCAGTCTACTATTGCAAGGAGCTCGAGGGATAGGAAGTGGTATTGCAGACGGACTTTTGAGAGATTCTTGGTAGAATGTAGACCGCCTCCCGGGGAAGTATGACTTGAGAGATCTATATCGGAAGAGTCTTCCATGCCAGAGTCTGGAAATACCGATAACAGGGTAGCCTACAGAAGGACACGGGAAATGATTTAGTTTTTTATTTTAGTTCTGGGAGGTGAACAGTGTTTTGGTTCCTATTTTTCGGAATGTGTTTTGAACCGAGTTATTAGCGAACCGACTCCCTTAGCTCTTTCTCTTCTCGTTTTGTCTTCATTCCTTTCTTTAAATCATAGATAAACTGTTTCGAGTCTGGGCTTATTATCACCCAGTGGCTTCATTTCACGAATAGATAGACGATTTTCGAAGCAAAGTTTTGAACGCTCATATAAGGTTCCCAATTAATTCCTGCATTACCTCAGATCCTTAGATCCGGTTCATCAACGCTGCATTATCATCAAACATTAAAGGAAATGATGTCCACTCCTCATAGCCACCCCAGCCCCAACCCCGCAGCTCCAACAAGCCACCTCTCTACTCCACCCAACATGTTCTCCTTCGCTCTCGCAGCCGCACCCGTATACTCACTCGGCGAAGCTGACGTCGGTGGTGGCGGCCCAACTGTGCTGTTGGTCCTCGTTGTCGTGCTTGGCACGAACGAGCTCTGTGGGGGTAGCGGTGCCTCTGATATCGGAGGCGGTACACTAGAACCTGGAGCAGAGGACAGATCAGGTTCAGCAGTGCTCGTATCCGGAATAAAAGTGAACGAAGATGGCGGAGCGCCTGAAGAAGAGTCAGCGGCAGTGCTTGACAATATTGCAGAACTTCCTGGTGGAGGAGTGGAGCTACTTGGCAGAGGTTCCTCGGTAGTAGGTTGAGGGACGTCGCTAGTAGAAGGGGAAGCCTCACTGTTAGATTCAAGAGCCGAACTGCTTGGCTCTGGGGCCAAAGTTGTCGGCTCTGGAGCTTCGCTGGTGGGTTCTGGAGGTTGAGTACTGGAAGGAACGGGGATAATACTTGAGCTTGGTTCTGGTTCTGGCGTGCTTGCTGGAGGTGGTGGTGCACTCGATGAAGGCTCAGGCTCGCTCGTCGGCGGCGGAGGAGCGACCTCAGTAATTGTTGGGAGAGTGTCTTGTTGTGGAACAGTGATGGTAACTGTCGTATCGACCTCAGCTACTGTTGTGACTGATGTAGTACCGAGACTTAGAGTGTTTGAAGAAACGGTAGTTCCCACAATCGGGTCGCAAGCGCCAGCTCCAATTGTGCGGCCAAGTTGTGCGACAACAGTCGGGAGTCCATTGAGATAGTTGACAACTTGAGGAGCAACTAATGCGGGATTCGGGATATCAGCTGTAGGCAGGATGAGAGGCGCGAAGTCAGTCGGCGCGGGTAACGTCAGCGAAAGCTTTTCGCTAGAACAGGATGATCCGATGGGCTCCACTTTAATGTGGCTGAAGGTCTCGTATGCTGCGTACGCAGTTGGGTATGTCAAAGTGACATCTGAGTAGACCCAAGTCAAGGTCTGGACCGGAGCTGGTAAAGGCCTTGTTCCAAGAGATGAGCTCAGAGGAGTTCCGGCAGAATTAGTGGTAACTGTGAGGACCGTTACAGGATAGAACTCGGTACGGACAACAACAGTTCCTGGGTAGACCAACTCGGTTGCAGTGACGTCAATCTGGCAATCAGATGTGCAAGAAAATGATGCTGCCGAAGAAGAAGACAGGCTTGGGGCCACCGTTTGTACCACGGTGGTGGGGATGAGCACCGTGGTAGGAACCAGCTGAGTTTGAGTAATAAAAACTGTGGAGAGAATGGTCGATACAATCGTGGAAGCAGGAAGTTGTGTTGTGAGAGTCTCAGTTGTACCCGCTTCAGTTGTCGTAGTCGTTACTATTGCGCCCGGGAGTGTGATTGTTGACAAGATTGTGCTCACGCTAGTAGACACGAAAGTTTGAGTGATAAACTGAGTTGGTCCCGGAATCGTTACAGGGATTTCAACGGTCGAAAGGATGGTTGAAATCAGAGTTTCTGCAGGAACCGTGGACAGACTTGTAATAGTGACAACCGTGCCAGATTGGGTGAGGGTTAAGATATCGGTCACCGTTGACGCTGGCTGTGTAATCGTGACCAAGGATGTTTGAATCTCGGTAATCACTTGCGTTGGCCCCGGAATTGTTATAGGTACCTCAACAGTCGACACGAAGGTTACCGGAGGCACAACAGAAGTGCTCGTTATGGTGATGGTAGAGGTTTCTGTGATGGTGGATGCTGGTTGGGTGATAGTAACCAAAGAAGTCTGAATTTGGGTAACATCGCGCGTGATCTCAATGGTAGATACAATTGTGACCGGAGGCACGACCGAGGTGCTGGTGACTGTGATCGTAGAAACATCTGTGACGGTAGAGGCTGGCTGAGTAATCGTAATTAGAGAGGTCTCCACTTGGGTGACGGGCAAGGTTGAAACTATAGTCACCGGCGGCAACGTGACGATAGAGCCTGGGAGAGTGATAGTGGAGGCTGGTTGGGTGACTATAGAACCCGAAAGAGTTATCGTGGAGGCTGGTTCGGTGATGATGGAGCCTGGGAGGGTTATCGTGGAGGCTGGCTGAATAATCGTAATTACCGAGGTCTCCACTTCGGTGACAGGCAAGGTTGAAATTACAGTCACTGGCGGCAAGGTGACGATAGAGCCTGGGAGAGTGATAGTAGAGGCTGGTTGCGTGACCACAGAACCCGAAAGAGTTATCGTGGAGGCTGGTTCGGTGATGATAGAACCTGGGAGGGTGATTGTGGAGGCTGGTTGCGTGATGGTCACCAACGACACATCCGTCTGAGTTTGAACCACTGTAGTTGGGATGAGCTCCGTTTCTCGCACAACACTTGTTTCTATTACTGTTTGGAGAATTGTGGTAGGTACCAATTCTGTAAATGTAGACGTGACTATGGTTCCAGATTCAGTGAAGGTTGTCGTGATGAGGCTGGTGATCGTTGCCACAGTAGTAGAAATCTGCGTTTGTACGATGGTTTCTCGCACAGTTTCCACTTCAGTCACCGGCGCCAGGGTGACTTGAGGCAATGTGACAGGCACGGTGATCGGCGTGGTGTACACGGTGGTCTGAATTTCAGTTGCAGTAACAGTATACGGGATAGTAATGAGAACCGAGGATATTGTTGTGTATGTTGTTCCAGGTTCTAGAGTGTACTGTTAGCTTTGGAACTTTTCTTCAAGCTTGTATGTCACGCAATGCTCCGATTGTGCGAGAAGAGATGTTGTTCACAAAGCCATGCGCCTTCAACTCAGAAGCAAAGGGTTTGGCTCCACCCAACGCTGTCCTATTGTTTCTGCCAGAAGCAGTTTTGCGCTTGACATTTTACGCATGGACGCCGGCCTGAAGCCATGGCAGTGCTGTAGAGGAAACAGAACGCGAAGGGACTCACCAGTAATCACCGTGGTGATATATGAGGTAATGATGGAAGTGTAAGTAGTTAAGAACGTAGATATACTGAGCTCCGTTGTCTGGAATGTGCTAATGCTGACGTCTGTCACTGTGATTGGCGCCAAGGTAACTAGCTCAGTCTCGTGAATCGTAATCGGCGTGGTAACTAGCTCTGTATCATGAATTGTGACCGGCGTAGTAACTAGCTCTGTATCATGAATTGTGATCGGCGTAGTGTACACAGTCGTCTCAGTTTGTATAGCTGTAATTGTATAGGGAACTGGAACAAGAACAGTACTGATTGATGTGTATGTTGTGCCGGGTTCTGTGGATGATCAGCCTATGCAATGTATCACGTGGGTGAGTAATAACTTACCAGTAATATAAGTGGTGATGTACGAAGTAATATACGAAGTCATAACACTGAGAGTAGTGTAGATGCTGAGCTCAGTAGTCTTGAATGTACTGACTGTCAATTCTGTAATTGGAATAGTAGTGCGGAAGGTTTCAACCTCGGTCACAGGAGGTAGCGTCTTTTCCACAGTAACTTGCGGTAGCGTCTTTTCAACAGTAATAGGCGTTGTGACGATATCGGTGATTCGCTCGGTTGCTGTGTACGTGATTGGAAGAACTGTCGTGATGTATTCGATGCTCGTTGTTCCAGGAAGAGTGACATAACTGGTGAGCACTGTGGTGATCCAGCTAGTTATCTCGGAGAGAGTTGTATAGACACTAATCTGTGTGGTCAGGAATGTCGAGACGGTCAGCTCGGTTAGAGTGATAGGAATGGTCTTCTCGGTGGTAAGTTCAAGGGTCTTCTCAGTAGTCCGTTCTAGAGTTGTTGGGACAAACTAGCGAACGTTAGAAGGATTCAAAAGAGGGCGTTAGATGTATAAAAATAATAGCAAAGGAATAAAATATAAGAAAGACCATTGAAGGCGGGTACGTATTCGATCGCGCCTAGAAAGGCAGGGGCGGACTTTGAGGGCCCCCTCTAATGGGCATATGGAGATTTGGATTGGAGCACAAACGAATACCACAAAGCGCCAACGAAAGAAAATCAAGATCAGGGGACATGGAGTCCAAAAGGGTTGCAAAGTAGACTTGCGTGAGACCGCAAGTAGTATGAGGATATAGTAGACTTACTGAAACATCAGTCACTGTCAAAGTCTAATAAAGTAATTAGCAAATGCACTATGTATCCGAGGGAGTAGAAAAGTACCGTCGTATCATGCTCAGTCAGCGTCGTGGTGCATGTCTGTCAAGAGTTAGTAAGATAGCTGTTAGCGAATCTTAGTGGCAAGCGAGCTTACTGTAGTTTCTGTATCCGTTGTAGTTTCTGTGCATGTCTTTCAAGGTCAATGATTAGCTTGCAGGACGAACAAGGCGTCACGATAGGGTTCTTACGGTGGTCTCGGTCTATCCATGTTAGCTTTAGTCATGTGGATAGAGCTGGAATTCATACCTTCGTTGTTGTGTTGAAGTAAGTTGATGTAGCCCAGAATGTAGTGGTGTTCCACAGACTGGTGGTACTAAGCTGAGTGCTTGTAGTAGTTTGTGTTCTCGTCTGGGTTTCTGTTTTGGGCGGTAGCTTAATAGTCTCTGTCTGTGTTCTCGTCTGGGTCTCTGTTTTGGGCGGTAGCTTAATAGTCTCCGTTTGGGTTTTTGTGCGCCAGTCCGTTTGTGTCGAGAACACAGTTCGAGCTGAGCATTGGGATGGCTGAACAGTTGGATAAGCTGGAGGAGATGAACTTGATGAGGTCTTTCCACCGTAGCCAGGCGGAGTTGACGCAGCATAGTCTAGATTTACTGAGCTGCTCGTGGGTGCTGGTGGTTGTTTGTTTAGTGCTGCATTGGTCGAGAGATTCTGGGCTACAGCTGAGCCCACGATGGCCAGGAGGGGCCAGAAACTGTGCATTGCGTGAACGTAAGGTTGCAACGTCGATTGAACGAGTGCAAGGTGACCAAGAGCTGAGGTTTGTTAGAAGCGCACGTGATGAACAAGGCCTCAACAACGAAGTGCTGGGAGACTGTAAACATATAGCTGGTGTGTGGTTGGACAAGGGTACACGAAAACTGGGTATAAGATCACGCAAAAAGAGGAGAGTGGGGTAGGCAGATCAGATGAGAAGATAATAAGATGAAATGGGAGTAGGAGCTCAATTGGCCAAAAGACTTACCACGGGCAAAAGGATGGACTGGAGACTCAAACCTGAACGAAGGGAAGGTAAAAGAGTGCAGTGGCACAACGCATGACTATAAGAAGAGCTGCTTCTATAGAGCAGGCTACAGAAAGGGACGGCATCTCATCGATATGGCGGGGCTGGGCTCAGTCAAGCTCCTCCCGATAGTCATCTTTGCCAGGGCAAGGTAAACATGGCTGTTGGCCCGGGCGGAGAATATGCACGCAGGAAGGCAGACGGTCAACGTTCCGCCCGGCGTAGGCCGTGGCGAGTGAAGATTGAGAGAACTCCAGCCTCACTAGCTCTCATAGGACAAGGGACATGGCCGGCAAAGGTAAATGCTGAGCGACGCCACCAGAGGACCCAAGAGGATAACGTGAGAGGCAGAGAGATAGACCACCAAGACATCGTCGGAATGGATGCGGAATACGGCGTAGCACTCGGTTGTTGTTAGACAGGTACGGACGGACATGGGTGAGACTCAATGGTGTGCTGGCTACGCGGTCTAGAAAACCGCCATAGACCCCATCCGTGGCCATGTCAGCATAGATGGGCTTAGGGATGGATAAGGCTAGTGAGTGCTAGATGATGCAGGTGGGCAAGATATGTCAGGGAAGAGCTTGATGGCGGCACAGCTCTGCTTCGTATTCTGGGGGTCGACGAAGTGGGGAGAAGAAGAGGCAACAAGCGGGCTGGCCCACCGAGCCTTGCACACACTCGCTCGGATGGCTACTTTCAATGGATATTGCTGTGATAGGAGGAGTTGGGAGGGTGGCCGCACAACGCAATAGGTGTGGTGTGGTCCCAGATGGGAGCTTGACTAGAGGTTCGAGATGAACTGCAAAGCTGTAAATGCACGTGAGTTCCCAGTGAGGTGGTCTCCGAAAGCGGGCTGTCGCAGTAGTGACAGGGGCCGGCGCTGAGTAAGACCGGAGAGACCCTATTTGGGCGATTCTTTTCATCGACTGCAGATGCTTGGTACGCACACGCAATTGCTTGCGGGCTGAAGATGCAAACATGTCAAGAATGAACTCACTTAATTAGATACGACTCCATGATATCTGGTTCATCATGACTACATTCCGTACATTGTTTCCAAACACATACCACATCTCTTGTACAGTCGTCAAGAGTACAGTAGGATCAGTGTCGCACGGACCTATCTTTAGCGGCGAATCAAGTGCATCAAACCATTTCTCGCAACCGCGCCTTGCATCCGAACAACACCGTCCACCACCATACCCGGCGCCCATCTCACTAACCCCCAAGCCGCCAAACTGCGAGCCCTATGCGGCCCAATTAATGCCCCAATAAGCTTGCCACATCCAGGCACAAACGCTGCACCTTTTCACCGGTGGCGTCTGCCTGACCAATGGAGTGCTGGTGCGTCCGCAGGTGATGTGCATCCTTCAGAGCTCCCCAGTACTCTCCAAATCCTTCAATATCTTGCCCCGCTGTGGCACGGATGACGGTCAAAAGAACGGCTTGCCGTGGCCACGGCTGTCTGTGTCCCGCCTCAATCGATGGTTCGTGTCATAGCACGACACAATACCTCTTGAGCTGCCGAGGGCTGACGCCGCCTTGTGCATGACTGAGCTCTCTGTTATCTTCATTCGGTTAAGCTGACATATTGTCCTTCCTCACAAGGCTGTTGACATTTTGTCTTCCCGCCCACACCGTCTTAGCCTGGTCTTACCAAACCGTCTTGCTCGTGATTCTATTGTTATCGTCGCCGCTTCGTTTCTTCTTCTTTCTCTCGTGCTCGAGATGCTCCAACCGCTACCATGGTCTTCCAAAAGCGCGCCGACAGCACGTCAACGATAGAACTCCCACATTTACCACAAGTCGTTCCTCCTAGTGGGGTTTTCGATGGCAACGATGGGAAATGGTCTACCTTCAACATCAATGTTGGAGATTCTTTGGGGAATGGGAAAGGCCAGAACTTCAGAGTCCTCATTTCAACATCCTCTTCTTTGACCTTGGTGCCAGTTAAAGCGGACTGGTGTAACACTGAGTGTGCTCCAGAGCGTGGAATCGAGATCTTCAACTCGCGACAGTCGACCGGCTTCGACTCAACAGCCTCGACCACATGGAAAGAGATAGGAACATACGAGCTACCGCTGCCGAACTGGTGGCCAGGAACGAAACCGAATGGTACTTGGGGTTCAGAGAACGTGGGATTGGGGCAGACTGATCCATTAAAAAGCCCAATCTTGGCTGAGCAAACGGTGGTCAAATATACAGTGAAAGAGCTCTTTATGGGAACTTTCGGTTTGGCAGCGGGAGACGTCAGTGCTGGCAGCGGTTCGAGAACACCTTTTCTGACCAACTTTGCTGGCCAGAATCAGGCCCCGAGCACTTCCTATGGGTACACTGCAGGAGCGGCTTACCGTGAGTTTCTGCTTTTTTCTAATATGCACACCACCCTTGCTCCGCGTGTTGACGTATACAAAATGCGTTCACATTGAATCGGAAGCCTGTTTGCTATTTCCAAACAGTGATCTAAAACATTGCTAACTTGACACAAGAAAACAACAGTAAAGGAGTTCCTGGAAGTCTTGTGCTCGGTGGTTTTGACGAATCGCGTTTCACACAACAAGGCACCTCTATCTTCATGCCATCGAACACCAACAATACACTTCTTGTAGGTGTACAAGGTATCACGTACCACCCTGACCCGAATACCGATACCAACGTCATTTCGTTCACCGCTGATAGACAGTCATCGTCGGGCTTTTACGCATCGATTGACTCGACACTACCTTATCTATTTCTCCCCGATGACATCTGCGACGAGTTCGCATCCAAATTCAAACTTACATTCGATAATACCACTGGACTGTACACAGTCAACGATACAGCTCACGCCAATAACCTCAAGCAAAACGCAGCAGTCACTTTTAAGATCGGCGCCGATTCAGGAGACAATAGCGTCAACTTCACATCTATCAGATTACCTTACGCCGCGTTCGATCTTCAGGCTGACTCCCCTCTCTTTGCCAAGCCAACAAACTACTTCCCGATTCGAAAGTCCCCAACTGGTGTCTATGTGCTCGGTCGTACATTCTTGCAAGAAGCTTATATCGTCGTCGACTACGAACGCCTCAACTTTACCGTCGCGCCCGCCGCGTACTCCAATCCTATGCCCTCGCCTCAGATCGTCTCAATTTTCAGGAAAGACTACGTCCCACTCGATGCCTCGCCTACCGCCACACCTAACAAGAAGAGTGGACTTGCACCTGGTGCCGTGGCCGGTATTGTAGTCGGCATCGTTATCCTGTTTCTGCTCCTCAGTCTCGGTGCCTTCTTCTTCTGGAAGAAACGTCGTGCACAAAAGACACCACCCAAAGAAGAGATCTCAGAAATTGGCACAATGGTTGATGGTACGCAAGGCAAGCACCGTCGCGTGTCTGAGCTCGATTCAGACCCCAATGGTAAACCAGTCGGCGGATACTACGGCAGCAACGGGCGCAACGACAACAAGGACGTTATGCCTTTCCCGCCAATCAGTGAGATGGAATCTCCGCCCGCAGAACTTTACAGTCCCGAGAGTGCGCAATTATCTGCCGTGACGCCGAGTACAGAGCGGATGCAAGGCGACTATTTCACGAAGCCGCGACGGAGGGGAGCGACGAGAGAGTCGAGCCAGAGCAATACACCTGGTTCTCCTGGCGTGCCTGCGATCCACGAACTACCTGGAGATGATGGACAGTTCCAGGTTGGTGGTTTGCATTTCGATCGCGTAGAAAGTCCAACACCGGAACGCCCAGTGCATAGTCGCGGACCAAGCGATTCATCGATACAGACGAACATCGATGGGGTGATATCGGGGTCAACAACTGGAGTCGCTGGTACTGCTACTAATGGTTCAACGAGGCCAGGTATGGAAAGACGCCCGAGCCATGCAAGGGGAGCGAGCGATACGACGATCCAGAGCGACACTACTGCGGTGTCGCAACCTACACCGGAGGAGATTGAGAATTGGGCGATGGGTGTAGGTGAGCCGAGACGGCCTCTTTCTGAATAAATCAGACTGCACGTGATATAGTGGATTTTCAGTTACATCTTTCGGCTTCTTTGTTAGCCTGGCGTTCGGCGAACACAACACCTGTACTTCTGGGCATATCGATTGAAATGATGATGGCGTTAGACTTGGGGGCAGCATTAAGATACCCCATACACTCTTTAGCATTACGGTCGGTTGGGGAAAGCATTCAAGTACCTCATTCACTCATTACAGCAAGTAGCATGTACATTATAGGCAATGTGAAATGTACTATTATGTGTTGGTCTTCGTTTATGACTTTGTTTATGACTTTGCTACTAGCACTGGATTTCTCCACTTGCGGCGCCGCTCTGATCGCTTCAATCGCGTCGTTCGCTACGTTTTGACTTCCGTACGTTTTGCCTTTGCTTCCATTACATCTTGCGAAAGGTCACACAGAGCCCTAAGGCTAGCGAGCGCATGGCCCCAGCGTCTGTCGACCATAATCCTAGCGCCACCACCCAGCCCTGCTGTGCCCACCCAAAACATGCCACGATCTCCACCCTCCAGATCGCACAAAGCTGATCACCGCCACGCCACGATCGCACAACATGCAAATGAAGTCATGATCATCACTCACTGCCGACCTCCCGACTTTGACCCTTCGTATTGCAACGAAGCCGAGAATCTTGGAAGGTGTGGTAAGATCCAAGGAATGACGATCACATCCCAGCACCTAGCAATCTATATGCCAGCACCCCAATCTATACAGCTTTTGCTTTCCAGGACTGCGCCGCATGCGGGGTATATCGAACACTATAGATATCTTGCCATCAAATTGTACGGCAACGCTAGATCTCTGCGTATTTTAGAAAATAATATACGTACTGTTCATGGATTCCAAGGTAAGGCTGGCCAAGGCACATACATTGCGGCGAGGCCGCGGTTGGATAAGTTCAGCGTTGGCATGCAAGTATAGGTACGGCGAGTACGGGTCAACGGCCGCCCCGTCAGTCTCGCGTAGGTAGCATTGGAGAAACGAGCTGCTTCGTGGCGACGTTGAGAATCCGTGGTGTCAACCAATTGGTTGGATTTACTGGTCAGCTGTTCGGAAAAGAATGTTTTGCTGAGTAGAAAGAACGCCTTATTGCCTTCGTCTGTAAAAGATCGCGAGACATTGGTCATGTGCCTTCTAGAAGCGGAAGGTGTGTGAAGACGTTGTACGGGCGATTGGGGGCGGACTAGGCGGCTAGCCGTGATGTAGATAATCGGTTGGATGGAGTCAGACAGACTGATTAGACTGTCAAAGGTATATGTTAGATGGAATAAGACCTCGACTTGGAAGTAAAGCAAAGCATAAGGAAGCTGATACGGAGCTTATTGCCTGTGCTTGGGTAACTATGGCGTTCAATAAAACCTGCGCTGTGCCGCAATAAGAATATATGCATTTAACGTCAACTCCTCTATTAAGCAGGGCTAGACGTTCCCATCCCAGCCTCCCAGCCACGCATTACTATTTTATGCCACATATATAAACTACCTTCTGTACAATATAGCTGACATTGAAGGATATTATCGGCGACGGAGGTACATGCCCGCAAACAGTGATCTACCTAGCACAGTACAGGCTTCGTTCACAAGCAGGTATATGCATATCTTCAATCTATCGGATTTGGAAAGGCCATGTTGGCTTCATATCTCCATATCCATCTCACTATATTGTCCTTGCCCAATAATGAAATCCCATTGCCACTGAAGCGCAGGCTGCCAACTCGGCTCCACAGCTTCCCCAATGGCTCTCATCAGCCTCTCAGCCCAGCCATTGTAGAACCAGTACTTTGGCTCAGCCGCGCGTAAGATAACGGCATAGAAGGCAAGACATAAAAGCACGGGCTGTCTCTTCTCTCTGACCCAGTACGCGAAATTGCCGGCCAAATGCAGCGGCCAGAAGAACAGTGACCGCATCTCTCGACTATCTTGAATCGGGCTGCTGCTGTGCAGCAAAATGTCTTTGAGGGCGAGCAGCTGGACCAAAGATTCGCGCTGAATCTCCTCCGGAATATCAGTCCTTGCTCCAATAAAAGAAACCGCTCCCGGTATCCTGTCAATAAGTAATGCAAAAATCGGCTGCGGCTCTATGATTGCCGTACCAGGGGAGATAATAGGTGCAAAAGGGCTCTGAAGAACCAACATATAACTATTCCCAAATAGTGTACCCATACCCTGCAGTAGAGCAAACGCATCTAGCAAGTCTTCCAACGGCTCTTTCCCCCCCGGATTCAGGGCGCTCAAGCTCCGCTCGCCAAAACAACACATGCTGATCAAAGTGGATGTTGCGAAGAGCAGTGGCGCATTCTCGGGCACGATGTTGTGGAGTTTGGGGCGCATGGCTTTGATAGCGAGATCTTGGTGATGAATTGCTAAGGCGTGGTATTCGGCGCGTTCGAGGGGTTGGTGGTGCGCGAGGTGGAGTGCAGAGAAGGTGAGCATTTGGTGCATGAGGTAGGTGTTTCGGATGGCTTCTTTGGGTGCAAAGATAGTCCAGGTGCGTTTTATGTCTTCGCGAGTTGGTGGGATCATGGAGATGCAGGCTTCTGTTGTCCAATGATGTCTGCAAACCTGTCAGCGGGATTGTAGATAGGATGGGAAAGAGCGGGAGTAGTACAATAGTTCAAGGTCTCGTGCCCAATCCTCATGTTCGCTGGCATCTTTCTTGTGTGTGAATTTCGTAAGGAAAGGAAAGGTATCTGTTGAACTCGCTGGACTTGGCGCCTCGTCTGGGCCGCCAGAGTTTGCTGGCGTTGGATTCAAGATTTCTTCGCTCACCCTGAGTGAAGATGATGATCCCTATACACATCAATCAGCCCTTGGTGTACATAAAAATTACGTTTGAGACAATGAAGTGGCTTACCCTCCTGGTCCTCGACCTCGACCTTGACCGCTCCCCCGATCTGCCCCCACCACCAGCAAAGCTACTCTCAGGTGTCGGACCCTGCGCATACCCCGGCGTTGATCCCTGAGGAAACTCTTCCTGATTCCACGTGTCGGTGACAAGACTACAAGGAACGCCGTGACGCGCGCAGCTCGAGCACGGCTTGGTCTCGTCGCACTGTCGTCATTAGCCTCCCTCCTTTACACCTCCAGCCAATCCCCACTTGTTCCTACTCCCAAATCCGGTAGCGAAAGAGATGGCCACGGGTCTACCCGCAGTGTAAAATAAACCGATGCCAACAAGAGGGTAACTTACTTTTACATGCCGAGCCTTACACTGGCGACACCCATTTCTGCTCTTTTTGTGCCCGAGTCTCGGCATAGCCAATCACGACCCCCAACCTACTGCTACCTACAGCCTGTAGACGGGATAGGCGAATTGGAACAGAGGGGCAAAAGACTGTGCGTCGGCTGGGTCGACTGACGTTGCTGGCTGCGTTTGAGAACGGGGAATGAATGCGAATCCGAGGTGTCGGTCGTGCGGCCGGTTGGGATATTTGGAAGCGCGAAGGGAAAAGCCGCAGATTGGTGCGGGAGGGCTAAACCCATGTTGGACGGCGAATGCGATAGCGAGGCCGTGGGCAAGACGCAGGGGCACTATCATTGAAGCTCGACGTCGCATCCGGAAATCGAGCCATGTTCTCGACATCATCTTGAAAAATGGTTAGAGATGTAATGCTTAGGAATAGAAAGTGAACCAATGGCCATGGAGTCGGGAGCTACAAGCATGAATCCATCAACATTGGTGTGGGAGGCAAAATAAAAAGGAAAGAACGCTTGGAAGGTGGGGCATCCTCTTATTGAATAACGGTCGGATTATGTCCAATACCCCACATTGAAAAGTGGTTTCGCTGCGGTGAGGTCTACCTAAAATTGTCACACTCCAACATCTGAATATGTTACTGACAGTACACATCTTTACCTTTCGAGTATGTTTTCAGATACGTCGAGGCCGCTGTACAAGACTTTGATTTCGAAATGGACAACTTCCATTCATATCTCCATGAAATCTTCTCACTCGCTTGTATCTACATACACACTAACAACCCTTCCATCTAAGGACAATCTGCTACATCCGGCATAGAATGCGAAAATAGGAAAAGAAAGCAAACGATGAAAACATATCAAGCCTCACCGGCTTCTCCCACACAAGCGCTGCTTACATGCTCTTTGGCTTCACTACTCAGCAAGCCATCTTCGCCACGAGGTGCGCCTCATCCGCTATAGCATGTGCACACCAGCAACAGATCACTGCCCCATCCAGCGCGGCCCGGCACGCGAGAAAAAGAACAAGGATGTGTATGCATGAGGAGCTTAAGCAAACCGCTCTAAACTGGAAGCATTCTCGCCCTACCTCATGCTATGATACGCCTTCTCGCTATGCTATGATTGTTAATTGTCACCTCGCTATGCTATGCAATTCCCAAAACAAAGTGCGCACGCCACATTTCCCACCAACCCTACTGTACATAGATAAGCCCTGCAGTAGATATGCATTCGTACCTGTAAGCGTATCATACATTCATTCCATACCCACCAAATCAAAACCACATTCAAGCCCCGTCAATCCATGCCTACTCTTGAACCCCTCTAACTCAATAATTCTTTGATGTCCTCAATCCTCTGCACCTTCTTCTCTTCCTCTGACATCATCCCAAGACTCGACGCTATAAACTTTTTCCGTTCCTGAATCCTCAGCATCTTCTCCTCAATACTGCCCTCCACAATAAACCTGATAACTTTTACTTCTTCAGTTTGTCCCATACGGTGGACGCGGTCGATGGCTTGGGCTTCGACTGCGAAGGACCACCTACTTCAAGTTAGAAAAGAGTGGTGTAGGCAGAGAGGAAGGGAAAGAGAGGCGAAAGAGGGGGTGGTAAGTTCGTATCCTCATAGTCCGTAGACTAGGACGAACTATGCTTTTCGTATTATCATGAACGCGAACCAGGCTGAGATAGAGATTGCACGTACCAAGGATCCATCATGAAGACCTTCTGCGCGGCGACTAGGTTAAGGCCCACACCGCCAGCACGTAGGCTGAGGAGGAAAACATATGGAGTATCTGAATTTGTGAACTCATGCAAGACGTGCGCGCGCGCTTTTTGAGACATAGTGCCGTCCAAGCGTAAGAATGGTATGTTGTCTCGTGTGAGCGCAGGCTCGATCATGTCGATGAAGGATGTGAACTGGGAGAAGACCACGCTTTTGATTGTGCGATCTGCCTTGCGGTTCACCTTCAAATGTGTAAGTAGTGCCTGCGTTTTGGCGGATCCGAGAAGACCAATACGACGCAAGGAGATTCGAGGAGGTTGGGAAGCGGAGGGTTCTGCATCGCTACGGATGTTGTCGTCAGGTTGATGGAATTCATCATGCCGCACGACTTCAAACACGTCCCTCGCATTGATCGGTTCACGGCAATTAAAGCATTTCGGTAGCTGTCCTTTGTCACGTTGGTGGTTGATATAGTTCAGCAAACACTCTTTGCACGCCGAATGCCAGCAGCCCGTTACAGCTTGCTCAATCATGGGCTCCTCAGAGCAGATAGGACATTCTGCGTCCGCCTCGTCTTGAATCTGCTTCAATACATGCGCACCAAACTTGTTGACATCTTGTTCGTTCTCCGAAGTGAAACGCTCGATGAGAGATGAGAGATCCATATCGTCTGATATGCCGTTGACAAGATCGGATGCTAGAGCTGCATCTTCCTCGTCCGCTACAATGTTCGCTTTGCGTGTTAGCACTGGATGACAACATGATTGCCGGAGGCGGAGAATCTGTGTGAAGATGGTGGTGTACGATTTTAGTAGAGTGCCGGCTTCAGCATTTTGGTTGAATACGCGTCTAGCCCTTGTGTAGATGTGGTCGTACACGTCCTGTTCATCTTGTGACAGAATGATCTTCTCGACTTCGATGGTCCTCGTTGGAAGAGGGACAAGGGCAGTACCATCAGGCGTCTTCATGTCCTTAGTTCGGCGAAGAACGAGCGGTTCGAGCACTGTTTGGACAACATCGAGGGCGCGGATCCAGTCTTTGGATTCGAAAGGGACTGTGATGAACGTTTTCCAGAAAGAGAAGTTACTCCATGGCTCGACCTGAAGGAACCGCACAAGACTAAAGAGGTCTTCGAGACGATTGACGATAGGTGTACCGGTAAGCACCCATCGATGTTTCGCGCTCAGTTCATAGCATGCCTTTGCGGTCTTTGATTTCCTGTTCTTGATGTAATGTGCTTCGTCCAAAATAATCCTGAAATACTCCAGTGAAAAGATTCCGCCATGCGAGCCTCGATTCCCTTCCAGCGCAGCGACCTGATTGAACTCAGATAAAATTGTTCCATAACTCGTAATGATGACATTTGGAGCGTTCACGCCGTTGGCTTCAGAACACAGCTTTTGCAAATTGATAGCTTTGTCAGCTCCGTAATACACAATGACCTTCAACGTGCCCTCATTTGAGGCCTTTTCAGCCTCACTCTGCCACTGCGATAAGAGCGACATCGGCGCTACAACCAAAGTGGTATACGGAGCAGGTTCGACCGCATTACTATTCTTCGGGAGCCGCGGGAGGCTTTTCACTGTGGCTGATGATTCATCCTTCGATGCAAGCTCGGTTCGGTGAGTGTGGATTAGACTGAGCATTTCAATAGTCTTGCCGAGTCCCATTTCTGTTGGTGTCAGCACTTGGTTCCGCGTCTGCGCACGCCTTTGCAAGGATTACTTACCATCAGCAAGAACGCCACCTAGGCAGTTCTGTTCCTGTTTGGGAAACTCCAGAGACATCTCACCAGAGTAGGGATTGATGTAGAACATGACCTGATCGTCAATGACGGGCAGGGATTTGCTGTCGGCATCTTGAGTGGGCCATTCATACTCTTCCCAAAGAGGATGCATGACAGCTTCCTTAT
Source organism: Herpotrichia juniperi (assembly GCA_014905255.1). Lineage (NCBI taxonomy): Eukaryota > Fungi > Ascomycota > Dothideomycetes > Pleosporales > Melanommataceae > Herpotrichia > Herpotrichia juniperi. The sequence continues at coordinate 77,302 of BLYF01000005.1, read as the reverse complement.
GCGCGAGTGCCTCGTGCTTCTCTTTACCGACCATCCAGTATAATGCCTGCTTTTGGTACTTGCGCAAGTCCATTGAGAACGTGCCCGCGGGCTGCATTTCTGGGGTGTCGAAATCAAAGGATTGAGCCTTCTTGTAAAGGGAATCCAGCTGATCTTGCTCGAGCTCCGCGCCTTCCTCTTTCTCATCCGAAGGTGGCGAAGATGCAGGATCTGTAGAGTCTCCAGTCTTGGTCTTGGGCTTTTGGTCGTACTTTTCCGCCATCTCCGCTGCTTGTAGTAAGCCTTGCCGTTTGTGCTTTTCTGTAGTCTCATTCAGGCGCGTTGGACTCAGGTTGATCGCTTCGAAAAGCTTCACCAGTCCGACCTGTCGCTGTTGGAGATCTTTTTCGTCCTGGCTCTCTTCATGGTCGAAAAGACCTTTATCGGCCTTGTCGTCTTCCTTGAACCTCCGCGCAACGAAGGCTGTACGTAGGAAATAGCATCGAAGCTGTAGATAGATAGTGTCCCCGGTACGAATCCTGTCAGGTGCATAAACGCATGATGCCTCGAAAGAGCAGAGCTTGTGGTCCATCAAGGAAGATATCCAGTTCGCAGAGTCGCTCTCCAATCTGCCCACCTCGTCCCCTCGGTCGTTAGTGAATCTTACTACTACATCCTGATTCTTCTTAGTGATTGGTCGCACGCGTCCACCCTTTCCCAATCTTGGCGCTATCTTTACGCGCTCAATACCTATGTTCTCATCGTGTCTGATCATGCCCGTCCCACTCTTTGTTGCCCAGCCAACTGCTCCAAAAGATCCGAGGTATCGTTTGTCTGGCATAGCTTTAAGTATGGGAGCGAGAGGTGTCGAGGCCCCGGAGCCTGGTGTAGAGACATTTGGCCTTTCAGACTCTCGTCTGCCGAGGCTGCCTGGAAGCGTGGTTTGGACTGCGGACCGTCGAGATGGGAGGACAGACGTGGGGCGTGGTGCTGCAGCGGAGGTCCACGAACCGTCGAGATAGAGGTTTATGGCTATACAAGATTTAGCAAATCGTATGAAGAATCAACCGCGCTTGCATACCTCGCTGCACATCGTTGCCGCTGACATGTCTCAGCTTGTGCAAAACCGAGGGCTCCAAGCCTCCGACAACAGCTTGGAGAAGGCTGACGTCAAACCCTTCGAGGCTCTGTCCATCCTGGACTTCTGCATTATCATTCTGCGCCCGAATTGGGCTTGCAATGCCAGTAGGTGTTGGGTCTGGGGATGCGACTGGCGGTGGAGAGGGGTGGCGAGTGGGTGCGTTGTGAACAGGAGACGAATTCTCTGCAAAGAAGCGGCGCTTCTTATGGGGTCTTTCTTCCATGTGTGCGGAATCCATAGTGTATATGGCAAAGGCGCGGCGGTGTTGTTACATTAGGAGTGGAAGTGTTTTAGGCAAGCGCGTCCTCAGAAAACACGCTTTCACGGTCGCGCCTGCTGCAAAAGTCGTAGTGCACGAGCCACCGCCACAGCATCATTCATCGCAACTTTCATCCCTCTACCGTCTCTTGTACTTCTACTGTGTAGAGGTATACCATTCTGCGCCCAATTGGACCCCCTTTCCCGGTAACTTTGCAATCTAGAGTCTGCAATTGCTTCCTGCGCCTCCTCACAACATCCAATCACTTCTATGCTCTGAAATTTTCAATGCCATCGCCCAAACTTCCCACAGCTGTCAAGCGGCGCATAAGACTATCTTCACGCTGTCTCCAAAGAAGGCAATTCCACGCTGCACCATGCCTGAAGGACTCAGCCCGCCCATCAGAGACTGAGATAGCCAGAGCCAGAAGCTACTGCGCAAACCTCATCAGGTACACTCATACCTTCCTACCCTCCTCTACTCCACCTTGATAATTACACTAGGACATACGATGGCCCCTCCTACATCCTCCAAACCTTTATCCCTCCCTCCTCTCGCGATGCTTACCTCGCCATCCGCGCCTTTAACGTCGACGTCGCCCGCATCGCCGACACCACTAGCACAGCCACAGTAGGCATGATGCGCATGCAATTCTGGAGGGACGCTGTCTCCAAATCGCTCGCAGGAACACCTTACAAGGAACCTGTAGCAATTTTGATAGCGAAAGCCGCAGAAGATCTGCACGAAAGGTCAGGTGGCAAGGCGAAACTGAGCAAAAACTGGTTTAACAAGATTATAAACACACGCGCGCAATATCTGGGGAATCCACCATACCCTACTTTGACAAGTTTGGAAAGCTATGCTGAGAACACGTATTCGAACATGCTTTATCTGACGTTGTCGGCGTTGCCTCAGGCTAGTCTGACGACGGACCACATTGCGAGCCATATTGGGAAGGCTATGGGCATCGTTGCTGTGCTTCGGGGCATACCCCTTGTTGCGTTCCCCCCCACACAGCCACTAGGAACCAGCAATTCGATCACAGGCTCATCGGGACCAGCACAAGGTGCTGTGCTTCTCCCGTTGGACGTTATGGCCGAGGCGAATGTAAGAGAAGAGGATGTCTTCCGACAAGGTGCCACTGCACCAGGTCTACGAGACGCCGTGTTCGCGGTTGCGACACGAGCGAGCGATCACCTAATCACGGCAAGGGAGATGATAATGAAGTTGCGGTCGGAAGGGACGGTGGGACATGAGTTTGAGCATCAGAATGACGATGAGCATCAGTATAGTGCTCAACAGCTCAATACTGGGGTTGAAGCAAAGCTCGCAGAAGTGGAAAAAGCGTTTGGCGTCTTTATGCCCAGTATAGCGACACAGTCGTGGCTGAACTGTTTAGAGAAGGTGGATTTCGACATCTTCGATGCGAGTTTGAGGTCGTCAGATTGGAAGTTGCCGTGGAAGGCTTATTGGGCGTATAGTCGGCGGATGATCTAAGAGGAAGAGAACAATCAAAATAGTAGCATTCATAAGGATCCTTTTACATCGACCACAACTTTATTGCTTCCCGAGGTTACATGTTCACGGGTCACAATTCCACGTCAATGTTACACTGTAGAGGCATTTTCATCTTATTTGAATGTATGTTGAGACTTGTAAAATTGCGTTTCTGGTGGGAAGTAGTTAGCCATGCGCTTTCATAAGTCGCCCTGGCTAATTTCCCATCACGTCCAGTCCAAAGGTCGCCAACTCTCTCAAATTTCTCTCAAGACTACTAGGTGCTTCAGTATCCTACGAAACACGTAGTGGTAAGCAGCTAGCCCGCGCTCACACGTCGCCCTTGCTAATTATCTCTCTCAGTTTTATGAGATAGTAAGATCTTGAAGGCTCAGCTCCTTGTCTCCTGAAGCCCCAAGTCCTTCCAAAAAAAAAAAAAAACACACATATAAGTTTTGAGACTTTAAAACATGCTTCGGCCTTGGGCCTCTTCTTATAGTTTGACACCTCGCTGTGCTAACGAGATAGAATGCCATCGAAAGGGGAAAATACAAACAAACTTTGGCGAAAGGGAATTCAGAGTTTCTCGTCACTGTCTAATAGGGGTAGACCACACGGTTGTCAGAAATCACCGAGCAGAGTAGCACTGTTGCTATTAGTACTTGGGTGCAGGGAGTGCAGCCGGGTTCTTGTTGGAAGACCGAAGAAATGCCCGATTTCTGCTGTGGTAGAACTATCCTCCTGTTGCGAATTGGTGCTCAAAGGCATTCTTGGTCTGGTTATCCGAAATCCCATCTGAAATCTGTGTATGGGAAACTTCGTTGACGTTCACGCCTGGATTTTTGTGGCATCGTTCGCGTCCTCAGTATGAATATTTGCTGCGTCTATCTAGAAGGAGCCGGACGCGAATAAGCAGGAATCAACGTATAACCAGACCTTCGGCGGGGCTGATTTTGAATTGATGCCTCTAGTTACCCAGAAAGAACCGGATAGGAACAAGTAGCAATCGGCACCTGGTCACGGCTTTGCATAAAGTGGCAGATTTGACGGCTACTTAGAAGAGGAATAGAAGACTAGTGGTGACAAGACTCCATGATCAGAGTCTAAGAAAGGTTACTCGAAGACCCAGACCGAAGAAGAAAACAGTAACAGGAGTGTCTAGAGTGAGGACATCAATGGCGCTACGGACGTACAAGATGAAGCTGTGGAAGTCGATCTAAGCTCAACCCCACTAAAAGCCTGGGAGAAGTCAAAAGTCGCATCAGAAACAGCTCCTCCTGTGCGTTTGAAGACGTTCATCCAAAATTAAAAGTGTTAAAGCTCTAGGTAGACGTCGGTTCCTGCTTGTTCTCGGCTAGCTCATCTCTGCGTATTTGATACTCTAGGTCTGATTTCGTCGAAGATTGGGATCCCGAAGTTTAAGCCAAATATAGATCGTATTTCACCAACGATATCGATGGGGAGGTGCCTGCCGGTCGGCCGGTTCGTTATCCAGTGGGGCGGCCTTTAGGTTTTCGTGGAGCTGCCTTCGGTTTGCCGTTGCAAGCCGAAGGGGTTCTCATGAATGGGCTGGCCGTAGTGTCTTGACGCTCCCCGATAATTTCGTATTCACTGAGATTTCCACCAAAAGGTGCTATGGGTTGTTTCCGGGATGCGGATTCGCTCGATTCAGCTAGCACGATATCAGTGTTTGTACAAGTCTCTAGTCCAATATACTTACACTCAGTCTACACAGGGGTTCCGCCGTAGTGGATTCATCGGGACGGGCAGCCGCCTTTGTAAGTCACGAAGAGGGAACGTTATAGACGTTCTACATCTCAATCAAATTGCGAAGACGCGCAAGACCTTAGTTTCCACTACTAACATAGCTTTCGGATGCATACTAAAACACTGCTTGTGGTGACACGAGTTATGAGAGGGAGTCAATTATGCTAGGAGACTGAGTGTTTTGAAAGAGTGAGAAAGCCGTACGGAGCTCAAGTTCTGTAAACTACTATATGTAGTGGAGTAGAGGCTAAATTCAATAGTCTATAGTAAAGTTAAGTGATTAAGAAGTGCATGTGACATGAGGTAGTAGCAAAACGTGAGGATGGCGGTGGGGGTGATGAAGTATGCTGGGGAGAAGGAAAGTGAATGTAACGAGCAAAAGGGATAGTAGAACGAGGAAAACTTCATCTAAAAGCTAAGATCACGTTTCGTATCGCAATTCCTTATCTAACGCGTTGCTTATTGCCGGAAGGAGCGCATAGTCAACGCTTGCTCGAGGTATGGGAGAAAAAATGTGGTTGAGTCGTTCGTGAGTCAGAGAAGTAGTAGCAGATGTTGAAAAAGGTAGACTGTACGGGGAAATACCTAATCTACATTTGAAGAGCGCCCGCTGATCGCCTGACGCGCCAAGGCAGTAAATGCGGCACAAAGACAGCAAGATTTCGTAGACTGTACTATCCAAAGCATATCAATGAAAAAATGATTGTGTCACCAGGAAGGAATGACGCTGCAAGAACTTCTTGATATTTGTTGTGGATATCATGTCTTGGTAAATAAATAGACATTGCTCGTGATTTTAGCTTCTCACGGGCTCTGACGACTCATCACATCGCCCAATGAGAAAGCTACTAGATACGGCTCTACTTAATCACGGTTCAATTTTGAGGCTTAGTTGTGCCTTTAGCTCCACAGGGATCACGCATAGGCTGCTGAGTCATACTTGGATATTGGGACCTGATCCACCATCACAGTGCATATAAGAAGCGCGTAGCTGCCTATGAAGTATTGAAACTTTTGACAAGACACTGACCCCATCGAGCCGAAAAAAATCGAGTTTCGTGCAAACCTCACACAAGAGAAAACTATGCCTACCCCACAAAGCCCAGACTCAGAACTAAAACTTCCTTCACCTTCCACAATATGCACCAAACGTATTGGCTTTACCGAATTCCTTACTAATGGGAGTTGCACCTTTAAACGCCGCGTTGGTACACTCCCCTGGCTTCCTGTCTCTGTCAACCCTGCCGAGAACATTCCAACAACCAAAACCATCGACTTTAGTCGTCCAGACTGGTGGACCCTCTATCTAGTCCGTTTCTACCAGTTTCCCGAGGAGCCACTGCACTGGAGTCTCGTCATTAGTCCCACTGTTGACCCTGGTCCGCTGAATGCCCCATACGTCAGTAGTGTCGAAAACCAGGTCTTACGCAAGACTTTCATACTGGAAGTACGTGGAGAGCCAGAGCAGATGTTCTACAATGAAATCAAGGAGCACAAACATGTCAGCTTGCTGGAGGATGTGCACAGTATCTATGAGCTTGTGAAATTCGGGGTGGATTTTGAGGGAACGAAGGAGGACACGTTTGACATGATTAGAATTGCTGCAAAAGAGACAGAGTGTCCCAAGGCAAGAAATAGAAAGGAAGCGATCGAGAATTGTCAAGGTTGGTGTGTTAGGGTTGTTGAGGGGTTGGTGAAGAAGGGTGTTGTGGGCAAGGAGAAGATGAAAATGATGAGAGACATGCTGGAATCGGTAAACCCCGTGTGGTGAATATGGGCCAAGTGGTAACTATGTCGAGCAGTACATTACAGCGGGAAGGCAATATTTTCATTACCAAGTTATTGAGGGTTGTTCGCATAAAGTGAATCACTCCTAAATATATTACAGTGGTTTCAATGGCGGATTAATGCTACTCTCGTGCCGTCATTAGGTGTTTTGGACTTTTGAATGATGCGTAAAATCGACTCTGCTCAACGAGAAGCCGGTCCGCTCAGCTTATTTTTTTCTAACGGAGGTCGCGTACGTCAGATCTTCATTACCACGAAAGTTTTCGTATGGGCATCATCTTCGATGTGCTTCCTTAACTGACTTTAATGAAAGTATCCATGAGTATAACCAGATATAGTGATTTAGATTAAGTCGTTCAGCGAAATATATGAACATATAAATGATTGCTCATCCTACCTGCGACCCCCAATCAAGACCTACTACATAGCTGACCCCAAAGGTGACTACACACGCCACGGACACACACGATAAGCCTTGCGGTGCGATTAGCTTACGCCCTTGGCATACTGGGCAAAGTAGCCTTATGTGGGAGGTAGCGAGTTACATCACCAGACTCACTTTCAAACCCAGTAGCGATCGCACGGCCACTATTTACGCGAGGACAATCCGACCATTCCTTCCATCGCCAAGTCCACTACGCTTTACGTCGTCAAACTTATCTTTTCCCTTACGGAAGGTGGAGATGTGAATTTGGCGCGCCATGGCTTTTGAAATTCGGAGGCGACCGCAAGAGGGCCTATCACAGCACACGTCACCGCGATGAAAATGGGGGGTAGGACAGTTGGGAAGGTATCGAGGACTTGGCGATCAGCGTTTGCTTTCTTTTTTGGAAAGTTGATCCTCATCCCAGAAGCTCGAATAATCTTTTCACTCTTTAGTTTTGAAAACGTCAAACGTATATATATACCTATCCCCATCATACTATAAAAACGCTAGGTACTCTTGCTCAAATTTTCAACATGCGTTCCTCGATCTTCCTCTCTTTGGCCGCCACCTTACTGGTGGCAGCCGTTCCACCTGCCAACAAAATGGCCGCTACTGACAAAATGTTCAGAGTTGACCCTAATTTGCGCCTCATCAAGACATCCGAGCTCGACCCTGGTGTTTGGGTGACAGAAGAGGAAAAAATCGTAAACTACGTCTCGAAAAAAATCGGGTTCATCGACATTACAGACATAACGAACGCAACCATACTGGAACGACTCTCAACTCCACAGTCTGAGCTCCAGAGTCGTGCGGCGGCCGCTGTGACGTATCCATCGACATTGACGCACCAAACGCAAGCCAATGGATTCATTGCTAGTCTGAGTCAGACGAAGCCAAAGGCGTGGTTGACAACTCTCACGAAGTACGTCACGATACTTTGAGCTCCTCAAAAGAGCCTCTGGTTAATTTGCTTAGCTTCTACAACCGCTACTACCGCTCCACCTATGGCACCCAAGCCGGAACCTGGCTTCTTGCTGAGCTGAAGTCTGTCGCCTCAGCCAACTCAGCAATCACAGTAACGACCTTCACGCACTCGTACAGCCAGCCTTCTATCATTGTCAAGATTCCAGGAACGAGCTCCAACCTCATTATTGTGGGCGCGCATTATGATTCCACGGGAGGATCATCCACTGCCAAAGGCCCGGGTGCGGACGATAATGGCTCAGGAGTTGTTACGCAGATGGAAGCTTTAAGAGTGCTTGCGAACGCCAAGTTCGCACCAAAGAACACTATCGAGCTGCACTTTTACTCTGGTGAGGAGGGTGGTCTTCTTGGTTCGGCAGATGTATTCAAGTCTTACTCCTCAGCCGGAAAGACCGTTCTCGCCATGGTCTGCCAAGACATGACGGGCTACTCTCCGAGTGGGAAGGTGTCTGTGTACACTGACTATAGTGACGCCGGTCTACTCGCATACGTGAGGAAGTGTGTCACTACCTACACTGGCCTCACCTACACCTCTGATAGCTGCGGCTACGGATGCTCCGACCATGCTTCCGCCTACTCGAATGGTTACCCGACCACCTATGTGTGCGACGAGCCGGATGACACGAGCTCCCCGTACATTCACAGCTCTCAGGATACATATGCGACAATCAGTTTTGATGCTGTGCTCAGACATTCCAAGTTCACTGTTGGTTTTCTTGTGGAAGCTTCCTATATCTGAGCTGCGACGAATTTAGTAGAGCACCGAATGAAACGCGATTTCATTAAATTCTTCCTATATTGTCTTTCGTAAAGTCTGTATTAGCGAGCTTTGAAATGTTCCTGTAAGAATGAAAGAGTATTTAAAGTCATAGCCCATTTACTTGACAAACGAGTACCATGTTCTTGTTCATAAAAGCCCGCTTCGTTTCTGAGTCCCGAGTTTCTATTATGATTTGCACCCGAGACGTTGATGGTTCCCCTCATCACTTACAAGATACGATGACTAGTTATTGAATACAATAAGCATCATTTCGGGCAGCAGGTTCCACTTGACGGATTGTCTCGCTTTGAGTTTTTGCTTACATTTGCAAGAATCAAGGCCCGACTTCAGCTTAATTCAGCTTATCACGCTGCCACTGTGCAGAGAAGTTTGCACTGAAGTAAAGAGCTCTACATTTGAAGCCTAACGATTGAGCGATTATTATGTCTGCTAATGTTAGCAATGCATTGTTAGCATTCAAATGCTGAAGCTTAAGATCGGACGGCTGTAAACACTAAATCTTAGCGATAGTTGAATGACAGTCTCGCTATAGGGGTTCTAGTTTAGCTATCTAATTGGGGACGAGGAACAACACGAGCTGTAACAACTCTAAATCATCTATTCTATCGCGACCACCAGAGCCTCCTCATCACATGACGACGAAACGAGTAAATACCCAATCCCGGTCTTAATCAGCGGATGGCTAGAGTTGAGGATAAAGTACTAGCAATATTTGCATCGTAAAGCATAGGCATCTATCCCGTCGTCGACTACAGAGCCTCTTGTCAGATAACGAAGGGATGTACGCAATACCCTAACCTACCGATAGCACTTGCCTCCGCAGCGTTAGAAGACCAAGGGGCGTACAAAATGCTCGCATCTACTATCAGTCAAACCCAAGTTGCCTAGGCGGTCACGGATTCGTCAACTTCCTGTTTCACCAAAACTGCAAGCAGCCGAGAAAGGAAGAGGATGGAATAGACACGGCACTTTCAACACTATCAGATGGCAATAAGATGTACGAATCGCCTTCTCTGCAGAATTATCTAAAACAGCAAAAAGATGAATGTTGAGCCCCGCTTCTTTAGGCCTTTTCCTTTAAGCCATGCTGCCACTTCTTCCACTTACTTTCTAGTCATGGTTTTGAAGCTCGTTGGGAGCTGTCGTTGGAACTGTGGTTTAGGCAAGCTATCAACCATACTTGAGATGGAAATTCTTCGTAGGTAACTATACGTGCAACTACCTAGAATGTTCATCCTTCAATTCATACCAGCTGTTCAATGCACCCCCCTTTTTTATTTAATTAGCTTTCATCACCATACTTACTTTCTGGTAAGATATGATTTGTACGAGGAAATAGTTGGCTTCGTATCTTCTGTCGCTTTGGTAAGTACATCTTTCAGTGCGTCTAAGTAAGATTTTTGAAGATGGTAGGCAGAATAGATTGATTGGGAACTGAGTTCCTTCGAATTCGGCTTCGAAGATTTTGCTGATTTCTTAACGAACGCTTATCACGACTTGTGGCTATACCTTTGTTCACCTACATTAGTAGAAGCTTAAACCAAGGAGAAAAGCGCAATTGGGCTCAAGGCCACATCTTTCCGCTCAAACGCTTCCATTTCACGTTCTTTTGTTAGGGTGAAGTTTGCAAAACATAGTGGTGTGGTATTTTGTCCCTTTAACCTCCATGGAGTTACTGCGGCGAGGTTGAAATTTTGTTTTGGTCTAATGATACATGAGATCAACCTTGTACATAAGTTCTTGGCTGTCACTCACTGTTATATTGCGTTTACAGAGTGCTGTGTTGTGCTGTGCCTGCAGCATGCAGCTGTCACTGTGGGCAGCGAAGATGTCACATCGTCTCCACGCCGTAAACAAGGCAGCATTTCCTACGCGCTGCAGACTTACCCGCACGGCAATATAAGTCAGTTGAGCTCTCTCTTGCAACTATTTACGTCTTACAGATCTATATTTTATACATCATAGTCCTAAAGTTACTTGTTCAGCGAATTTCGAACCGCAAATTAAAACGTGCCTTCATGTTGGCGCTTTCTTTTGTTCTGCCATATTCGCTCAACAGAAGTATTGAACAACCTGTTTAGTTGATACAAATTTCTACTGATAATTAGCGTACCTGCAGTTTTGGTCAGATGCGTTTGTTCCACAATGGTCAAGCCTATATTAGTGCTGGGCCAGGAAGAATGAATTCCATTTTGGCCGGCAATACGCCTTTCTGAAAAAGCATCCTGCATTGCTTGGCAAGATAATGCCATCCTTTCGGCAGCCTTGTTGTTAGATGTTGCTCGAAGACTGTTTAGTTCTTGGATCACTCGATCCACCCTTTCAGACTTCTAGTGTTGTATTGATTATCTAGGCCTATAGCAGTGTTGAGAGTCTCAAAATCGAACAACCTGCCGCACTGTTTGTATCTCTCGCCCGATAAGATGTCTTGCATTGTTCTCCGGTGCTTATTTGCCGTTTTTCACACTGAAGCCTTCGGGGGGCCAGCGTCTGACTCAGCCAATCATCCTGGCGACTAGGAAATCGATCAGGATATGCTTGGGTCCTATTCTAATGCGTAAGTTGATCAGTGTGTTCTATACGGGCGAATTAAATCCTTTGTACCCTAAAGCCGGGTCTAAGCCAGTCATGTGTTCCAGACATCTATTGTAGCAAAGTACTATATCCAGATATCAAAGCGGTTAGCCAAAGCTTAGGCCGATGGTGTGAGGTTTCTAGGGCACAAGAACGAGAATATAAGGTCTGCGTTATAGGGTTTCTTTGGACCTTGCGCTGCAGGGGGGCCACATGTGTGTGTCGCACATGTTGCACCAATGCATGGGGAAATCCCAAGTAGGTGCCTTGAGCTCCGCTTGCCACCCCAAAAATGTCCATCATGCATTTTGGCTCTAGAATAGTACTTTTTGGTTTCCTGTACTTGATGGTATTCGACTCAATTTACAATTATGCTGCGTATTATTATGGTTGTGGTTTTTGGGTATTTGTCGGATGGGGTTGTCTGTAACTCAAGTGCTCAGGTAGCTATTGTCGATCTTTGGTGGTATTGAATTCAATATCAGTGCTGAAATACTTACATTCAGCATTCTAGATTCGACCTTAAATGAAGAGAGGGGACAAGAAGAGATCGTGTCGCGCCTGCCTTCCAAGGTCATCATCCCAGCCATCCGCACTCGGTCCCGCCACATCGCCAGATGCCTAGAACACATGAATACACACCACGACCAGCTTGATTCAGCCGTACCGCTTCTATTAGTCTCGCTTTCACATGGTTTTGAGCATCAAGGGCGTTCTTTTGCAGATGCCGGCTTCCAACGAGGTTTCATAACACCGCCGGAGATTAATAGGTGGTCTGAGCGTTGCGAGCAAGTCTTTTTTTTTTGCGAGATAAAACAGGCTAGGGCGATTCCTTCCAAGTTCTCGACCTTGGCCTTAATGCCGGACAATAAGCAGTGCTACAATTTAAGCTCCCAATGAGAGGTTGCGGAACACCGTGCATCTTTATCGTAAATTCATGGATTTTGTCCGCAGTTCGCCCTGCAGTTTTCTATGGCTATGCTATGCTGGAGAGTCCGTTTGTAGTTTTGAACATATTTAAATGCTGTGTGTCTCTTTTTATGAATATTTATCGTTTATTCCTTTCTTTGTTACCTGTCATTACCCGCCTATCCTCTAAAGGGGTTGGAATTTTTCGCATCGCATATTCTCGAAGCTGGTCTTTGTTTGTTCGCCCTTTTTTTTTTCTAGGTTTTATTTTTTCTCCGACCCTTATACATCATGAAGTTCTCTCTCCCAATTTCTACGGGGCGGCCCACTGGGTTTTTCTACTGTCTCTTTTTGGCCAGTGCTCTCGTTAGCACAATCGCAATTCCTGTTTTCCCTGGCAGAGATCTCCAATTTAGGGACGTGCACGTCTCGACTCTGACTATTCCGGAGATAGCATATGTAGCTCGCTCTCCAGAGGAAGAAGTTCAGGACCTTGTTACCCGTGCGAAACCGAAACCGAAGAAAGGCAAATCGAAGACCCCAAAGAAACAACCGAAACAACCCCCAACCAAACCAAATAAGACCCCGACTAAAGCAAAGCCCACCCCTAAGGCAACACCGTCTGCAAAGCCAAAATCTGATCCTGTGCCGTCCGAGGCTAGGATGCGGAAGCAGTGCAAGGTACCCAAGAACAAGGCCTTCTTCTGGTCCGGAGCGCAAATCCAAGGAACGAAATACGCCAAACAGTCCGGGCTGACGATGGACAAGGATGCGTTTCCCAAAGGCTTTGTAGATCGCTTTAGCGGCGACGACGGAAAGCCCAGAAATGAGAAAAACTGGGACGTGTTCACCCGGCGCTTCTCCAAAGTATTCGCTACAAAGGCCACTGGAGTCGTGCATGTCATGGTTCCCTGGGCGACTGGTCCAAAAGCCGATCGTGTGTTCCACGCAAACGAATGGCCAGTCTTGAAGAAGAGGCATGCTAGCGGCCAGATCACAAAAATCATTCAAGTCAACCCAGAAGACTTTAATGAGACCAGAGACTACAGCCCCAAGCCGTATGGGTTGACTAAGAGAGCTGCTGAGATTGATATGAACAACGTGGCCTGGAACGTTGATCTTGATGCCTTGTCTGAGAAATGGCAGCAGGTACATGGAGAGCGGGTACATGGAGTGCACGAACAAGGAGAGTAGGAATATTGGAGATACAGAGCCACCGCTACACTTCTTTATGTACATAAATTAGGTGGTAAGCAAATCATCACTATCAGAATGCTAGATCTTTTGTTGAAAGAATAATCTAAGATAATAATGTTCAGTGGTGCGATTGGATTATCAAGCTTGTCCAGCTACCAGAGAGGCTTCGGATTTCATTGGCTTCGTATAATCATCATTTCTATGTTCAACGCATAGCTTGCTTTCTCAACTCGTCTCACAAAGTGTTTGGCTTCTGACGAGATCCAGCTATATTTCTTCGCCTAAATAGTAGGGAGTGTATGGACAGGAAGCTTAATACGCTATCAATAGTGCTCATTCGCATAGACTCTTTGAACCGAATTTACTGGACATTAAGATCAAACTACGCACATCTCTGGATATGTATGATTTATAGATTGGCTAGCTCTTAGCAGCAGAGTTGATATATCCCTTGAAACCATCAGAAACTTCACTGTAAGCAACCATGCAGTGAAGAATAAAACTGCACTAACGCATGGGAGAAAATGATATCAATTAAAATTCGTAATAATATATTCCCGATGAAATGCCGGCTTTTTTGGGCTGAATTAGTTAGCGGAGCAGTCTAGCACTCAAGCTTGAAACTTATAACAGCATGTAAGAACTGTTGCTATCTTTGAATTTTTAGCCTGTATTTCCATCTAGATAATTGGAACAGGCCATTCTAATTGACCTCACTGGTAACGAGCAGCTCGGGACGTCTCGAGAATATTATGAATAGAGGCCCACCAAGCGCTTATATTGCACCTTATTCTGAACTCCATTTTTCTTCGCGAAATTATCGGCGTGGAGAGATGATACTACGCGTTACCTAATATCCAACTTTAGCGGAGTTCCATTCGGCATTATATTATTTGTTGTGTCCTTCCTCTCCTCTTCCTATTTCTCCTTCTCCTCTGGCAAGACACACAATGATAACGATAATCGCTCGTTTGCAATTCAACTTATTACAGCCTCCATTAATCTCGAGGTTTTTTCCAGTACATAGTATTTGATAGTTAACTTTCGCGCCCACATCGCTCTAGATGATAGCTCGCTAGACGCACTGATATCCAAACTAGACACTAGTATATTTCTACCCAGTCTCCTACACCAGGGCAACACAATGTTCGGAGCGCATGCCGTCCGCCCCATTAACTTTTGCAAATCCATAACGAAACCCATAACGTAAGTCTCGCTTTTACGAGGAGCTCGTATGTCCTAACCCATACACAAAACCAAAGTATCCGCCTCTTCAAGCCTCCCTACCATACGAACCTTCATTGATTAATTATTTAAGATCTATAAAGCTCAGTTTAGTGTCAAAGACATTTAGTTTCGTTATAATTAAAAGAAGGACGTGTTTCACGTATCCTTCGGAAAATACGAACTTCTCGTATTCCTAGTCGGAGTAGCATCCTCGGTGCTTAAAGCACCTGTCAAGGATCAGTATGAGAATCAGGGTAAGTTCAGCACCCTGATCCTAGATCTTCAATAGTGACAGTTAAGTTATGCTTGGTGCAAAAGCCCGTATCGAAATACGAATCGCACACACCACTAGACAAGAGGATCAAGATGTTGTGATGGAAACTCGGCGAGTGGTAGCAAAGCGTACATAAACACAGCAGGTCAACTCGTTTGCTCCTAGCTCGATTTCCCACGATGAACAAGCCTCTTAAGACTGTGAGCGTAGAGACCTTTTCATGAAAGCTCTTACTATGTGCACTATACATCTTGTGGCTTTTGCAGCTGTCAAACTCTCTAGTGTTGGGCTAGTGGGAATCTATTAGGTTGATATAACGGGCTTTATTTTCAGGCAAAAATTTCGATCCGAGGGTTTACTCGGGAATTCTAAAATCCCTAGATCTGGTTACGTTCTTTTGACATCCCTCCTGCCCCACAATCCTAGGCATCATAACTACCTCTGAAGGAGGCCGCCCAATGATAGCTCAAGAATCTTGGTCGAGCGAGTCCGTGGCAACCACTTCAAACCAGGTAACTTTAACATGAGGATGCCTAGCCTGTAGTGTTACAGCTCCGCCGTGTGGCGAAAATGGCTGTAACGACGAGTTTTAACTCGACGACAGCAAGGCTTATTGCAGTGTTCTGAATAGAGGGAATGGGGGAGCTGGAATAACCCCGCTTTTCTTTATGGAGAAGCTGAAGGAGCTGAAGGAGCTGAGTAGTACCAAGCTTTGTGTTGATCACATACTAACTACAATGGTACTAAAACATGCAGGCATGGGCGGACTTGGATTCGCCCTAAGAATATAATACCATAAAATCCAGTTATTTTATGGGTTTTTGCGCAGGGACATTTTGATGTAAAGGGATGCACATAGCGAGGAGTTTTTCTAGTATCTAGATAGGTTTTTGTAAGCCTAGAGTTCTAGCCTATGTAGTAGTATAAGATATTGTAATAAGCTATTAATGTTAGTTTAACAAGGAGTACAATATAGTAGGGTTAGAGACGTTACAGATGTAGAGCGTCAATGTACTTGGTAGATAATTACAACGTAGACAAAGCTAAGCTAAACTTGCACCACTACGCACCAAGGCACTTGAGATAAATGCAGCTGTCTCGTATTCAACCCCATTCCTCAGCCCGGAGAGTTCCACGAGCCATATCTCGTTCTCCAAGAGAAGCTTGTCTGTGCAGGCTGCCGCCAAGACTGACTCTACACATGATACTACAATCCGCAACTATGATTTGCGTGCAAGTCTGGCAATAGCAGACGAGCTGAGCAGCTTCACACCACTAGGCCGTCGTGGCTCCCTTTGCCACGGCGAAAGCCGTCAATCACACATCTCGTGCTAGAATGTCCAGCGCTATGAAAGCGAGCTCTTGCCCTTGCTTGCAGTTGGCCTGGTCTGTCTTCTTATAAAAAAAAAGCTAACTGTAACACAACTCTACTTAGCAGTCAGTATTCTTGCTAAATCGACGCAACCAATTATGGCTCTCCCACCCCTCCCAGACGTGCTGGCCGTCCAGATGCCCTCCGCTCCTGCAGGTGACGGGGCAACGGGCAACGAACCGCAGATCCCTTTCCTGCCGCCGCGTTTTCCCCCACCATGGTGGCCACGAATTCACTTCATCAATGCAGGCGCGTGGTTAGTCAATTATGAGCCGTACGCTAGCTCATTCGCGTACGACGGGACGATCCGGGTCGAGAACAACTCAGCGGGTCGGACGGCGAGCGGCGATCTGTACCAGCGACCAGGTTTCATCATCCCCATCCCGCCGCGCCGGTGGATTAACCTCCCGCCGCCAAACCCGGCTGACGGGATACCGATCCAGGCGAAATCGAGGTACAGGTACTATCTCCGCGTTACCAAGATCGACGAGTTCCTCTCGTTTGGCAACAGCTTCCAGCTCGGCCTCCAGATGTACGCCTACACCGGCACTGACAAGAACAACTTCTCCTTTGCCAAGGAACCGGCCGACCAAGACCTGACCGCAACCCTGACCTGGAAGCCTGCCCCGGCTGGCTACCCCTTCAGTGGCGACTACGCCGAGGGCGAGGTCACGTTGGACCGCGACGGCGTGGCGATTGGTCGGATCAAGATGGGTCGAGTGAGTGATGTGTTCCGCAAGATTAGCGTCGAGATCGACGCTGCGGCTGGGTCCGAACAACCCCTCGATAATGGGGTAGCAGTCGGCACTACAGGTCGCGAGGATTGGGGCACGATCATGGCGCGGATCGGGTTCGACTGCCGCATGGTGCCGAGTGAAACAGACCTGCCCGAGCCTGCCGGCAACACGACAGGCGTATGGACATATGCCGAGATGAATGCGGCCATGGCAGCACACCGCGAGCGCGTGGACCTGGACCGTGACTGGCGCTTCTACGTTCTGGCGACCAAGCAAGATCAGGACGGCGCCTTTGGTGTCATGTGGGACGTGGGCGCGTCTGATGCTCAGGGTCTGCCGCGCGAGGGCGCGCAGGTCTCGTCGCATGTCTTCACGGGCAATGACCTCAAATGGGGTATCGAAGCAAACCGGCGATATGGTACAGCGTCTCGCTGCTACCTGCGCACCGCGCTGCACGAGCTGGGCCACGCCTTTGGACTACAGCACAACGACGACGGCACTGACGGCGGGCCCGTCACTGAAGACTTCTCCTTCATGAACCAAACAGCACGCGCCGTTGACCGCTGCACCGCCGAAAGTCCTATCACCGACCGCATCAAGTGGAACCACGCCGACCGCAATCTGTTCCAGCTGCGACACTGGCCCGATATCTATGTACGGCCTGGCGGCGCTGAGTTCGGCCGTGCTAATAATACGAACCCGCCTATGACGCCTGTCGACCGCGCGGTGGAGGTGCCTGACCTTGAGCTGCGCGTCGTCCCGCTCAAGGGACATGCTGAGGTTCCGCTGGGCGCTCCCGTGCGGGTGGAGCTGGCGCTCAAGAACGTCGGGGACAAATATGCGCTCCCCGTCCCCACTGACCTCAGCCTCAAGTCGCCCCATGTGTCTGGCACCGTGACCGATCCGGCAGGAGTGGCGCGCAGCTTCCGCTCCATCTTCTGCTGCGACCGGGCCGACGCTGGGCTAGAGGACCTTCAGCCGGGCGCGGAGATGCGCTCCTCACTAACCCTCCTGCGCGGCGGTGATGGTGCGCTGTTCCCTGGATCTGGAGTACACAATGTGTCCGTCGAGATTACTTGGTCGACTGTGGACGCTCCGTTATGTGCCATTCAGGCCTCGGTTACTGTTATGGTGACACCGCCGCTCAGCGCTTCCCATGCGGCTGCAGCGCACAAGCTGCTCGCCACCCCGAACACACACCTGGTCCTCGTGCTCGGTGGGGATCACTTCATCGATGGGGTTGAGGCGGTCCAGCAAGCGCTGGAAGATAAAGTGCTGAGGCCGCATTATGCATGCGTGGAGGCAAGAAGGCAGGCATCGGGGTACTTTGGGCGGAAGGCGGATTGTAACACGGCGAAGGATCTAATCCGTGGAGACGAGTGCGTGATGAGTCCAGCGGAGAGGAAGAAGTTGAAGAAATTGGGTGTCACAATCGACAGTGAAGACGGTGCAAGTTAGGTAGAGAGAGTGGACCGTGACAAGCTTAACAGCACATGCCCTTGTGCAAGGAAATATCGAAGCCGACAATGCGATTCTTATATCCGTAGGCATTGTGAATAAAATAAAAGAGAGATGGAATAAGTAAAGCTTTCAAGAGAACAATAGTGGAGAGGCTGCACGTTGATGGACAGATTGTGACAGCGAGGATCGTGTTCTTCACTAGAAAATAAACAAACTAAATAGGGACTAGCAGGTAATTTGCAAGGAAAATGATGACAATTCGAATTTTATAAAATATAAAGGAGAAAAAGAGAACTCTATTACCCCCTTTATTAAGGGACACACTGTATAACAAGTCATGTAGAGCAATAACTTGCTATAATAAGTTAACTTTGTGGAAGATTGATAGTATATAAGACTCTTTACCACGTAGTGTATGAGGGGTCAAACATGTAAGAACACTGAGTGGGTATTGAAAGATTGATGAAGCTGTACGGAGCTCAGGGCTCCGTAGGTTCCTATACAAATTCTGTTTAAAAGATACTAACTGAACTAATACACACATGGTATTCTTGTTCTTACATATTTCTATTCCTTGTGGCCCATAATGGGTGCGTGCGAAAAGACACCTCCACTTTCAGAACACAGGTCTACCCGCCGCTCTCAACGCGCCATGCGTTTCTTCTGGCAAATCTAGGACCTGGCTTAAAGAGTTAAACCCAGCATCCAATCCTTCCAACATGTAGCCTGGATCGGATGTCTTCATAATGGCTCTGTTTCCTACAGTAACCGTATTCCCCATACACTTTGAGCGCTCTGAATGAACTGACAACATACAAACCACGTCTTAGAGTAACCACAGAGTTCTGGGAAATTCTACCAAATTCAACCGTCGCTTCAACCGTCACACTTAGGGTAGGGTTTACGGTACGTTATGCAGACCTCAGCAGGAAGATCGGAAAGTCATAGAGAAAACTCTAAGAGCAGCTTCAAAGTCACTGCGATTAAGGTGAGTGTGCAAGAAAAAAACACGTTGGACTGGAAGGGGCGGAAATTCGAACTGTGACTAATATTTTAGTAGCGTAGCTCAACGAGAACTTAGAGGATAGACTTTAAGAGCAAACAAATTCTTGGGCAACCTCAGCAATTTACGTGGCAGACTCGGGGTGTTTGTACGACTATCGAGGGCCCGCTCAGGGCATGTTATACAAGCAGACAGTATTGATCAGTAATTCACAATTAAGTAATTCAGATGAATAGCATTTTTACAACCCACACTGCAGACGCCGACGCATGTTTGGCGGGTTGTGCCATAGCGCATTATAATGCGCTCCTCCGTTAGCAAATCCATATCAAAGCAGGAGCACAACTCCAATTAGAAAATCCGAGTACAGGCATTAGCACTGCAATAAATCAACTGCCAACTAATGTAAAGTAGACAATGCGGCAACATTGAGCAACTGCAATCTATCGTGTATGCCGGCAATGCAGCGTGACTTGAAAACTTTGCTCAGTCTCTCAGCACGAATGAGAATGTGACTTGCCATAGATCAGAGCAACCTTACCGTAAGACAGGACGGAGATCCAGTCTCTACCAATTATCACAGAGACCTCCATGCCCAATCCATATCACTTATCATGCCAAGATAGCTCAATATCCCGATGGAAGGGCACAAGATGTTTTTAAACTTCATAATTACATTCGAAATCCTCTATTTAATCCATGTCAAAATCACCATTCTTACAAACAGTTCATAGCTCTTTCTTAAATACTAGCATCTCTATAACAAATAAGTCTTTCCCAAATCATTAGGAGCAGTTTAATTTAAAATGTAGTTTCAAACTAACGTCTAGTTAGAGACACTTTGATTTGAGTGAAAAACTATATCAAGTAGCTAATAGAAGAAGCGAGCTCCTAAGTGGCAGGGCTCGCTAGTGCAGACGAAAAAGGAACAATAGTCTCTTATCCAACCATAGATGTTGAACTTGAAAAGGTACAGGGAAACACCATTGTTCCTTCATATTACCCCTTGACTGCCATGACATTGAACATTCAACTGGCGAGCTATTAAATGCGCCTAAGTGGGACAAGTCCCAGCCTGGGCGATGAGAGAGTTGTTGATCAGCGTTACAGCAGCATTCAAAGCACACCAAGTGCCTTTATTACTTGCTGCGTTGCTTGCTCCAATCGCAGTGTATGCGATGATATTGCCTTGCATCTGCGCATCTGCTCCAATAGTTGCTGAAGAACCAACAATGAAGTATACGTTGCATGGCTGAGCATTGTTTATCAACACAACTTTGGAAAGAGCTGCAGCGGTGAAGGTGGTAGTGATCTTGAAGATGAATTGCTTCTTAGCGTCACCACCAGCGTTGAGCGTGAGAGTGCCTGACAAAGTCACCGCTGATGTTGGAAAGGTATAAACGCCCGAAAGTAGGGTGATTCCTCCAAGATTTGATGATGGTAGTGCAGCAGTAGATGCGATTGATAGAGCGCTATATTTAAGTCAGTGGTTGTTCTCTTCGGCAAACACTACACAAGAGACATACTTGTTGTAAGCCGTAAGACAGCCAGCTTCACCATTCTGAGCCAACACTGTGCCCGGTGCTAATACACCGGAAGCGGTCCCAGGGGGAAAACCAGAGATAGCCGTGCCGGGCCATACTCCACCATTTCCAACTCCACCGGTACCCGTGATAGCAGTAGCACCAGTACTGGTGAGGGTTGTTGCGCCGAGTGCACCAAATGATTTAGCAAGGCCCATTAGGACCGGGAGTGCACGCTTCTCCATAGCAAGCTTTTCCACAGTCGGAGCAGCGAGAGAAAGAGAGCTCAAGCAGGTCGTAAACAACGCCAGAACTGCGAGCCTGTCAACGCTGAGGATGGCGGACTTCATAGTGACTGATTCTTGGATTCGGCTTTGAAGTTGAAACTTGCAGGAGGAATGAGTTGCTGTGGTTGAAGGATGTTTGAGAACCGGATGTGCAGGTGGAGGAGGAGTAGAATGGCAATGAAGTTAACATTTTGCAACTGCTTTTATAAGAGAGATCTGCCCTTCATAACTTTACTTTTCTGAAATAATCCCACAGTATTTTGATGGGCATAAAGCTGACCCTGATAATAGGGACAGTATTCTCAAATATGCACAAACGGGTCGGCGCATCGGGCCGACCCTTCTGATCGTTAGTGGCGGGGTTTTATCAAGCAAGGGGCCAGTCATAGTCTCTACCGTAACTTGGCATAACGAAGACGTCACTAACTAAAAACTCTTGGACTTCATCCCTTTTGGGGGTTTTGAATAGTCTTATTACCCCCAATTTATGTTGCGATTGGAATCAAGCATACTTGTCGTCGAAGATAAGCAGTATAGAAACAGTGATTAGCTTTTTACGGCACAGACTCATCTCTCTGTGGTGAATGCTTTCGTGTTGGAGAAAATATATTCATGTAACAGAACTCTATTTGGAAGAGTTGTATGGTGGCGGGTTCCTGAAATTTGTGCGCGGAAGTAATTGAAGTATTGGCTTGGCAGTAACACTACGGTATTAGGCACAAGTAGTGTAGTTAGGTCTTAAAGAACAGGGGGAATGACAGGGGGTGCACGCTACATGTAATAGAGTTTCAAAGGGTTTCTTTTAGTCCAATTTTAGTACTTTGTGCGACACGAACAAGAGTTTTTTAACAAAACTACGCAGGGTTTGTTGTATCTTTTGTTAATAAAGAGATTTTCTCCTCCCCCTGTCACTACCCTGTTCACCGGATCTATTTACACTACTTCTGCCTAATACTGTACTATATCCATTCTTCTCTAGTAATTCTATGATACAAATAACAAAAAATGAGATGTAGAGAAACAAACAAAAAGGTTCCTCTACCCAACAACAATGCTAGAATTTAACTGATACCCCACTCACCACTCCGCAGTGTTTAAATAGAACTATCCGCTCTTTACATCCCAAAGCGAAGTACGCAGCCCAAACTGTCCCGAAAGCCGAACCCATGGTATACAGCGCCCTATTCATAGTAGGTTAACATTGCCACTCGCGTGCCTGTTTCATTCGCTTATGGTTCTCCAACGTGTTCCTTGCCTGTGTCTCCATATCGATTATATTTATCATACGTCTCTTTTTCTCCTAAAACACTTTCTTCTAGTTAGTATGGACTCACTCCTAGGTAACACGACTCTGTTAACTACCAAGCTGGAAGTAGCTTCAATTTAGAAAATATAGTGACGTCCGCTTCGGGAGGACTGGTCGTTGACTAGAAGCGTCCATTTCAGGGGTGGCGATGGCGGTGTGGATTTGCGGCTGGGAAAGGCCCATCGAGACTTCTTGTAGCGCGGAGGAGTGGATTGGCTGATGTTGTTGACACTGAATTTCCCGGTGGCGGGATTTGCTTTTTCCGGGCGCGAATTTTTTTTGGAGGCCACTTTCTCGGGACTGCGAGCCGCTACGAATGAAAGCAATTCTTCTGCGATGCCAATGGGACTGTTGAGAAATACCCGAATTTGTGTGCAGGAGGTACTGAACACTGGAGGTCCACCACTGTATCGTGTCACCGGTCAACCCATTCGGATTCGCGCCTTCATAGTCCTTCTCATTCCCCGCCATTCCCTTGAAGTACTGCAGCGCATTTGAAAACGTGACTTTACAATATGCGCTACCGAATCTTTTGAAAATCTTCACTCGCCACGCTTGTGCTTTCTTATTCTGCTCTATTACTCCCTTTCCGACATAGTTCTTGCACCTCCGAACATTTCTTTGCATTATTATTAATAACTCACGTTCTAGGATTTTGCTATACTTGAGGTGTTAAAAATTCCCTAATTTAAATACTTTAAATATTCTATATAACTATAGTCTTATATTTAGTAGTAGTGCTAATTACCTTAGTAATAAATGAACACACAATGTAAGCTAGTGTTGAAAAAATCATCTTTTTCTTTCTTCTTATAATTTAAGCTTCAAAAGCAAAATAAGCTCATGGGAAAAAGGAGGAAATGTAACTTCAATGCTGTCTTCTTGCTATACAAGCTAACCAATAGGCAGTTAATGAGTTTCCTCTTCCTTTGGCAAGCAGTAACTGCTCCGAACTCCGCCGCTGACACCCGTTCGGACTCAAACTTTTTACGCTAGGATATCGAGACAGACAAGGCCTGGCGCTGTTGTGTCTTTGATATTACAACACTAAGGGTGTATATACACGAGCACTAGCGAGTGGAATATTAAGAATGGTATCAGAATGCTTTGACTAGTGGAAATGGTTTGGGAGACACTTCGTCAAGATTAGGGAACGCAGTTGAGGAAACACATAAAGAAGCACGACTACGAATTAACTGTGCAATCAAATATGGAAATAGGGTGTTTATATAGGCCAACAAGGATCTTGGAGATGTTAGATTCTGTCCTGATAATTGTGACGGTCTATTAACTGGGAATGGCCCTCAAATTTCGGAACGAATAGGCATTGTGTACTAATAATAGATGTATAGCTTGCCACGAAGGCTTCCAGCATAGCTGATTGCCTGTTCCTGTCGTTTTCATCGAGTTATTTATCGTTATGGAAGGCGCATTGCGCTGCAAACTCACACATCCTTGTACTTTTCGTTCGTTCGTTCCTATTTCGCTCCCTTTATACTTATGCCAGTTAAGTTTCTAAGTCCTTCTCATACTACTATATATTATCAGTGTAGTATAAGTGAGACCACGATTGTTAAGCTGCTTAACGTCTCCGTCATCTTCTGGGTCCCACACCTTCTATTTCAATTCCCTCATCGTAGATAGGGTTACCCCCCTATCCGAATGCATGCAATCAACCGGACTCCATTAGACCCTCCCCATGTTCGCGGTAGTTAAGCATCACCGCTTTCTATGATTCTCATACTACTATAAGCAAGATTAACCTCAACAAATCTCAGCTGGTCAAGCCGCTTGACGTCTCCATCATCGTCCAGGTCCCACACCTTCTGTTTCAATTCTCTAAACCTGTTGTAGGTAGGAGACCGCATATTTACCCTGCTAATTATAGGTTAGCTCAGGATCCGTCTACTTATTGCGCAACACCAGGGCATTTGAAATAAGAACCGACATCCGCTGTATACATAGAGTGGGCTTGTTGAGAAGAGTCGAGCAAAAACGGAGGGCAGTTGAGCTAGCAACCTTGTGTGGGCGACAGGTCATGATTATCGCACTTGTGGTTAGCAAGGGTATTTTGCCTCTGGTACGCGGTCCCATGTACTTCGCAATAGTGCTTTATTTCCTATTGTTTATTTAACAGAAGGGAAGATTTTTAGCGACAATACTGGTTACCAAGTCCATGAATACATTTAAACTCCTTCCCGCAGATGTATTTAGCGATATTATAAGCTGCAATTATACTAGAACCTCATGTAGAACTGCGATGAGCTCGCAATTTTTCATATAAGCCCCTCTCTCCATCAATTTTGTTCTTTTACGGCTTGATTGCGACACCAGAGAGCTGTGATGAAGATGCATCCCTCGGGCAAAGG
This sequence comes from Herpotrichia juniperi, assembly GCA_014905255.1. Lineage (NCBI taxonomy): Eukaryota > Fungi > Ascomycota > Dothideomycetes > Pleosporales > Melanommataceae > Herpotrichia > Herpotrichia juniperi. The sequence continues at coordinate 52,440 of BLYF01000005.1, read as the reverse complement.
TTAAGCTTGTTTTCCTCGATGAAATATATAAATGAAGACAACGGGAATTAAGTATTAAGGATATTGGGAAAGCTATTTGGCTAAGAAATGGGTATAAGTGCAATGCAGGCAGGGCCGCAACCAGATATAAAAAGCAAACTGGCCGTGTAGGAGGGCAAGTGGTGAAGCATTGAGGCGAACATTTTATGAAGGACTATATAGGGCTAGCATAGGCTGAGGAGGTGCAACATAGTTGCCGTGCTGGAGGCAAGCGAAGGTCGATGAACTCTTATTGAAAAGGACAATTGTAAGAGATTGCTGATCATGTAACTGATACGTAACTGTCACGCCGCCGATTCATGTAATACTCACAAACGGCACCTTGTGCTACGTTAATTGTATTTTTTCTTGCCTTCTCTCCACAGGTAAGTCACAGGATTTGATTGCTTAGTGCGGCGTTGAGGTACCGAGAATTCCTGTTATATAACGTTCTACCTGCTCAGTTCTTCAGGTAGTCATTTTTCCTCGCTAATGTTCAGTCGAGCGAGCATTACCATGACACAAATGGGCGCCAAGCAAGTGCCCTGATCAGTTCCTTTCTATATACGCTAACGGCAAAGGTTATCGCATCATCCATAGACCTTGGGAGAACTAAAAGCTTTATTAGGATGGGACTAAAGAGGATTGCGGACAACGCTTTAAGGATATTCTCAACTTTCTTTTAGTTAGGGTCTACGAAGCCATAGATGCATATCGCGAGAAGAGCCCTCAATTAACTCACTGTAGAGAGGGCGCAGTATCGATATTCTCTAATCCACTCCTAGGTTGCGATAGAAAAACATTACTACGATTTGTTGAGCGAGATATTCAAGCGATAAGGGAAGCTTAAAGAGAGGATCAAAGACTTGATGTTGCAACGCTTGCTTCACAAACTTGTATCTGACAGTGGCTAAACCACTCACAAAAGTAACAATACCTTCAATTTCTCATACCAGTTAGTTTTGCAGCTTCAAACAGGGTCTGGTTACATTAAAGTGATTGCGCTGAAATTACGTTATTAACAATTGATGCCAAGCTAGTCCCAGAACTGTTAAATACAGAATACGAATCGTGAGATGCGCTATGCCCGGCCTCGCCTTGCGCGCTGCGACTTCCAAGGGACGTTGTCTAAAGCTCGCCGTATCAGTCTCTAATTTTGCCCAGTTCGGCAATCCTCTCGAACACAATCTTCAGGGCACCTTTCTTATGATCAATGAGCACGGAGTCATGGTTTGCCTCCGGAAACGTCGAAGTGGTAAAGTCAACCTTCTCCTTTACTACATTGCTTTGCCAGCATTGCTCGAAGTACTCCTGTCCGCGCTTGCCAATCATAATGTCCGAGCCACCAAAGAATGCTTCGACACTCACCTTCACCGTATTTGGCTCACGGCTACTAAGCGCTGCTTCATTGACAGCTATATTGCGGATGCAACTCGAGTAATCTGCCGCCTCTCCCCAGTCAGCATCGTCGCACTTCCGGAGGCAAATTTTCACTTCTTCGTTCACGCCTGTGGTGCTCTCTGCGAATTGGTATTTCGGCGAAAGCTTCTCGATGAGTTTAGCTGTATCTTAATCGAAGCCGTATCGCTCGAACGGCGTGGTGGAAGTTGACATCTCTGCTCCGGGGATGTCTGTGCTAGCTGGGAAAGGGAGTAGCGCTACTGCTGACGAGACGATCCCTCCGGACCAGGAGGCGCCAGGCATAATCTTGCTGTTGATGAGGGTGTTGAGACTAGCACAAGAGTCAAGCAGGTTAGTCGGAAGTTTGGCAGCGATTGTGAGAAGAGTCGCGCCCGAGTGGGCGGTCGGTACCCAAGGCGCTGTCATTGTTGTTAGCTTTGTTCTTGGGGGATAATCCGAAATTAGGCACAAACCCAAAAATGCTACATAGGGTGCTTTTGGGTCTAGAAGGGAGCGGTGGTGGAATAACGTGTTGAGAGTGTATACAGCCCCAGCCGAGTGGGTCACAATGGCGACGTGCTTAACATCTAATCGTTACAGCAGAGCTGGGACTGTTTCGAGCCAGATGCGCATGCGAATATTAATGGTCACTGGTGTCGAGCCTCCGAAGGCTGGTCTAGTCGATGCTCAGCTGGAGTCACTCTCATCAGAGTACCATCTCAGGCATACCGATCGACACATATGACCCTTACGCCGCAGTCTTTTGCCAGCTTGTCAAAGTGTAAAGCATTCCACCGTGTGCTAAACAATGGACCGATGAAGAGTATGGTTGGAAGACTGACGTTGTCGAAATTCGTCGTCGTCGAATATGTGACCTTAAGTTTTGAATGGGTTGCAGCCTCTGGAAGCCATAGAGCTTGATGGAACTGCTTCGTGCATATTATGCGGATTGCTTGGTCCTCTGGTGAGAAGGATGTCATTGCTAAAGGAATACAATGCTACTAATAGAGGAGGAAATGAAAGTTTGCTAAATGCACACGGGCTTTGCTGATTGTGCCTAGGCACGCACGCGGTGGACAAAATTAGCGCGACTCAGAGCTTACACAATCCTTCGTAGTGACTAGGAACATTAACAATTCTTGCAGAACAACAGCATATGACTCAACAACGCAAGTATATTGCTAGAAATACTGTATACAAATCATGCAGAGCATCTAAATCTCTATTATGTTGTATATTCTTACTGCATCAAAATTTTAAAACGTACTATTGTAGAAGGTTAAAAATGTTAAGATTTGTGAGTCGCGCTATTTTCTTCGAGAGCGTGGCACGCTACAAGGGGCAGCAAGATTAATTTTGTCCCTCACGTGCTTAGTGGGGTAAATATTAGCACATCGTAAAATAGCCAAATAAAGCCAACCTTGCAGTAAGTTAGCTCATTCGAGAGGCTAGATTTATGCCTTGAAGTTGTTATTTCTATCTGCCTTAAGAGATTTCAGTAACTTCGACAATGTACGGAGGTGCCGACCAAAAGTAAGAGCCGCTGACTAATAAATTGCCAAGCGGATTGTGCACAGATAATATCTCGCGGCAGTAGCGGCTATAGCAAGACAGGGGGCGTATCTAGCAATGTCAGGGGCGCGACACAGACCGTACCGTGCCACCAGACGGTTTGGAAACACGCAGTGACACGCTTACTAGAATTCATCAACTCCCTCAACACTTTCCTCACACTCTTCACACATGCGATAATCCGCGCTGAGCTTTCTATAACGATGAGGCGGCTTCGACAGTGGGACGATTTTAGCGCCCGGCACCCCAAGTCATGCAGCCGCTTGACGGCTTGGGTGGCCAAAGCCAAACTCTACCTTCCACCCATCAACTTCATTACGATACATTATGCGTACTTTATCTGCTTTACCATTGTGGGAGCGCTTGTCTTCTGGGGCTCATCTTCCCCGGCTTACAGCATTGGATGGTGGGACTCAATGTTCATGGCTATGAGTGCTTTGACCGCGACAGGTCTCAACACGGTCAATCTCAGCCAGCTCACAACATTTCAACAGGCTGAGTTGCTCGTCTTGATGATTCTAGGCAACCAAGTTCTGGTTTCATACTTTACCGTCGCATTTCGAAAGCATGTTTTTGAAAAGCGCTTCGAGGATATTGTGGAGATAGAGCGGGAAAAGAGGAGGAAGACATCTAAGATTAGTTCAGTGGTAGGCATGACGGGTGCTATGTTTGGACTGCCAGTAATGTCGTCTTTTGGAAAAGGTCAGGTGCAGAGCAAGTCGCGCTCCGTGAAGCATTTGAGCAACCCGAGTTCACCGGCCGTAGTGTATGTCTCTCCAGACGAAACTTCAGATCCAGACTTTCAGACAACGAACGGCATAGCACGAGTGCGGAGTGAGAGGAATCAATCGCAACATGTTGGCTTTCTCGAGCCTATTCGAGAGCATAGGTCTATCGAAGAGATACCACCATCAGCGACAACTGGACACTCCATCTATGCGACTCATTCTCATCAGAGTGGATCGACGAGGCGAAGACCTCAAACGGCGGAATCGAAGTCATCCCCGGGATTCAACGTGCAGACATTCGTGAAAGAACAAAAGCGCAATATTGGCAGAAACGGACAGTTCTTCAATTTGGACTCCGACCAGCGAGAGTATCTCGGTGGCGTCGAGTACCGCTCCCTCAAATTCCTCTCCGTCTTCGTCATATTGTACTTCCTGCTTTGGCAGTTCTTCGGCGCTATCATCCTCGGCGCCTGGATGTCTGTCTTCGAAAAAGAGGCTTGCGCTGTTAATGAACAGAATCCGTGGTGGGCAGGAATTTTCCTTGCTATTTCGGCATACAGTAATGCTGGCTTCACCCTATTAGATGCTGGCTTCCTACCTTTCCAGTCTTCTTACTTCATACTCACGACTGTCACCGTTCTATCGCTTGCTGGCCCGGCAGCTTTCCCTGTTTTTATTCGATTCACAATCTGGACAATGTCAACCTTGTTAAATCTCTTTTCTCAAGACAAAGAGTATGGTGTTTGGAAAGAAGGGTTTGATTTCATACTGAGATTTCCTCGTCGTGTGTACACCAGCATGTTCGCCGCCAAGGATACTTGGATGTTCATAGCCACGTTTGGAGGGTTTGTCATGGCAGATTGGGCCTTAATACTAGTCCTAGGCATTGGCAACCCAACTATGGAGGCCATCCCCCTGGGTCTGCGAATTTTTATTTCTCTCTTTGAAGGCTTCTCGATTCCATCAGGAGGTTACGCGATCGTAAGCCCGTCGTCTATGTACTTCGACATCCAAGTTCTTTGGTTGATTATTTTCTACACGGCCTGCTACCCCCACGTTATCACTATGCGAAAGACCAACGTCTATGAAGAGCGCTCTCTGGGGATATATGAAGGCGATCAAGCAGAGACGGATCAGCTTCACTCCCCCAGCAGCAGCATCTTCAACATGGATGCTGACGACTCCGGCCTTCCATCTACAGCGAACAACAGAAACTGGGATGCAGTCTCGCGAACGCCATCAAATAAGAGACTTTCCGCAATCGGCCGACGCAGCACATCCTTCGTAGGCCGCCAAATCCAGCGTCGCATGACGGCCTTCCAAGGTGTCGGCGTCGCCCACAAAGCAGCATCAGCACCCAACCCACCACTCCGTAGGGCCGCAACCATCGACTTCTCGCGAGCTTCTGTTCATTCGCTCCACGATCACCCTGCTACTGGGGCTCCGAGTCTTCTTTCGCAACAAGTGCGTGGTCAACTTAGCCACGATGTATGGTGGATGGCGCTAGCGCTGTTCCTGATAACGCTGATTGAAACGCACCACTCAGTGGTCGAACCAGTCACATTTAGCGTATTCAATATTTTGTTTGAGATTGTTTCGGGCTATACTAACATTGGAATCAGCATTGGCCTACCTAACCAGGCCTACAGCTTTAGCGGGGGCATGTACACTGGCAGCAAGATTGTTATGATTCTAGTGATGCTACGGGGTCGGCATAGGGGCTTACCTGTTGCACTGGATCGTGCCGTTCGCCTTCCAGGGAGAAACCTTGCTAAGGAGGAGGAGGAGGATGCTGAGATTCGGAGTATATCTATTTTCTCGCATTAGATTTAGGGTATATCTAGAACGGTTATATTAGACTTAGGGTTTATATGGTTATAAACAATACCAAATAAATGAAGATTTTAAATAATAAGTTACTAAGAGCTAGCACACCTTCATTCCCTACTTATTACAAATTTAAATACTACCTAACATCTATATAACACCCGCATCCAAACCCCCGAAATCGTAGTTGCAGCTCCATCAAGCCATGTCTGTCAACCTGCAGCTCTTTTTGGAAAGAAATCAATCGCATGTTTTGTAAGTAATTGATTGATGGTTGAGAATGATGATACTGAGGAACGTAAGAAAAGTTGGGACCAGTTTGAGTGGGCGTGGAGCTGCTCTTCGTTCACGCTGTTATTTTACATCATCACAGAGACACGAACAACGGCATCGAACCTGAAGCCCCTGTCGCCAACAACAATGCCTGTGGAAAACACCTGGAGAAATAGTGGAAAATTCGGCAGAGTGACAATACTCAAGGCAGATCTCAACAGCCTCGAGCACAGAGGGTGATACACATTCTAGTTCACCCTTGGTACCCATTTCTTGCAACGTCCGCGATCAAAGATTGTGTGAATGAAACGTTGAATGGAGCGTGGCGTTCAGTCTAGTGGCTACGACAGAGACTCGCCATAAGCCCGCCAGTGATGCATCAACGGTTACGCCCTTAGTCAACGTCGACAAGACTGCACATGCGCCACAAAGCTGGCCAACATCACTAAACCGTGTCAAATCTTCACTGTTAGCAGCAATACTCAACAGTGCCTTAAAAATTGTGCTGTTTGCATACACTGCCGCCTTTCTCGCCTTCACCCTGATTGTCAATCAATATGATCAAGCCTCTACCGTCGGGCATCTAGATGCTAAGACGGGCCTTGTCTGCAATGATCCTGCGAGGGTCTCATGTGTTTAGTATTGGCTGCAGAGCACACTATATAGAACTATTAAATACCAACATGTGTGTAGGTTCTAGATCGCTTAGAACTCAAAGAGCCTTGGATTTAGCCCGACACACAGGGGGAGGATATTCTTTTGGACGCTTCACGCTTCTCCTCCAGCTTGTATCCGTCGTTGCGCTATATTGAGCGTAGTCCCACCGTCTCGATAAACTGATAGTAATACGGCTAAGTGGTTTGCCACTGCATCGGAACTTGGAATCGGATTTGTCTTAGGCACCCAGCTTCAGAAAAGCTTACCCACCAATATCAAGGAACAGCCCCTTTAAAGCATTGACTTCGGCGACGAACATAATCGATTCGTCACATTTTACCTACCACCCCATGATGCCACCAAGTTGTTAACCATATGCAGAAATCATAAAAAATAGGTGCTAAATGCCTAATTTAATACTGAAATATTATCTTTACTTTACTACTTAAAAATAGTATATTAAGTACGTTGTGAGAAAACTGGCTGGAAATAAAGCTTTGTTTGCAAGGACGCAGCTCGGCACCACGACGCCACGAATGTTTAGAACATGAACATTCCTGGTGTTGAACAGCATATATACGACACATAGTAATTTGCCTACCATGTACACCATGGAGCCTTACGTTCTTTATTAAATCTAAATATGATAAAGAGAAGACAAACAAAAATAGTGAAATTAGTAATTGGAATTCCAGTATTAAAGAAGAACATAATACTAGTAAAGATTTTTTTTTTCACCTTCAAAAGAAGAGGAGGATTTAGATATAGTATTAGAAGTTGTTATCCTTGGTAGGGCATACACGACGCCCTCTTGCCTTTTGGCAACACTATCTTGTCTAGCGGGGCTGAAAACGTGCTGCAACTAGCAGCTCTTAGTAAAAAGTGCAGGAAATTAGACAGAATAGGAGCTTAGAAATTCCTCTATTAAGGAAAGTGCTTAAAGCCTGGTGTGACCTGCCCGGAGCCGCCCGGATGCGCCTGTGGGGGCGACCGAGGTCTCTCGATATATGAGACGGAAACCCGCCAACGCCATGAACTGACGACTGATTCCTCGACGCCGGCGAGCTGCCCAACATGAAGCTCGCGATCCTCTCACTCCTCGCGCTGGCGACCGACGCCGTCCTCGGCCGAGAGGTCAAGTGTTCGGGCTCCGACCATCTTACCGTCCAAACCTCCACAGGCACATACACGGGGCTCATCGATCCCAAGTTTCCGAAGACACGCCAATTCCGCGCCGTCCCGTTCGCGAAGCCGCCCGTGCTGTCGCGCCGCTGGCTGCCGCCGCAGAAGCTTTTGTCGACGCCGAGCGAGCATCACTATGCGACGCGGTTTCCGCCGTCGTGCCCGCAGTTCGTGTCAGCCGTGACCGCGCTCTGGAACCAGAACCTGACTAAGGGCAACCTAATCTATAACGGCCACCAGAACGACTCGTCCGGGCTGGTAGGCGAAGCCACGTCCGAGGACTGCCTGTATCTGGCCGTGTGGACGCCGACGGCCGCGGCGCCGCTGCCCGACGCCGGGTTCCCCGTCCTCTTCTTCATGACGGGGGGCGGCTTCGTGATCGGCGGCGTCGATATCCCGTGGCAGCTGCCGCCATCGTGGGTCGAGCGATCGCAGTCGCACATCGTTGTCACCATCAACTACCGCCTCGACATCTTCGGCTTCCCCAACGCGCGCGGGCTGGCGGACGGCCACCAGAACCTCGGTATCCTCGACCAGCGCGCCGCACTTGAATGGGTTCGCGACAACATTGCGGCCTTTGGCGGCGACCCGGACCGCATCACGCAATGGGGGCAGTCGGCTGGGTCCATCGCCGCAGATTACCATGCCTATGCTTTCCATCAGGATCCTATCGCCCAAGCCTACTTCATGCAATCGGGGACGGCCTTCTCTATCTCACCACCCCAGGATCCGACGCATTCCAACTTCAGCTTTGTGGCGCGCCACGTTGGGTGCGAGGCCCGCTGCGGCGGCGACGACGAAGATGGCGCGGCCGAGCTCGACTGCATGCGCCGGGTGCCGTTTGCGCAGATTGAGAACTTCATCGGACAGTACGGCGATCGGGGTGCGACGCCCGCGCTGTCCTTCAACGTGATTCACGATGATCGCATCGTGTTCGTCGACTACAAGGCGCGGTCAGAGGCAGGCAAGATCGCACGCGCGCCGGCCATCATCTCGACCACGGCCAACGAGATGTCGTCGCTAGTCCCGTATCCAGTGCACAACCTGACTGCGGGCCCGTACCAGCCGGCGGTCACTGCCGGGGACATTGCGTTCGGGGTGTGTCCGACATTCAACTCTACTGTGTACCGGAACCGGATGGGCGCAGGGGTGCCCGTCTTCCGCTTCCAGTATGCGGGCACGTTTCCGAATTTGAATCACTTCAACTGGCTCGGTGCGTACCATGGCAGCGACCTGCCGATAACCTTTGGGACGTATGGGCTTCTGGATGGCATAGCGAAGACCACCAGGTTCGAAGTCGAGGTCAGCCAGTCCATGCAGGACCATATTCTCGCCTTCGTTAAAGATCCGTTTCATGGCCCGCAGAAGACGATGGGCTGGAAGCCGCTGGTCGCCAGTGATCCGCATGGTGGAGATCTCATCCGCTTCGGCGCCGACGGGAAAGTATCGCAGCATGTCGATGGTGTCGAGGTGGATGGAGTATGTCAGGGATTACGAGAATACAATCCATTCCCTTGAGGGTTCAATTACAATGTCAACATATGTCTCAATTTAGGAAAGATGACCAGAACTAAATACTAGCTCCTCTTGAAAGGTACTAAATTAGACTGGACTAAAATATATTAGAATATATGGTCGTCTGCACTTCGCTTCCTCTCAATTTCAAAACCCGCCAAACCTACTATTTCGGTACGTTGCTTGTTCCTGAGATAGCAGCGGTGCGGGAGCGTTTTGTAGACAGGCTATAACTGTAGCTGTTGCCTGCGCTAGGGGTTGCGACTGCGCTTTCCTAGGGAGGTTGACGAGCCGTTGCGCGACGGGACTGCAAAGACAGCGGGAGTGGCGCAGGTTGCGGTCGGGGGTGGCGGCAAGGAAGGCGGGCAAACGGCAGAGGTTGAGGATGAGGTTAAGGTTATTCACCGGAGATAAGCGCCGAAGCTCCGGGCTGCCCGCTCGAGGCCCCGCGATACAGTTCAACGCAAGAATTCGCCCTTCCCCACTTCTTGAAAACACCAAAATCTTGCAAGCTCGCGACTGCCTTTGCAATCCCGCATGCACCCCTATCATCCTCCTTATGGTGGCCTTGACATAGGTAAGAAGCCTGTGCGTACGCTCGTTGTCTAAGTAAAGATTAATGTTATCTAAGCTACACATAACTATAAAGTATGTTAAGTTGTTACAAAGTATAGATTAAGACACGTTGCATATTACTATAGCTTAGTTCATGCTCAGATTTTGTTTCATATTTAATAAGTAACATAGCAAGTAAGATATTTACTTTATTATAAGCCAATTAAGTAGTAGTCAGTTAAGCTATTATAGTTAGTAGGGTGTGCAACTTGCTTACAAAACTACGTTAGTCTAATTACTTAAGCAGCAGGGCATAGTATATAATTAACAATAATTCTGCAGTTGTTAAAAACTTTACCGAACTACCTTGCACCTGAAGACTATTCTCTACCCCTCTATTACTTCACTTCTGTTATCCTACTAAACAAATACGCGGACTAGAGCCTCTAACTATAACTTCTTTTTATTATGAAGACATTAGGCTTGCTTGGTGGCATGAGCTGGGAGTCTACTGTTACCTACTATCAGGAGATCAACCGTCGCGTTCGCGAAATTAAAGGTGGCCTACACTCTGCTCCCTGCATTGTATTCTCCTTCAATTTTGCAGCGATTGAAAAGCTCCAGCATGACGGTAAATGGGATGAGGCTGGCCTCCTGCTTAACGAAGCGGCTGCTAAACTAAAGCTTGCTGGCGCAGAGGGCATTGTACTGTGCACGAACACCATGCATTTCGTGTCTCACGGTATTGAGGAAGCTTCGCAACTTCCACTACTTCACATCTCTGACCCCACGGCTGAGAGGATTTTGGAGGCCGGGTTTACAACTGTTGGTCTTTTGGGCACCCGTTTTACGATGGAAAAAAACTTCTACATATCCCGCCTGACTGAGAAGTTTGGATTACGCGTCATCGTTCCAGAGGAAGAGGCCCGCACAACTATACACGACATTATCTACACCGAGCTCTGCAACGGAATCATCAACGAAACCTCGCGGCAAACCTACCATAAGGTCATCGCAGGCCTCGCAAAAGCAGGCGCGGAATGTCTTATCCTTGGATGCACCGAAATTGGACTCTTGATTGATGAAGTTGAGAGTGAGCTTCCGGTCTTTGATACAACGAAAATTCATGCAGTAGCGGCTGCCGACTGGGCGATGGAAAAATGATGACAGGGGAAAAAGATACCTGCCTATACTATGTAGAGTACAGTACAAAGCATAGTTAGTTACTTCGAATCTAGCTTGGAACAGTCTTTCTACATGCGTGTTGGCTGGAATCTGTTCTGTCTAGTTATGCTTTCGTCATTTCAGCTTGGAAGTTATGGGTTTAGAGTGGGCTTTGTGGGTTCAGTGTGGGGATGTACATAAATAAGTTATGCAAATATAGCCAGGTTCTACGCTGATCAATGAGTCGTCTTTCACTCTTGATTTAGCCCCCGTGCTACTTCTCCGTGCTAATTGGCAAGGGACGCGGGACAGTGCCACATGAACAGGACTGGTGAGTAGGTTATGCGAGTAGGTTATGCGCTATCTATGCGGTGTAACGAGTGAGGCTTGCTGGTCTTTCCTCTGCGGTATGGAGTATGGCCGCGCATACGAACGCCTAAATGTAGTTCTATCACGTTGGAGGGCATAGAGATTTGATAGAGTGCTTTCCTGAGACTATCCAGCATCGAAAACCTACTTCACACTGCACTATCTACACACATTTCTCTACCCATTTGAATACTCTTTGCATCCCCTTCTAGCTCCATTGAAACCATATCATATCACTATTGTAACCCTCAGCCACCTCCGCCGGCGCTTTCCTATACATGGCAAACCATCTCCACACATTGGCCATGCTAGCTCAATTGCTCCCGAGGCGATTCTGATCAGAGTGACCTCCAACTTGGATGTCTATTTCATACCAAAGTCAGCTGCTTACGCCTCAGCCTGAACATCGACCAGCTCAATGTACTGATTGGAGAAACTGCTACTAAGGCAGCATCTTTGCTTAGAGAAGAAGACAAGGAGACAGTAGAGAAATTTCTAGTGAAGAAGTTGTTAGACCTGGCGATTTCTGCGGCTCAGACCTTCAAAAACATGAATGAGTTGGGCCCGGACAAGCAGGGCAATATGCGACTCACTGCGCTGATTGGTAAGCAAATCGAAATTGCCAAGGGAGGGAAGAAATGAGTAGGGAAGCTCCAGGCTATTTCTAGAGTCCAACGCGCTGGATTCGATGTTGACACCATTGCAAAGGTACAGAACAATAAATATCTCATGCAAGGAAGCTGTAATGATGACGAGCTGGTATCAATAGTCCACCGGATTAATATCCCACCTCGTGCGTTCTTACTCTGTAAACCAATCCCGATAGCCCAAACTGTCACCGCAATTACCTTGACCGTTGTAGTACTCAATCAGCTCATCATTCCAATACTCTAGTAGATCCTCCCCATGCTTTTCACGGCCGATCATCTAGAATAAGCCATAAAGCGCAACACTAGGTCGCCAAGTCGCTACTCTCCAACAAATCCGGCGATTCGGAGAGTAATCTCTTTTGGGCTAGACTGTGAAATCTTGCTCGCCTGGCACTACATATGCGATGCCCCGCGCCAGCTCTGGATGTTTGTCTTCGCCGGCGTATTAAGATACGTGACCAGGATCAACATGCTCATATTCTTTCAAATCATCCTAGTAGTCATATTTGAATGACGTTCACAGGGCAAAATCCTTCAGTGAAGGCATAGAAGCCGCTGTGTCGCGCAAATGCAATTATAAACGGCACCAACGTCCCGTCTTTAGGACAGATGCAGACTTGACAACGAGAGAAAAGATTGCCTGTGTTCCACTACATATACTTAACTTCGTCATTATTGTCGTTTGCGCGCTGTCCGTATAAGCCAGCGGCAAATAGTGCTTAGTTGTGACGTTGAATCCGACGGTGGCTCCTATAATATATAGGTAAACCAAATCTGCTTCCACCTCTAATTTGCTTCCATACACTAATCTACTTCTATATTTTCTAACTTACTTCTCTCTGTCGTTAACTCTGTCAAGCTCAGAATGGCGAGATCCTTCTTCACCACTAATATGAGCAGAACTGCATCGATCTCAAGAAAGATCCAGACCTATCGAGCCACCTTTCCCAAGGTAAGGGGATGGCTAGTGTGGCAAAAAGGACGTTTTAGAGAAGATATATGGCTGTCACGACAAGGATATCGACCCAGGAGCGAGAAAAAAGCGCGGGAGTAGGTCCGTTATTTGTTTGTGGCTGATTCAGAGACTTGCTAATTCAACCAATCCCTTGGCCCTTCAATGCAGTCCAGTGACACGATTACTACGATCATTCGATCGAGATTGGTGCAACTGTTAAAATAACTGCAGAACATAGAGAGCGAAAGTGCGAATGGATGTGACCATAACACTCTATTGGTCGGTGTAATGAAGTAGCTAGACATCATTCGGGCTCGCTAGACGGAAACGATGAAGAGGGCAAAGGTGACATGGAGATTGAAACCCTGGGACTGCGAAGCAAAAAAGTCGACAATTGAGTTCTTAGTACATGTACTAAACTATCTAATTGGATGCAGCCATGCCTAAGCAGCATGTCGAAACGACAGGGGTGCGCCTTTAGGACTTCTTGAAAAGATCCTGCTTTTCATCTATGATGGCATCTATGAACCCTGCACTTGCAGTGTTCAGCTCCTTCAACTTGCTAATGGATATTTTGAGCTTGCTCTCGATAAAAGCCTTGCGATTTCCTGCATCAGGACTAGCGGCGCCTGTCATCATGAAGTTGAGGGTTGATCGAATGCCCTCGTATGACTCGGCCTGTTTCTGAAACGTCTGGCTCAGGGTGCCAACCGCATCGACGGCCGCTTGAATCTTCTTGTCAATGCCATTAAATTGCGCCACCATCTTGGTCGCAAAGTCGATCAGCCTGGCCTCTTCCTCATTGTCCTGCTTGAGGGCATTATATTCATCCCACAATTTCCCCCACGCCTTGTGCAGGTTGTCCGCATTGTGTGCGACGAAGGCTAGGGGGATCCACCCAAAGAGAGGGACCCAGCCAAACGAGACACCAACGCCCACAGCAAGGCCTGTTGCTGTCTTCCAATCGTCGTATTTAGAGTTGTACTCACCCAGCGTCGTCGTGACTTTAGCCACGGCGTTAGCATAGTCTGCATTGAGGTAGGCAAGGTAGCCCTTCAGCTCCTTGTTTCCATGCTTGACCGTGGTCGTGGTGTACTGCTGAATCAAATGCTCCAGCTTTGGGATAATGGGTCTTGTGTCATCTCGAAACTATGCTGACATGTCAATCAAGAACAAGCAGGAAGTCGCTATGCTGATGTAATTTCTGGCGTACCTTGAGCAAGGCGGTGATGGTTTTTTGGGCTTCTGCCTTTCCGTCCTCAGCTGATTCGCGAAGCATCAATAGCGACGTGTCAGCTCCGCTCTTGGCGGAGAAGAAGGCATCGTCTTGATCTGCCGGCGTCTTGTATTTTAAGTTGCACAACACCATAAGCTGAGAGTAAAGATTGATATGCGGGGTCTCGCTGAGGAGGCTCAAGGTAGCTTCACTCCATGTCTTCGCCACAGTGCCAGCTTGGACTATTTCCAGTCAGTCAAGGTTAGGATATGCATGAGCCTTGTTGCAATTGATCGACGATTAGCTGGATCATGGTATTAAGGAAGTAGGAAACTTTGGACTAACCCATTCTGTGCAAATCATTGTCATAGAAGTCGGAGCATGTCTTGCCTATTGTGACAAGAGTTTCTTTCGTCTCGCCATAAATTGTCTGGTCGACCACCTCAAGACGCTTAAATGCACTCTTGGGGATCTTGAAGTCAAATGAATCATTGCTCGGAGGAAAGTCTTTTCCGGTCATAACATAACCCTTTAGATCTAAATGTAGCACAGATGTGAGCCATGAAAATTCATGCCTGGTTGGCTAAAGTCAAACTGACCAAAGTACGATTTGCTCTGTAGGAGGAACTTTTTCTGTTGTTCTTCTTGCGCCAGGTTAGCCACATGGGACAACGTTGCCAATGGGGTTAACATGACGGCATCAGTCGAACTGGAAAGCTTTTGGAGGGCTGCTTTGAGCTGGATATCAGCCTCGGTGGTAGGAGTCCACTCGGGGACCGAAGTGGGCGCCATTGTCATCGTCCCAGCTGCCATGGTGACAAGAGTACGTAGGATCGAGGACGAAAATATGAGTTTTGTATAGTAGTGCTAGTGATGATTGTATCTGATGACACAAAACCAAAATTGAGTAAGGGATGTGTTCGCTCTTTAAATATATTTTCCTAATATCTAAGTGCTCATCCGAGGAGCACATGAGCGCCACAATCTTGGGTACTAACTCTTGGAAGTCTAGAACTTCAAACGAAGCGGCGATTCAGCGGTATTGCTGTGCATGTCTAGATAGCGCGAATTTTTTTACCACCATCATCGACGTGAGACTCGAGCTGAAGGCTAACTTTATTGACAGCAGATGCACAGGTGCGGGGCCGTGACAGAAACATTGCTCTCTTTGTGGTGCATGGCTTGAATGCGGCTTAGAATCCTGTAGTGTTAGGCGAAAGTAATTTACAGTGACGGTGTGACAGGGGTGGAAGAGAATAGAGCGAAAGCTACGATTTATACAGTACACCAATCAGTAAGTTTCAAATGGTTCATTGAACGTTTGTCACCACAGAAATTTCTCTAAAGGAAGTTGTATTAACGACTTAGCTCCCACACCGCGCATGTTATGCGCTATATGCACCTAGTTCCACATTAGGTTCAGGTAGGGACTGCTTAATACTACTATGTGACAAAAGGTAGCTGCGCTTCACTCGAAGCCCCTTCCTTATTGCCCATAGTATGTCCCTAAACCAGATTTGTATCAATAAACAAATGATTCATCCCGTGCACATGCTTCACTTGTGGCTGGCTGGGTTTGATTCGTGGCTGGCTAGGTTTAAGTCAGGGCTGGCCTTCACTTTCTGGGCGTCTCGCCTGGTCTAGGTCGGCTGCAGTTGAGGGTTTTCTAATTTTAGGCTAATTAGCCCTAACACATGGAGATAGTCGCACCACAGTGTTTTCTTTTAGGGTTAGATTTATCTATACTGTAATTACCTAGCGAGCGTGCAGTTCTTAACACTTCCGCCCCCTTGAACAGACTGTTAGCGCTAACACAGCAGCAGGAAGAGTATCTAATTAGCTAGATGCCCTGTTAATAGCTTTTAAAGGCACGTGTTAATTAGTTTAGGAGTCTTACAGGCCTAAAAGAGGCTTTAATCTAGTTTATATATCAGCTGGGGCTAGGTCCACTAATAGCGCTAACAGTTTGTACAGGGGGGAACTGTACGTGCACGATACTCTGCAAACTAAGGCACAGCCCTTGCATGTGTATCTAGAGAGGCGCTAGATATAGGTATATCTAGGGCCTTAGCAAATATATATATCTAAATAGGCGCTAGATATATATGTTTAACTAATAGGGTATTATAATAGGTGTTTCTTCTTTGCACTTTCTGGGCGCTAGGATTGTAACAAAACTGAACAATTTGTTAATTTGCTGCTTTTCCATTAGACTGAAAAGAAAAGAAAAAAAAAGGTACATAATAGTTAGTTAATTAATTATGCTCTAGTGTTAGCAACTATTGTTGCTAAATCCACCAGGGTAGCATAATTCGCCGGGTTCGCCAGGTTCGCTAGGTTCGCCAGGTTTGCCAGGTGTGCCAGGTTTGCCAGGTTCGTCAGGTTCGCTAGATCGCTAGTTTCGTTAGTTTCGTTAGTTTCGCTAGTTTCGCGCAGGTTACCTATTCTAGTAGATTCGCTAAGCAATTTTTCTTTAAAAATAACTCTGTATGTTCTACTAGTACTAGCTCACTGCAGGTCCATTTACTTTAGCAAAGTCTAGACTGCAACAGCGTAAAGTGGAAGGGTCTACAGCAACACTTGCGATTACATACCGGTAGTGCAGCATCTATTCGTCTTGTCACGAGTCTCTTTTGTGGCATTCTAGACAGATTGCCAAGCGAGTTTCGACTATTACATGACCCCCTTCAATCGACCTTAATCTCAACCTCAAGAAATATTCAACCTTAACCTCAATTCTAGTTTTATCCTCATTCTTATCTTGAAGTTTCGGCTGGTCTACCGTCAACGCTTCTGAAGATGACCGATACTTATCCAAAATTCCAGATCGCCATCGACGGTCCAGCGGGGTCAACATTCCCGTCTTTTCCCAGCACAGATCTGGCGGATGGGCACCTGAATAGGATTACACTTTCCAATATCCGAAGCAAGTGCAACATGTAAGCTTAGCATTGCAACCCGTACTTCAATAGTTCCAGGATTCCGGTGTGCTAACGGGACTACCACAAATCACAAGCTCCAATAAGTTGCATTTCACTGCGGACAACAAAACGCGCCTTGATGATCAGACAACGTTAGAGTATTATATGACTCTCACAGCAGAGGTGAGAGCTTGCCATATCTTTTATCCACTCTCTTTCTGTGTCTTTTGATAGTCATTTCATGTTTGAAAGACTTAAGGCATAAAAACACAATCCTCAAAAATAGCGATAGAGCTGATATGTATGTGTTTTGACAGGGCAATGCCATCCTCAAGCCTGATGCCGTACTTGCGCCAAATCAGGTTTCGGGTTCAGACACATCAGAAGCTCCTGCCTCCGCACCAACACTAGCTGCAAGCCCTGGCGTCTCAACCCTCGTAGTGAGAGTTCTGGACAGCAACTCTCCTGCAGCTACACCTCACGCAATTCCTGAAACGAATGCCACCATGGCGAAGCTGCTTGAGCAGGTACGCCAAGCCAAGTTTCTCGAGCCCGGCACGTTGCCCACCTTCGCTAATACGGATTTGGCGGTCCTAGGGGCAAGCTACGCAGCTAGTGTCAGCTCTATCCAGTACAAGGAGCCAGCCGAGCTTACTGAGCTGCATTGGGACGCCGTTTTGAAGAACAATCGAGCCCTCCACGGCTATTACACCGACTTTGATAAAGGCATTCTTGTCAAGGCGCCCAAGCCAGCGTTCAGGCTTCGTGGCATGGCAGCCCCTGGAACGCCGGTAGAAGCGCCCAAAGAGGGCAAGGTAGCAAAAAAGCCAGGAGAGATAAGCACAGAAGAAGCGGTAAGCTTTCAAAAAAATTCACCCTACTGAATCCTTTTTGATGAGTTCGTAACGGCAAAGCGAAGCCTACGGCTGAAGTATGATGCATAACAGTTTCGCTTATAATTTCTTTACTAGGCTAAGTATAATCCTTCGCTTCCACCATTTTATATCAACGACGCTGCTTCAGTTATCGTAACCGAGATCAATGAACAGACTCAGAAGTCGCTCGTCAAAGAGGGTTTCAACTCGCTTTCGGTTTCCGGTAGCCTGTGAGTGCTATTTTTCCGCACTGCTGTCCTCTTATAACTACGCGAATGAACTCATCAAGAGCTAACACCAATTCTCATTCCAGGGGTGGCGGAGTCAAGGTTCCTCTGACCGTGTCTGCCGCCTTCGACCAGGAGCATGCTTGGAGCAAGCAGGCGAAGAAGGACAAATACGTCGACTCCCTTACTGTAACTTACAATGTAAGTCGATATCACTCGGCTCAAATAGTTTTCTATATCCGAGAACTAAGCAAAAATACGTAGTTCCCGCGAGTCGTCGTTGAGCTTGATGCAGACAGTCTTGAGCTCACCCCCGAATGCAGCCTGGACGCAATGGGTGCATCAACTCAGTATGAAGTGGATCGCTTCCACCGCAAATACGGTGGGTTATTGATAACAACTGGTAATTTGAAATATCCTTCATGCTAAGATTTCTGTTGTAGGGACAGTTTTCGTTGCCTCATTTACATTGGGAGGCTATTTGTACAGCACGCGCAGTGTCACAAAGGAAGAGCAAACAACTCTCGATCAAGTGAAGGACCAAACCCGGAAGGCCGCGGGCCTCAGTATACAGACACCTGCTTTCGGCGCATCCCTCGGTGTTGCATCTGCCAGCGGCAAGGGCTCGCAAGAAGGCGACGGGGCTCTGAATCAACAAGCCCGACTCACCTGGGACGCCCATGGCGGCAATACCCTTCTGGCATCTAAGTTCGTATTTCACGTTTGTCTTTCTCCATCTTAGATGGCGTCTTTGCCGACTGTCTCCCTCGGGAGAATCGGATTCATGCAATTTCCGAGCTAATATTGAATATTTAGTCCAACAGAATGGGTCAGCACCGTCAAGGACCACCGGTTATGGCGTTTGATGAATGTACGTCCTATAACCTGCTCCTCAATTCAAGTCCAAACTGCCACAGACTTAGAGAAGCTGACGTGTTTGCTCAAAATGACAGCAACAAAGCGTTGTCCAACTCATTGGTCTGATCCAGGACATTGACACACCAGCGGCTCAGAACTTGTCCAATCCATCACCTCTCACAGATACCGGCAAGGACCCCATCAAGGACGCCGACTTCAACAGTCGGATTCGCACACTGATTGCCGAAGCAGCAATGGTGTCCGACGTTGGCAGCAACGCCTTGCTGAAGCGGATGGAGGGCTACTACCGGACTAGGCAGTACGATACGAGCCCTGCATCGGACGAGTACATCTTGTTTCTAGATAAGAATTACCCGGACGCGCCCGCGGCTGTAATTCGGAAGGGAATCAAGTTTAGCGGACTTACACTTGATCAATTGGTTTACTTTGGCCTCTTCATGGCTAGCAAGAAAGACCTTAAGTTAAACTAGTGTGCTTACACTCTGCAGTCTAGTTAGATAGATTGTTTAAGACATCTTTTATAACTATAGGCAGCGTTGTTAAAGCCTAGTAGCTACTATAAATCTAGAGAAAAGACAATTATCTATTTACGCACATTGGCACGCAATTCCTAGGGATGTCTAACTAACTACTAGAGACTATATCAGCAACACAGTTTAATTAATTAGTATATAAGATAGAGACTTAAGTCTAATATATATAGGCTAAACAATATTAAGTTGATATTGTAATAAATGTAGCTACAATGCTCTTTTAGCTATTTGTAAATAATAGTACTCGCATTAAATTCGTTAATACCTTAGCTCGCTTATGCCATCAACAAGAGACGCGTCAAACTGAAACTTTGAAAAGAAAGATGTCTAATAGTAACGTAGCATCTTCCCTAAACAAACAAAAGAAGACAGTTCCTAGCTTTGAGACCAACGCAACAAAAAACAAAAAGATGAGTTAGTTCAATCTCAGTTGTTATACCCAATGCTGCTTCCTTACCTAGTATGCCTTATTTGTATCGGCAATGAAGAGTTCACGCACAAGAGACGGATGCGTTCTATACCGCGAAAAGATGTTTTAAAAAAGCATGTAGAAACATACTTTCGGGTTCCTAAGTATCAAAATGGTTTCAACTGTCGCTATCCCAAATGTTTCATAGAGTTAGACGGCATAATGCATTTTAAGAGACATGCATATGAGAAACACAGAATCTCTCATTAATACACCTACACTCCTTCCACAACTCCACCGTCAAGCGCATGTCTAGTCTCTTTTCGCCAGAGGTCGTTGTGGAGTACATGGATGCGGAAATGCTTTCCACACTTTAAAGGGAGTGCGACCCTCACTAGTGCCTGTCCCACTTAGGCAATAAGAAGCCATCTTTCTCAAAGCGGGAGTTTTGTTGGATGGCGAAAATAACAGACTATGTTAAAGATCACTGCTTCTAACATCGTGTATCCGATGCGCAAAAGATTCGGTGTCGGCGGGCTCTAAGCACGGTATAGATGTAATGGGCTGAACCCCACACACGCGCTACTCTATAGCGTAGCTGGCATCACGTGGTTCCTTTCCTTGAGCAAACTTTGGTCAGTTAATTAGTTAGTTGGTCCTCTATATAGATCCGATCTCGTACCACAGCCTGATTTTTATCGAATTTACTCTGTTTCCTGGCATCTCTTGATCTGCTTGGTAATAGCTGGCGAACATTATAGATATCCTCTCGCGCCTGCTGCGTATTGTTCGTAGATGGTTGGTCCAATCGCTCGATGCGCAATTGAAAGCGGGCTTTTGCGCCCTTGTCGTCATGCAGATCGTTTTTACTTAGGCGAGTAATCTATCTATACATTTCGGAGAAGGCCGTCAGGAAGAACGTCTAGTCGTCAACAATCTCCCTTTCCTTCCTAGACCCTAGAACAAAGCTTGAGTATGCGAAGACCTTAAGAGTTTAGTTTTAGAGAGTCGACTGTGTGGTCGGCTGTATGGTGATCGGCTGTATGGTGGTCGGCTGTATGGTGGTCAGCTGTATGGTGGTCGGTTGTATGGTTTGGGGCGGGCTAGCGGCTTGGTTTGGCTCGGAATAATCTTCACCTATAGCCTAGATTTAGTCTGCTTACGTTACGCTTGATTGGGTCCAATCCTCCGCTAGGCATCCGCTGTCAACAAAGCTTCATGCAGCATGGCCCAGTTACCCGATTATAAAGAGTTACATCTCCAAGAACGACGCGACCGGGAAGAAGAGCAGCGCGGGCGGGACAGAGCTCGCCCAAGAGGAAGAACAACGCAGACGCGAAGACGAACAACGCAGACGTAAAACAGCAGAGCGCGCCCAGGGAGATGAAAAGTGCAGACACGAAGAGTCCGAACAGAAAGCGCGCAAGACAACACTACTCGAGCTCCTCGACGCATGTTATACCTACCTTTACTCGGGCCTTACCGTACAACCCAACGCAACCCTATCGAGGCAAGGTGATTTTGCGAACGCAAAGAACAAACTTCGGCCTGAAAGAATCCTTGCCTAATTCTACTTGTAAGGGGTGGCCGGCTTTCGGTCCTATGCTGGGAGCTTTACATGCGTACCTCTACCTGTGTAAGGGGTGGCCGCTTTCGGTCCCTTCGATGGGTAGCTTTACATGCCCACTTCTACCTGTGTAAGGGGTGACTGCCAGTGTAACTATATAAGTACTAATAACTATGTATAGCTACGTCGCTGATTGCTACAAGACTTGGTGATAAGCTGTAAGGGTCTGAGTCGTGAGGACCAAACTACCAAGTAGAATACGGATAGAATTGATAAGGAAGCGGAGGCTTCTAGCTTGTAAGGAGCCAGACTAAAGATAGCAGGAAGGTAGAGATAACAATGATGAACTCGATGGGGAGCTATCTAGAGCAGGGATTAAATAGACAGCCTGTTACCTCCTGGAACGTTCTATGTAACGTCCCACCGTGCCGGAAAATATGAGGGGTACTTTGACTTCAAACAACTATAAATTTAATTCTGTGCACATGTTGAGATTCACAGAACTTATGTGTAAATAGTGTGCTGTGACTACTTTTATGTGAGGGTGACGAGATCGAAATGAGGTTGCATTGAATTAAAGGAGGCAGTGTGCCTCCGAAGTAATAGCTATGTACATGAGTGATAAGCAAGTTTCTAGCTGCATTAAGCATAAGGCTCGAATCAGAGAGAGATAAGGTTCTTGAATCGTTAGAATTCAGTAATAACAGGATCGGGTTCTAAGGGTTTCTCAGAGGCCAGAGTAACGATTATCTTGGTGCGTGGCATCTGAAGTTCCTAGTACGGATGTATACAAATGGTGGCTCCTACAGCAGCGGCTTGTTCAACATGCTGTAAGACATAGACGGCAACGTGGGCATTGAGGGAATAGAATGGGTACTGCACAACCTAGGCTTGCTCTATGCCGACCAAGGCAAGCTGGCGGAGGCGTCCCTCACTTAGTGGCGGAAAACCCACCGTGCCGGAAAATATGAGAGGTCATGGAGCTGGAGACCTAACACGCTGCCATATCTTCTCTGAGCCGACAATCTAAGCGATTGCGGGCGTCGTCGTCTCTGGGGACATAAAGCTATTCATTTAGCTTCACTTTGCCAAACTAACCTAGCTTCTGATATCCACTTCACTACCTGATTTCGCCATTCCTCTTCTGCTTGTCTATATGCGATGGCGTCACGTGCTTAGTCCCCTGAGAGTTTTCATACGATAAAAGCATTCCTCACTGTCTGTATAGGACTCGTCGTAATCTGTCACGTAATCACGTAATCCCGTAATGCGCAACGGTTGGAAAGAAGGTGCTCTGTAGCTTTGGTAGAGAGACAATTCAATACGTTGCCGTGATCTACCACCTTGTTCCTCCCTCTGTACAGGTTATCCACGGTAGTCATACCTGCAGGTGTTCTCAGGGAGTTCCTGACACTATACGATCCATGCACAACTGTGAGAAAACGAAAAGTGAGATCCAACTTCCGTCTAAAGCACTATATTTGCGGGGAACAGATTGTTGGTTTGCTCTTTCGGTTTTCGGGTTATGAATGCAGCGACAGCACCCAAACCATGATCTTGCGGCGTACTACGGCGCCGGGCCGCAGTTCCTCGCATTGTTGCTTTTGTTGAAGTTCCTCTCTCTCTACTGACGAGGCGAATCGCTGCTGATTCCCGGCTTCTCCCAGCAGCATGGCGTCACAAGTTTATTTATGATTGGCTAGCCCGGGCGGCAAAACTGGACCGGCTATCCCGAGTGGTTTCGTTGGCTGCCCGGAGTAGTTTCGTTGGTTATCTCGAGTGGTTTCGTTGGCCATCCTGAGTGGTTTCTTGCTGCTATCCCAGGCTGTTTCTCTCCTGATGTTTATCACAATTTTATCATGACTTAGCAAGTTTCATATTCGCCAAGGTGGTATACTTAAACACCTGAGAATCAACACGATTTATAATCCGCCGCATCAAACTTCTTCAATTTTTACAATGGGATGACTAGGAGATTTGCATAGTTGAGTAGGGCAACTGCTCCGAAAATAGTCACATCGAACCACTCAACAATCTTGCCGTACACGTTGTTCTCGTGGCGTTTCCAGTCTATCGATTTGACCTTTCTCGCCTGTAGCTCAGGGTGCCGCTCCGCGAAAGCTTACGGCCAGTTCTTGCCCGGGGGCTTGATCGGTCGATTCGTCGTGGACCGTTGACGAGCTATACTAAAAGCTAGGAAGCGTATAAACTTGATTCGCACGGGTTGACCAAGGTTGGACATTATTAGTAAGAATTGCACCAAAGCTTTCTCTTCCTGTTGACTAAGGTACTGCTGGCTCTGAGCCTGCCCCTCCCGCGAGCTTTGTTCGTTACGGCGATGGACGAGCGTAGAGATAAGGAAATTGTTGTGTTCTGATCGAGCAGCATATGTATCAGGCACGCCTGACCTCAGCTCGCCCTGCCGAAAATAGAGAATGAGCCTGCGAGAGCGCGTTCTTTCACAGTATCAGAACGGCGACGCAGCGCGCGCACCCGACGACTGGTCCTCCCTTAGTGTCACAACTACCTGTCGCGCCCCTTTATCCCGTCGAACATGCCTGGCAGCTCCATGCTTGCCCGCGTCCTGTTCATACGGTATGGGCATCATCGGCTAAGGTTCTCTAGGTTGATCGAAGATTGGCGATGCGAGTCTGTTTGGCCGGCGATTTCGCATTTCGACATGTAGCTGTTGGCTAGCTTGCCTACGAAGATGGTGTCCTGGTACGACTTGAAGGAGTAGTGGTAGAAGCCATCGCTTGCGTACGCAGTAGATAGCGCGAGTGAAAGGCCAGCGGAATATGGGAGGTAGTCGTTTGTGAAGTTGAGATTGTAGGCGCGGAAGTCGAAGTTGCCAAAGGGCGTGTCTTCAGGTACAGGGTCCCCTGTAGGTCCGGTACCGGTCTTTGAAGAGTTGAAGGTTGGCGCTATGGTCAGTGTTGAGGTGTACGCATTGCCGTAAGATCCGGTAGTCGCTGTTCTTGTTGCGTTGTGCCAGACGACTTCGACAGTGTTGCCAGCTAGGCTTTGCGCATCGCTCGTCTGCCCAAGAAGATACAACGGACCGGGGCGTGTGACGTTCACCTGCTCCGTGTACTCGCCGGGAAGGACGAGGATGTATTGTGTTAAGTTGTCATGCGGCAAGGAGAGAACGGCCGATTGAATGCTTGCGAAGGTGCCGTTTGTTGCTGTTGAATTGGAGATGCTCGCGTCGACTAGCAACGTTTGCTTTGGACAGCCTTCGAGCGGGTCCTGCGTAGGTTTTTGACATGCTAATCGCTCATCCCTGCTCAAAGCAAGGCAAGTTTGTGAACTGAATAGCAATCCAAGAACAGAGACCCACGATAGCGAGCTTGTTATCATCTTGTAAAGGTTGATCGTGCTTAATGAAGTGCGAGGGTCCCTGGCTTAATATACATTTTCTACCTAGGTTCGCGGTAATTTAGTTGATTTAGATGATACCATGTCTCCTTAAACCAGGTCTGAGCTGTGGCAACGGAGATAGAGCAAACTCCATCGGATCAGCAATGCAACGAACATGCATTGCTTCGAATAGGGGAGCCACGACGCGTGGATATCTAACTGTGTGGAATGTGAGGCGCGGAAGTTGATCCGGGGAAGAACAAGTGCATGCGGGGGATATGCCCCGGTTAGGAAGTTTCGAAATCCGCCAATCAAAGAGCAGCCGCGAACTGGGACCCAGTATCCCTTATAAAAACCTCGCTCCATTTGCATTGTAACGGCTATGAATACAATGGCGTGATGCAGTATATCCTATATTTCAGGACGTTTTGACAAGATAACTTCATTGCCAAATTTGCCGCACAATGGAAAGGGTACCACGGGCCAAAGGATCCCTACAGAGCTCGTTCTTGATCTTCATATATCTCTTCTAGATCATACATGTGCATTCAATGCAAGCTCTTGCCTCTTGCGCGATCGCCGTCGCTGATGGGCTGAGCTCTATCTCAAATTCCCAATGACGATAGCCCGAAGCTTTTCTCGCACCAGAAACTCGTCTTCACTCGATGCTATCCTGGCCAAGTTTCCCGGTAGCTTGTACATCCGGTTGAAATCGTGGAATGTCTTCTCGTCTGCCCACGATAGTTCGGCTATGCAATCATAGTCGGGGTCTTCGGAGGTTTCATCGATGGTCGATTGAGACGATGGAGGAGGAGAGGTAGGAGTAACGGGTATCTCGCTGATCGTTTGAGAGACATAGTAACGACGATAGCGAAGCGGAGCTGCAGGACCAAAGAGTGACTAGAGCAAGGGAAGGTGCTTGTTTTCGTAAACGTTTTTAAACTCTTCAAGGGTGAGGGAAGGCTTGCGCATAAGGAAGAAGATTGCAGAGAAGGTCATCTTAATGACTTGAGATGATAGGCGCCAAGTATGGTCGTACAGGAATTCAGTCGGGCTCCATAAAACGTAGTAGATTGACAGCATAACGGAGACGTAACAGAACGAGGCACGGTTCCAGTCAAGAGCTAGTGTGTTAGTTTACCCGGACTAACTTGGTGTGTGTGTAGCACTTGCTCAATTCAGACCGACTGTGAGGTAGCGGGATTTGATCGCCACTCGTAGGGCTTCATCGAAGCACGATTCCCTGCTGGCATAAAATTGCTGGCTTGAATCTAAAATAAGACGCCAGGGTGAAAGAAGAACGAAAGCATACCATATAAGCCAACTGCTCAAAATTCTTTAGTAGGCCCTCCGCAGAAGGTGCCCCCAAACTAATCTGACTGCAAACTAGTCTTCAGCAGCCCACGGCTCCCGACTCCGCGGTAGTGTGACATCGGGGGCACCTCGCACCTCATCTACATGGGCTCGCACGCTTCCCCAGACGGGCTCTCCACGCCTCCTCTCTCGCGGAAATCACGCTCGCGCACCTGCAGAGAACTCAACGCAACGTACACACTGACCAATTATTTCCCTGGTCCTTATTCTAACCCTTGTCCTTTTCCTTCTTGTCCTCATCTTCATTCTGCTCGGTCTCGCCCTTATCCTCGTCTTCGTGCTCTATCTTGCAACCCAACATATTGTTGCATGTATTAATAGCGCTCTTCTTAGCCTCCTCTTCAGTCATGGGTTCCTCTCCCGAAAACTCTTTTTTCCACCATATCTTGACAATAGTAGCCCACTCCTTGGCCTCGGTGTTGTTGGGGTCGCCCGCGACAATTTCGAGCCGGATGACCTCACGAGGTTTCCAGCCATAGTAGATATGGAACATAGCGTTGCTCTGCGCTTCGGGTACCTTGGCTTTGATCCAAACCTTGTCGTCCATGTCGCGCGGAGTGTGCCCGTTCAGCATCTTGGTGTAGTCGTCATGCGTGATGGTGTGGTTCCATTCTGCCGTTCCCGGTGGAGTTTCGAAGGGAATTGGTGGCATTGTTGTTTATGGGCCCAGGTTGGATACAAAGGTAAGCTTACTCCCACAAGTGGAGCGGGCGCAAGATATGGTATTGGATGGACTTAGTGTTTTAACCGTTGATACAATCAATCCATGGATTGATAGTGAATGAAGGAAAGCTGGAGCAAATAGCCTGGAGATGAAGACGATGAGTCGTTGTCTGATTTGGCGTTTCGTTTCAGCAGCACGGCGGAGCAAATAGGTATTGCACGCTGCCCAGGTGACATCAGCAGCGGGCTTGGCTTGGCCCCCAAGCTTGGCTTGGCACCGGGATTCCAATATTTCGGGTTCATTTCGGATTGCCGCTACGTCCCAGGGGGATGGAAACAGATTACGCTCAATAAACGATTATGGCAAAAAATTTGTAGGGGGAGTAATTAAAATGTCTTTTGTATTGAGGAAACAGCCATATACCTAGGTATGCTCAGGATTTAAGTACCGAGGTAGGTACCATAGGTATGTTACTGGCACTATTACAAATGTTCCTGGATGCCTAGGTGCACTTCATGTTGCATTCTGAATTTTGAACTACTTGAACTACAACGGTATCGCGATAAGAAGGCATTCGAAATTGATGGGTTGCCTTGAGGTCGCAGTTGATGTACCGCCCCGCCAGGCATAGAAAAGGTAGCTACTCCACTGTGCAAAACTGCCCAATAGAACAAAGCTAACGCCTGATCGCGATGCGGATACGGAAAGCCAAGACTGCAACTCCAGGCTGAATGTCCGAACTGCGTGTCCATCTCACGTGGATGGGTCTAAGCCACCAGAGGACGCCGAGATGTAACAAGCTGTACATAACTATAAAACTATACTTTCGGACGTTTGTGTAGGTTATCCAGAGTGCAACTACACAGTCTTTTCGTCCATCTAGTCTTTTCCTCATTTCCACGTTCCTTTCTGGGGTCATTTACGTCCCATTCACTCATTTGGCGATTCGTCGCGTTTACTTTCGTTAAAGATAGAGAATCCAACCAATTGGCCTCGCGAAACACTCTTACAGGCAACATGTTCTGGCAGAAGTCGGTCGTCCTTTTTGGGTTTCTAGCTGGCTTAGGCAGCACGATTCCAACTCTCGTCAAACGAGTGAATCCCTACGACGCGGGTTTCGAAGATGATGTTTATTTCAGAGCTGATGCGTAAGTTTCCTGGAAACATAGTTCCCCAAAACATTTACAATGTGCGCACTGTATCTCCCCAGACTCAAGAATGCAGTGCCCAATCTTCCGACCTTAATGGCTTGTGCTGACCACATCTCCCCAACTTAGCCGTGGCCATGCAGAAATTAAAAAAGATCAGGGTTTCAAAGCATGGGCTAAGACAAAGGATCTACCACCCAACCTCAGTCTGTGGGACCATTGCAAAGTGAAGGATGCAGAATACGGATTCGGGAACTTGCCGAATGATGGCTTCGTTGGCATGAGCTCGGATGTCCAAGTTACCTTAAATTGGGTAACGAACTATATCGAAGAAACTGAGGGCACCACCACTATTTACAGGATCGCTCAAGACCGTAATCTTCTTGCTTGCACCGACATACTCAAGCATCGTACGTACCTCTGTTCATTATGCTTAATTACTGCCATGGATATAATACTGACTTGCGGATTTCCAGACAATTCGCTCGATGCCGAAAGCGAATACGTTGCCATTGGCGAGATCCCTTGGGAACAAGTCATTGGTTGGTTCGACACGTTCGTTGTGCGTGGAGGCCAGATCACGGACGCGAAATGGACTGATAATCCCGATTTCATCAAAGCCAAATTCCAGGGCAAACCTTACGGTACCGACGAATCTAAGGGAGCCGATCCAAAGATATTTCTACCACTCGCTGGTTTTCCAAAGAACGATAAGAGATGGAAAGAGAAGCCTTGGAGCACTGTTACTCCTGCGAACTGCGGCTCGAAAAAGCGCAGCATCTTCGATGACTTCGAGGACAAGGAGATGCAACTCGTTACTAGGGACAATGAGGATATCGAACTCGTGACCGGACACAGCGAAGATATGCAACTGGTTCCTAGGGCCAGGAGCAGGAGCAAGACTACGAAGAGACCAGCCACCAAGAGACCCACCAGAAAAACCCCGAAGAAGAAGACTCCCACTAAGAAGACTCCCACCAACAAGAAGACATGTAGCGCTGCGGCAAAGAAGGCCAATGGAGGTGTCTGCCCTAAAAAGACAACCTGCACAGCCGCTCAAAAGAAAGCTAATGGAGGTGTCTGCCCAACCTGTACAGCAGCTGAAAAGAAGAAGAACGGAGGCCAGTGCCCGCCAAAATCCTGCCCGTTGCCCAAAACCAACAAGCAGTTGGCACAGGAGTACTACAAGATGTACAAGGCGGGAACGCTTGGAAAGAGGAAGTCGACGACTAAGACCGGTGGAAAGAAGAAGGGATCGGTCTAGAGGGACTGAGGATGAGAGGATCGTACTTCTTGAAACGCACGGGTTTGGGTTTTGTTCTTTATGGTTGTAGGTGGACAGAGTCACGCTTGGGAGGACGACCCAACGGGATTTCGGCATGAGGTTACGGGGATTGTACAACATTCGATTCATGTATCATTATATAATAGACTAAATGTACGTTCTGTGAACGAAGCATGTCTTTGAAGATTTAGCGGATGTGTGGGAGGAGAGTAAGCTCAAGGAAGAGGCTAACATCAGCCTTACCCTACTCAGTTATGGCGATTGGGAGCGACATGCATTCCCGGAATGCGTGTTAACCTTTCGTCATTCCACGCATGGACTATTGTGTTGCGCATTGACTATCGCGTCTACGCTCTAGGGTTGTATCTAAAGCTAAAGGCTAGCACAGATTAGACCTTAGTTCTACCCCTTTTTATTTACAATTTAGAACGTATTACGTTTCTACAATTGTACTTCTACAAAGCACTGCTCTTTTACTGCTTTATATAGCTTCTCTATCTATATCTAATAACTCTGCTATGTACCCTATACTATTGTCTTAGGGCTAGAAGTCTCTTAATAAGCTTAACAAGCAGCTTAAGCTGCTTAAATTATACTTAAATTTGCTAAAACTAGCTATTCTATGTTAGACTTACAAGTATATACTAAAGCCTAGCAAGAAGTCTAACACTATTACAAGGCATTTTAGCAAGTATAATATCTTGCTTTTATAGCACAAGCAACTTGCTAACTTTATCTATACACTACATTTACTAGACCTAAAGAACCTGCCTTTAAGATAGAATAATTTCCTGCGTTATTCTTTTCTTGCAACCTGCAAAGGCGTTACATGTACTTGCTATAGCTATTATATAACAAGTAAGGATTTTTTTAACTAGCACGTAAAACAAGAGTATAGAGGTAGTAGTAATAAGGCTAGAAAGCAGATATACTAAAAACGCAACAATAGAATATATAGTATTATTTTCTAAAGCTAAATTAAAAATAGCTCTTCTAGCTTCTAGATTGTAAAATCCCTTTAAAGTAATATAATAGTTACTAGTAATAGAGAGTTTATAAATACTATTTATTAAGTATTAGTTTTGCGTTGTTTTTAACTTAAGCAAGTATACAGCCTAGAGTAACAACATGCCTTTAAGTATTATATAGATGCTATTGCTAATATTAAAGGCTTTAATATAACGCTAGTTAACAACTAGATGTATTATACTAGATAGTGTTATAATTTAAGACAAACTCTAACTATTACTTTATACTACTTAACTATACGTAGGCTAATTAGCCTACAACATATTTAACACTACGTAACTAGGCTCTACCTAAGCACACAAGAACCTCTTAAACTATATAATAGGTTTCTATTAAGTCTAACAAGAATAGAGAAGAACTACGTAATAGGTTTCTATTAATACTAATAGAAACCTTAACTACTAAGATATATATAGAGAGATAGAGTCTCTATAATAGATAAATCTTTATAGCTATTGCCTAATACATAACCTTATTTTTAAAATCTAATTATTTAATCTCTTTTACAACTTAGAAGACTTACTTGTGTTTGTGTTTTGCTATTCTATTGTTTTATACTAGGACTTTAGTAAACTCTAGCACGTATACCTTT
>BLYF01000003.1:442928-455917 GCA_014905255.1 Herpotrichia juniperi | reverse complement strand
AGTAAACCCTAGCACGTATACCTTCTATTACTCTAACAAGCTAACCTTCACGCGCCTTTCCCCCAATCACTAATCAGATAGGAAGAGAAAGGGTCGAACGTTAACATATAAGAAGAGTTTATGCTAGGGTAATTTAGATAGGCTATTATATATTAGAGAATATCTAGGATATAATTAAATATAGAAAGGTTTCTAAGGAGGTAAAAAGCTTATTTAAAGTAGAAAGCATAATGATGTAGTGTAGTTTCTAGACAAGACACATAATTTAGACTCCAAGCTATATGTTAAACTCCCTAGACAATTTATTTATGCAGACTCCCGTGCTTTGTTACATGGGCTATCGCTGTGTAATGAGGATCGGGCAGAATCGGAGATCTTGTTGCGTCATTCAAATAACGCGTTATGTTCTCATTCATTCTGTCCTGCGTCAAAGTGCGTTGCTCTTGCCGCTATCCAAGCTCTTCCTTCGAGATTTCGAAATCGGCCACGAAATTGTGTCCTCATGTTAATTAAAATACTACATGCATTGTATTGATGTTATTTTTCAGGAAATAAGCATATTGATCTCAGAACAAAAGCTCTACCCGGCAAGGATAACCATCCGGTGGATGTGCCGCCGCTTTCTCCACTAGATATACTCTATCACCATTAACAACCCTCCCCTCCATCTTCTCCCTCAACCTCACGCTCTCCATCACCCTCTTCAACAACCCCTTCTTCCCGTCCTGCAGCATATCCCACTCCTCATACGCGGGCATGATGCTAAACCTCCGCGCAGTCATCGCTAGCACGACCTTCAACTCAATGTAGCTCAGCTCTCTGCCCTGACAGCTGCGGGGCCCGACCTCGAAGGTGCGGAACCCTCCGGTAGGTGGATGCAGGGGATCGCTTTCCTCGACGAGCCAGCGCTCGGGCAGGAACTCTATAGGCCGCGGCCATACTCGTGGGTTGTGTTGGATCGCGAGGTGTATGAGCGAGACGTCGCAGTCGTCGGTCGGGTATGCCGTACCATGGCGGTCCGTGAGCACGGTCCCGCGGACGCCGGAGCGGACTGTGCCCGCGGGTGGGTAGAGGCGCAATGTTTCTTTGATGGCGGCCATGGTATAGGGGAGTTGATTCAGCAGCACGGGGTCCTTGTAGAGGAGGTCCGACACGAGGACAGGATTCGGACCGAAGATGGCGGTGTGTTCGGCTTGCATGCGGCGCAGCACGGCGGGGTGCTGCGAGAGGAGGTGGTATGTGTAGACGAGGATGCTGGTCGTTGTATCGTGCCCCCCAAGGAGGAAGAGGCGGATCTGACGGGTCAGGTGGGATTTAAGATGGGGGTCAAGGGTTCGTTGCGTCTTGAGCAGCTCAGGCCGCTCGAGTAAGTAACCTTCGATTGCGAGAGCGGTGACGGATTTGGACCTCCTAGTCGTGTCGCCCATGGAGGAGCGTACCTCGTCATTCTTGTACTCTTCGAAACGCTTAGAGAGCTCGGCGTGGATGTACCGGTTCATGACGCCACCGTAGTAACGGATGAGGAGCCAGCGGAAGGGGTTGTATTGGTCGAAGGGGCTGCCAAATTTGGTCCAACTAATCATGGTGCGCAGCGCGTCTGGCAGTGGTTTCGGACCGAGTTGATAATTGAGATGGTCATCTCTATTATACATTAGTAAAACAAAGCATAGTTTTCTCTGGGCATTGGATTTCGCACAGAACGACCTTCATAATGATATCCACGGTCATCCTCGTAGCGATGTCCTCCAAGAAAAACAGTCCCGTGCTCGCTCGCTCTTGCAGCTTATCGCAAAAAGTCTGCACCGATTCGACAATACCTGGGACCTGGTTAAGCAGATACTGCGGCGCAAATCCCGGGTTGAACAGCGTGCGCCAGTACTTCCATTCCTGGCCGTTCATGGAGAGCAGGCTCGGCCCTCCCGTAATTGGATCGAGCACGCGCTTGTGGAAGTCACCCTTGGGCAGATTGATCCCAGTCGACGCCTGGGTCGCTGCATCCGGTTCGCAAACGCACAAGATCGGGTTTGAAAAGGGCCAAGTGTCGAGATAGAACATGTCCGTCTCGGGGAACTGGCTGGCCAGGTCGGCGATGGCAACGGGTACGAAGATGTTGGATGGGTATTTGCTAAGGTATTTTTTCAGAACGAGAAGATGACCGAAGAGCCAGTTCCATTTAGGCATTGGCTGGGGAACATGCTTAATACGTATGGCGCAAAATTGCGTCAGGAGAAGAAGCACTTACAAGTCCCATTTTGCGCAACCGATTGAAACGAGAGCGGGCGCGATACCAAGCCGAAATGACGTAGACGAGAGCGATTGTTAGCACTGCGTAGACTGCACCTGGCAATAATGCCGAGGCGGGGAAAGAAGGGAGGTCCATGAGGACAAGAATGAAGTCGGAGCGAAATCAACAAGAGAAAGGCTGCGGGGCGTTATCATTTAGCTTTATTGCTACCTATGTCAGCACTAGCCGGTGTTGTGCGGATTGTTGGTGGGTAGGTGGCACAGTGAAGGCGGGCGTTGTCGTTTGGCAAATTGCACTAGTCCATTTACGGAAATGACAATCAGTATGGGAGTAGCCTAGGGAGGCAAGCCCAGACGTCTGCAGGCGAATTCTATCAAAGCATATTGATATACATAGGGCGCTAAGTTCCTAGAGACCAGGTTATGGCCCCATGCCAGCCCCTAGTTGATGCCTTCACGCATCCCATTTAGTAGGCAACACAAAAGCCACGTGACGTTATCGCACACTTCACTGTGGTACCAACGCACCCTAAATTGGGGTTAAGCCCCCTATAATAGGGTGTTAGAAGACCCTGTTTAGAGTGATAGATACCCTATTTTAGGGTAGCAGACTGTAAATCAAGCTACATCACCCTAAAACAGAGTCTAATCATCCAATTACAGGGTTATAGACCCTTACTCTACAGTCTGTTACCCTATAATAGGGTAATAGGGCCTAAACTTTCAACCTACTACCCTAAAATAGGGCCTTGCTGCTTCATAGTAGGCACAGTCACGTGTATCTACTCCGTATTATAGATATCTAGTGTTCTGTCGTAAAATACCTTCCTTGGCAAAGACTAGTTTAGTGGCCGTCTACGCCACATCCTCAAATTCATTAACTTTAGGGGGATGTTGATAATTTCAACTCCCATTAACCTCACGCGGTATCCTTTTGACGGCGCAAGATCTCGTACACGGCCTTTGTGTAGGTGGTGGCCGGTGTTGGCCAGTCCTTTGGTACACTACCTCTGTCAGTACCAGCCTATAAAAATCCAAGCTCTATCACCCCAATCTCTTTCGGAATAGGACACTGTTAGGAACCAAAAAAATTAATTCCTATCACCCTAGAATAGGGTGCGTTGGTACCACAGTGTTGCGGACCAACATTTCTGCATCAGTCGAACCATTGTGTCCTTCCCAGGTGATATCTTCATAGCTGTCTAGTCTACGTGTACTCCTCAAAGTAACAGGCATTTACTCATCCCGGTTACTCGTTTCAACGAAGCTGACAAACACTTTTCTGACTCGACATCTCTTACCGTCTAATAGCGGCATGATAATCCGCTTCTAGAGGATCGAATTCTGAGTCCGCAATTGTCACTACTGAGTTCGAAATCTGCGTTTGACCTCGGCCGGGAGACCTGCGGATAAACGATAGGAGCCCACTAAACGTTGCAGTCGGTATGCTCGGGAGTTTTATGTCGCCATTATCCTGTCCCTCTGAGCCTTCTTTGCGTCCGCCACTATGTTTAGGTGAACGCAACCAAGAGACTTTAGGCCACGCAGGTTCATTTCCTTCCTCATGCTGTCGGTCTTCTGATATAAAGAGAGTTCGAAACGCGGTGATTGAGGCCATCATGACGGCTATACAGCCTTCGGCTTGCTGCCAGAATGTTCGCCAGATAATATCCGGTACGTGCGTGCGGGCTTGCAGGTATCCAGCCGCGCGGATGATACTGCAGAAGGCCATAAAGATGGAAAGGCACAGAAAGAGTCCTATGCTAATTTTTGTGGACAACCTGAGTTGAGATTTTCGGAGCAGGATAATGGGAATGCTGACAACTGGACACATGTCAGCCTTATCAAAACAACACACTGCTGGGGAAAGTCATACTTAATATGTCACTAACTAGGTCCGCAAACGTCACCAAAATCACGAAAGAGAGGCTAAGGCGATATCCATCTGTCCGGATGACGTCATCGACGCCTTTGAAGCGGTTGAAGACAAAGGCTTCAGAAAAACAAACTGTGAATCCAAGAATAGTGAAGACAACTGATGCCCAGTAATAGATAATCAAGCCTCTTCGGTGCCAAATCAATGCCTTAAAGAAGGCAAAGAAGCAAAATTTGACGGAAAAGATGCAAATCCAGATAAATGCTGAATAGGTGTTCCGCACTGCAGGAGAATGGACCAAGGGCTGGATGTATTGGATAATCGGCATGCTCTCTGCGACTTCTGGTGCGAGAAATAAGGCATTCATGAGATAATAGAGGAACAAATTATGATAAATGATTCCCATAGCTGTGCAGAGACTCGCAGCTGCAAGACACAAGAATCCGTCATCCCAATAAAGCCGTCGTTGGGTAACGATGCGGAATGAGAGACGTCCGACGAAGCAAGTGAGAGCCAATGCTGTCAAAACTGCTATCACCACCTGTAAAAAAATGGTCAGCAGTGTGATAAAGGTGTGGGCAATTTGATAAAAACGTGAACTCCATACTGTAAACGTAGGCATTATGATGCGACTCGTATGAGAGACTTTATAGCGAAACTCTGCCTCAGACATTGGCCGGGGATTCGCCATCTGAGTCGAACTCTGTGTCGTTTTATGGATTCCGTTACTGGTTCAAACGCGAGAACAAAAGATCGTGGAGAGAAGCTACCGAGGCCGGAAAGAGGGTAGATAAAATCGAATAAGATGAGTGCGACGTCAACTAGGTGGTCAGACATAGCTCGCGGAACTTTCCAAAGATTCAATCTCTCTAGGATTTTGCTTGGTCGGTCGGATTCCGTCTCAATATTATCGTTGCACAGAGAGGGGAAGCGAGGGTTGGTGGGGGGCCAAATAATTTTCCAACTGTTCAATGAACAATGTTGTGTAACAACATCCAAGCTTTTGTATGGCCCAATGAGTTCTCGTGGTAGAGTAAGTCTGGGCTAATTTATGCGCCTCTCGCTAGAATACAGCTTCAAGGAGTTTTAGTCCTGTACTATCTAAGCACTGTTAATTATTCTGCTCCTAACATTAACCTTTTTAAGAGGTTTGTTAGACCTTAAGCCCCTGCTAATTACGTTACTACTAATTTTACGCGTGTGTGCGTCTAAAAATCTTTCTAGCTACAACTTAAATTTCTATAGTACAGAAACAAGTTAGTAGATCATAACACCTAAGGTGTATTTCCTGATAATAATTATGTTTTATAGAGAGATAGAGACTCTATAATAGATAGCACTTTATAGTTATTGCTTAATATATAACCTTGTCGTTAGAATATTATTGTCTAGCTTCTCCTGTAACCTAGGGAATCTACTTGTGTTGCGTGTGTTGTTGTTATATTGTCTTATTCTAGAACATAGTGAACCTAGCAAGTACACCTTCGTGCTCCTGCAAAGCTAAAAATCACGAGCTCTCTCCCCTATCCCTGATTAAGTAGTTAAGGAAAGAGCGGTCGTTAACAGACATTAACATGCACGTTGTTAAGCATTATTATATTTAATAGCAGTTAAGTAAAATTTACCTCTGCGCTTAATATTGCATGCAATATCGCTGTCTATGCCGTCGCCATCATCGTTTGCGCTTTCGTTGTCACAATCACTTGTTGCGCATTGCCTTCGTTGTCAACATCTCACTTCTTCGTTGGCTATGATGCGGATAAAGTAACACATAATTACATTGACAAATAAAGAACCTAATAGCTTATACAATCCAGAGCGACATAGTCGTATTTTG
The DNA here is from genome assembly GCA_014905255.1 of Herpotrichia juniperi. Lineage (NCBI taxonomy): Eukaryota > Fungi > Ascomycota > Dothideomycetes > Pleosporales > Melanommataceae > Herpotrichia > Herpotrichia juniperi. The sequence goes on along the minus strand of BLYF01000003.1, from coordinate 449,960 downwards.
AACCATTGAGGGTGTCTATGTACATGCACCCTGTAGTCGAGACTTTTCAACATGCCTCTAGTTGAAACTTTTCAACAAGGCTGGGAGCATATGTTGTTGAGTAAAAGCCCAGATGGCTACTGAGCTCTCCGATTCCCATGCCGCTCCTGTCCAGTACGTGTTGTACTGGCCCTGGAGTCTATTCATCTCGTTGTAAAAACCCTTGGCGACTGCTTCTGGGGAGGGATACAAGAAATACGGAGAATGGCTCAACAAGCCGTTGATAGTTGGCTTTTGTCCCGTAGGCGACGTAGCATTCATCGCGCCCTGCACAAAATATGCAGTCCGCAACAGAGAACTTTCTACTTGTTCCTTGGTGAGATCAGTCGAAGTACTCCACCAAAAGGCGCGAGCCTCGACGTCCTTGATACCAGACTGGGAAATTCCCAACGTCTCTGGAAGTGGCGGGATGCCTGCCTCAGCAGAGGGATCGACAAGCTGGTAGCCTGTGTCAAGCGGCAGTCCGGTACCATTGAGAATACATGTCCAAGTGTTGATATTGGAGAATTCTTTGGTGATATTTACTTCGTTTGGCCTGAGATCTAGGAATGGTGCCAAGTCAACGTACCTCGGGCGAATGGCCATGACCAGCTTCTTTGCGCGAATGGTCTGCGTTCCACAGGGTGTCTTGACGACGGCCACAACGCCATCGGCGCTGCGAGTGATGTTTTGAATCTCGCTCTTGAGAAAGACGTTTTCGGATCCGTTCAGTTTGTTGTAAGCCGTGTTATAGATGATTTGGTTGCCACGATTGACAGTGTAGAGGCGGTCGGTAGTGTATTCAAGTACGCTGTAGTACTTCATGATGTTAAGCGTCATTTGCTTGAGAGCATTGCCCGCTTGGACGTAGAAGACATCGTAAGCCATTGCCGTTGCATTGTACTTCTCCAACCATTCGCCCCATGGTAGCAGGAGGTCGGACGGGATAGGATCTGGAAGGAAGTATCCAGGTGTCGAGAACAAGTCACCATAAGACTGCATCTGTTTGAGATAGATCTCGTTCGCTGCGGTAGCGTTACCTGGGGCAGGGGCTGGGAGCACGTTGCCATTGGTGTAGTCCACGTATTTGGTCGAGCCATTGGGGAAGTATCCCACGTAGGGGCCATACTCGACGCCGAGTTGGGTAAAGTAGTTTCTCGCAACAGTGGTGTTGGTGTAGAGGATGACTCCATAGTCGGTCGTCTGATTGGTCGTGGGGTCGATGTACGTTGCCACATTGCCACCTAGTCGGTTTTCCCTTTCGATAAGTGCCACAGATTTTCCCTGCGCTGCCAGTTGCACCGAGGCGTACCTAATTTGCGATGTATTGTCAGTACTGCGGACATGGATAGGAGTGCATCTGTGTTCCTCACGTTCCGCCAGAACCACCACCGACGACTATCACGTCGCGCTCAATTATAGATAGGCAGTTGCCATCACGTTTCGACGCCGCATGTGCATACACGTTGGTTGGCTGTAGAAGTAGGGTGGATGTTACCCACACCAAGAGGGTGGACCTGGAAAACGACTGCATGATTGAGATGCGCGTGAACACCAATGTACCAAGGATTTTGTGGAACAAGCCAGGATGTGTTGACTTTTACCAAAATCAAGGTGGTTTTGAATTAGGCCGGCGATGAAAACAACAGGTATGTATGATTATACGATCAGTGTGACAAGATCCCTCTTTCGGGCATGAATGGTTGCAATAAGAACAGTCGAGGGTGTTTGCCGAACTGGTCACCGAAGGGTTCCCGGTGCCATTGCCGCCCTGAGAAATTCACAGCCAAAGCTCAAGTCGTCGGCAGTATTTCTTGAACCGGTCACCTGGTCACCGAGGATTACCGGTGCATAAATAAATCCCGCGAAGAAATAGCTGCCCGGAGGAAGTTCACGATTGGATCTCATGGTCTCGGCAGTATTTCTCGAATTCGTCACCGAAAGATTGCCGGTACCACAAAGAGATCCCGTAAGGAAATAGCTGGACAGTGAAATTCGCAGTTGAATCCCATGACTTCAAACTCTTGAATACACCGCTCCTTCTATCACTGCGACGATAAGCTTGGGCACTACAAGGGAATTATCATGATAGATTCCCTGTACCGCAACTTGGTCATCAACAATAGCCTATACTGAAGATATATGCGCTGCTAAAATTTTGGGTATTCTTGAGGATATGCTTCTGGACGTAGGCAGACTCCTATAAGTCAATACACAATTGTGAAGTTAAGGTTAGGGTTATCGTCAAGCTGGAAATTCGAACAAGTGTTACACCGGAGCTAGGATAATGCGGCAGAGCACTCCTACTCATCATCGCCCCCGGTATCACCACCATTATCGGCGCACCACAGTGTTCTCGCGAGCCGCCGCGCGCGGGCAAGCCCTGCCTCTGGCTGCTCGATCAGCGCGTGCGATTCATCGGGGCGCTTTCACGGGGCTATCTTCTGCGGACTGAATGGATTGCATTTGGTGCGTTGTGGCTTCTGTGGTCGCTGGGGAGTTCGAATGCTAAGTGCAATGCGCGAGCCGCCGCGGGCAACACCTCTACTACCTCGTGCGGGTGAACCTCCGCGAGCCGGAGAACCGTACCCTTGCGGCAGTAGAATTAGGTTATATTCTCTAGCAGAGCGTCGTGTGCTAAGAGGCATTTTGAGCGATATGACGCGTTTTTGTGGAGTATTTGGGATCGCTGTAGGTCAACACCAAAATTACTGGTAGTTAGTATACACCGGTTAGTATATAGCCTAACTTGGCAGAAAGTAAGGCTTAGGGCCGGAACTTCCTTGTTTTACCCCCCTGTACTACACCCCTACGTGTTCCACGAGCTGTGATCTGGTGCGGTAGGTATTCGGATATTTTGCCTTGAATCCGATCTCGGGCCGCCTCCGGCCCGTACGTGCCGTGAGATTGGCGTTGGTTAAGCTCAATGTCAAAAGAGCTTAAATAAAATCTGAGGTAGACCTGCCTCCCTTAACCGTCTCGCCGTTCCAAGCTGTTCCTCAAACTAGCTATCTAGATTGTTCCTGATAGTGCGCTTTCAGCTGAATTTCGTTCTCAGGTGCTTTGGCAAAGGTGCTTCAGCAGAGGTGCTTCTTGAGCGCCCGGAAACGATCTTGCGGACTCGAGCGATCCGATGTTAGGCCGGGTGTAAATGGCCCAAGACGATCATCGTTCGGCTGACCTCGACACCAAATGCCCTTAAGACCTTTTCTTTCTTGCTCCATAGTGACTCCTTCTTGTTGTATACCCTCAACCAGAGTTTGTATCGTCAAAGTGCATCGTCTAAGAGATCCAAAATCGTAATCCCTCCATCGTCTGCTTTGGGAGCTCTCCTTTAGAATTTCTCAATCTTCTAGATTCTCTCGGCGGAATCTTTCCTCAGTAATAGCCATCTCATCCAATCAGCTTGCAAGCACACGTTCGGGTTCTGCTAGAATTCTTAGACAGCATTCCAGGTTACTTGCGTTCCCTTCATTCTATCAATGCGCTATGCACTGCTCCAGGGCCATGGTTTTGTCTATATTGCTGCAAGGCCCCCCGTCTTCAGCCGTAAGCACGACGCATCTCATGAGGTTCTTTTCATATCGAATGCGATCGAACAGCCGCCTCAAACATCAACTCGGCGGGATCGAAGGACAACATGCATTACCGCTCCTCGCCATCATTGAGCAGCTAAACCCCACACAACCCCTTGTCCGATGCAACGAGTAAGAATTTACTCCTACTGTCACTGCCCCACGGCATCCCTGCTATTACTTAGGTAGAAGGCCCTTCTATAAGTGGTTTGTAGCGTGAGCCATCGCACAGACAGAATTTGTATGGAAAAGGGTCGCTCGTATGGAAACGCACGGCTGCGCAGTACGAACCCGCTCATAGAAGGGCACTACACAAAGCTCATCGTCTACAAGCGTGTCCTCGCGGAGCAGTCTAAAACCAGACCGCTTCCTTTCTATATTGCGCAATTGGTAAAATCCTCCAGTGGTCCTGCTCTATCATTCAAACGTGCTGAGTTGTTGCGAGCGACAGGCAGTGCGTTATTCGTTTGTGTCGCCTCGCTAAACCTTGTTGATTGCATCAGGCTTTCCCAAACTGTTAAGTCGATCCGTACGGGCCGACGCAACACGCTGATCACTTTAGTACAAAGCCTACTATGGTTGACAGGGTAAGTAGTAAATGCGGCAAACTTGTGGAGACTTGTAAAGAAATTTCAATACAGTACCTAACACCGTCTATTTCGCCACAACCACCTATCAATTATGTTTGAAACACTATAATACGATGCTGATTTCGTATAGCGCTGGACGTCCGTAATCCGCCACATTGACTGCTTACCCAGTCAACCACAGTACTACCTAGATATCGGCGCGAGCCTATTACACCGAGGTAATACCGTATCCTGCAATCCTTCATGCAGCCTTTGATCGACCGTCAGCAACATCACGCCAGCCTGAATTGATCCTTATCACGTCTAACGGACCTCCGTGATGGTGAGACAAGTCTTGATGTCATAATTACCTCCTCAATTGTACCAAGCTTAAAAAGGCCGGAGTCTTCACACTTTCTGAGAAGCACTGATAAGTGTTGTAGCGCGTGCTATAGACCAATTCAAGGTATTACTAAGTCGATTGTTGTTGAGTTCGTTGCATATACGGCCGAATTTGGTGTTCTTGCGCCAGAGCTGCATATATAGGGAGTGGTAAGGACCAGTACTTCGTCATAATCTAAAATTTAATATCTGAACTCTTTCCTCCAGGATCAATTTTAGCTGGTCCTACAGTTGCACAAGATACTTGGGTCATAACAGTCGATGCGTCGAACATGACGGCGGACCCACTCCCGATTTCTCCACCTCTTTCGACTGCGCAGACTACGTGTTCGAATTCCCATGAAGTTCGACTCAGACAAGCTTGCGACGGTTGCACAGCTGCCAAAGTTAAGTGCGACAAGCGTCGCCCAGCATGCCAACGATGCCTGGACAGCGACGAGTTGTGTCAATATAGCCCCTCACGCCGACATGGGAAGCGAGTAAGACGTGGTAGAAAGAGCCCTCAAGAAACACCAACTCTGTCGTCGACGAAAGAGCCCGGACTGGTTCCTTCTCAATCACCTACGGCAGGAGCAGAATGCACCATCACGCCTCACTCTCCCGATTTGTTTGCTTGGGACGACATGGACCCGACTTCGACGGCCAAAGAAGCTATCCCGGCATTCCCTTCCGAACATGAGCTAGAATTGTTCGTAAATGGGACATCCTCTGACTTCCTGATGTGGACCAACTTCGAAAGTTCAAATTATGTGCCGCAACGCGATCCGAATTCGTCTCTCAACGTGCAGGCATCATCGGTCGAGCGAGAACCTTCAATAAGAGATGTGACGATGTGCACCGACACAGCCAGCAGACAAAGCGTCGAATACCCCAGACATGAGACCGAACATGCACTGGAATGCGAGGCACGAGCTTTGACCGTTTTGAGGTCGCTCCAATACAGCCCAACTCTTTGCTCTCCGACACGGAGGGAGGGCTTTTCCGCAGCAACTTCGAACGCATCAGTCGATGCCAGTCTACAAGAATTTGCATACTCGGTGGATTCCATGGACACCCTACTAGCCACCAATAAAGCGGCACTGAATGAGCTAGCGCAAATGCTCGAATGCGGGTGCGCGGAGAAACCGCACGTGGTACTGCTGTATTTTACCATCCTGTCTAAAATCGTATTCTGGTACAACGTGGCGGTGACAACAAGATACAATTCGGAAAGAGTGGAATTAAAGCCGATGAAGATTCAGTTCGGCGTGCTCGATTTTGATGATGACGATAATGCGACCTTGCATCGGGCGGTCCTTTCTAGGGAGCTCCAGAAGGCAGGCAATGCAATTCGAGCTTTTGAGTTCCGGTTCAAGGAGCTGCCTTGGGGCCGTCTGACCATTCGTGCGATTCGAGAAGAGCTTGAACGCAGCATCCATGAAGTGTAGACACATCAGATCAAGCCTTTTTGACAACCTTGGAAGGCTTGATCTGACTTTGGCAACAACCCGGTGATTAGGCAATTTCTGCCATAACTAAGGCACTGTTTGGTAGCCTAGGACTAGGATAGCTAGGACGATAAATCTGACGCTAGGGTCGATAAGAAACTGGATCTGGGCCACTGTTTGGTCCAGATGACTAGGATACGCCTTCGTGTTGAAGCTGAAGGCCTTGGCTGCAGAAAATGCTACCGCCTGCCCAAATTAGCAGAACCCAACACAATCTAACGACAGACTCTATCTAAAGGGGCTAGAGGGCGAGCGCTAAGACCCTAAGATTCCTAGGATAGATTAGTAATTAAATACTATGTATTTATAGTCCTTAATGTCTAGGCATTACACATTTATTAGAGTTACACTAAATATTTACTATACTACCTACTATTAATGCTTAGCGTATAGGCTCTTTTACTCAAGCTATTACCTAAGTATAATAGGGAAGCTTACCTAACTTAGAAGTGTGCTAATACAGAGGCACTATAATACTAAAAAAAAGGAGTAGCTGCTTAAGACAGCTAAGAAAGCCAACAAGGCGCGCATGCTAGAGAAAAGAAAGCAAATAAAGGCTACTATAAAGGAGATTTAGATTCAATTACAGGCCTAAAAGGCTGCAAAACTATGTTAGTAATTAACTAAACATTAAGTAAAGTTTTACAAAAGGGTTAGTGCAAGTAGAAGATTACTACACTAGAAATCTCTTGCAATAAAAACAAGCTTTATAGTAAGGAATATAGTGTAGAGCTAGGAGCACCTATTACTACAAGGAGTTGTTTTACCAGGCAGATTAACCTCTCTACTACAGTTACTTGACAAAAGTCTGTGTGCAGTACTACTTTTACACCTAAATCTTGCTTTTTTGCCTAGTAAGATCTCTACATTTTTATATACAAAACTTTTATTTTTTGTTACAATAATATTTATCTACTATATAATAGTAGATTTAATAGTTTGTATTCTTAATAGATGCAAAAGCGCAAAAGTTGTAGAGGG
>BLYF01000003.1:376361-442774 GCA_014905255.1 Herpotrichia juniperi | reverse complement strand
TTGCGCAGTGTAGAAGGTATGTTTTGGTGTAAAACTGCTTGTGCACACAGACTTTTGTCAAGCGACTGTAGGTTCTACACATAGTAATTAACTTTATAAGACTTTCTAATCTCTACAGGTTACAGTACAAACAAATGCTTTAACGTACTAGCTCTGTAGATTTGTAGAGCTATAAAGCTTAGAAAGATATATAGGGATACACCTAAAATTAATTATTAGGCAAGGACAATTGCTAGCTAACAAATCTTAGTATACATCTCTATACAAGGATACAGTATAGGCAACGTTAAGGAAGATCTAAAATTAAGTTAGTAGAGAAACAACCTTTTTCCTTGCTCTTAGTATTATCCTAGCGATTTATTTAATGTAGTAAAACATTACTCAAGAAATTAGAGCAAACTGCGGCTCTCTGCCTGATATAAGGAGCCTAGCACAGCAACTTTTTGACAATTGATGCAGTACTTATGGCATTTAGCAGATTTCCTAGTGAACACTGCAAAGCTACCACTTACTATACAGATCTGTAGGTAGTACAGGACAGTAAGCAAAGACTTCTTTACCTCTAATTATACCTCTCTACTTATCTTCTTCTAGTATATTATACAAGAACGGGGAGTAGTAAGACGTTAGGTAGGAGACGCATAGATGTTCTTTGCTAATTCCCCTATATATTATTTTTGATCTCTTTTAAGACTAGATAACGTGATCAAGCAATAGTAGCTAGGGCCTGCAACAGTTATTAAGGCCCGCGCTTAGGATACCTAAAGGCGTCTTATCGAGATCAAAATAATCAAGTAAATTAAGAACAAGTTTTCCTACGTGAAATTCAAGTAAATCAATCAAATTTGCCCTTAGATTTCCTCTAGCGGGAAGTTGAGAGAGTGACGGAGAATTGAGGATTTCTAAGGTTTAAAGATTGGCATAGAACATTAATATCAGCGATCCAATTCAATTAATCTGATATTACGTAATTCTTAGTCTCTTTTAGATCGGTTTCTAAGAACTGGTTTATTTAAGACCTAATATAATCCATAGGGTAGATCGTAAACTTGAACAGAATGTCTGTGAACACGGAGTGTATTTTGTAACTAAGGTTACGACGAGTATCACTGAACGCCGTGGATTCTTCTATATGAATAAATTTACCCGCATCAGATCCAGTCGTTCGCCCGTATGTACTCTTCTAATGTCGTTCGTGGCACATCCGGAAATCTATCCGCATCTACAGGCTGAATGTTGTACGAACCTTCATCCATAAAAACAGCATATACCAGTCCAACAATGTCCTTGAACCTTTTATGCAGTTCGCCAGCCTTGGTCGCATCGTCTCTTGCTTGTTTGATCATTTGCTTACAAGTTCCCACATCCATAACGTGGTTAATAGAGCATTTATCCCCTCGTATTTTCTCGTACATAGCCTTCAAGTCCAGGAGCGAGAACTCATCCGAGCAAAACCGAAAGTAGCCACCATTTTCGGCTTCGCTGCTCGTCGTGAGAGCGATGCTAAAATCAGCAACATCATCCTCCACGCTGAAGGGTGTCGGTGTTGCACCTGCTCCGATCACATTGATGACTCTTTCCCCGCCTTCTTTCCGGATCCACAAGCTAGCGTCACCTTCAAGCGATCCGGCGCCAGGAACACCAAATAGCGTCATAGCCAGGACACCACAGAAGGTGTAGAGAGGTTTAATCGAGCTTGTGAGTAAAGCTTGCCGGGCGAAGCATATCATTGGATCGTAGCTCTCGATAACTCCAAGAGGCATATCCTCCCAGTCGGTGTTCCAGCTCACAGCGTGAAAGCGCTTGATACCGTTGCGCTCAGCAGCCCGCAGAAGCGCAAGCTGACCCTCCAGGACAAGGCGGGGGTCTTCGTTCCAAGCAACAACGATTGCATCTGCACCTGCACAGCCTTTCTCAAAGCCGACATTGTCGCTGAAGCCCGTGATTTCGACGAAGTTTTCCAGTTGGTCGCGGAGATCTTGAGGCATTTTTGACGCAGTACGACCCAATGCCCGCACGCGATGGCCACGTCGAATAGCCGAGCGGACAAGGGACACGCCCAGTCTTCCTGTCGCCCCAGGAATGAGAATGAGCATTTTTCTAGAAGTTTTGGTATGCTCTCTGTTCAAGCGCCGAGTTTCGATACGGTGAAGGGGTGGTGTGAGAGAGGAAAGATTGTCGAGAAACTACCGACCGTTTGACATACTGAGTTCAAACATAGTTGGGCAATCCCTTGAGCTCTTGTATACCTGTCAGGCCTGGTTTAGCGCAATTTCGGGCAACACATGATCTTCTCGGTATGCTTGTGTTCTTCTTTAGCCAATGTAGTTGCGCTGATCACTGTAAACAAGATAGCTGCGCGTATGTTTAGCGATACCCAAGCCCGTGATGCCCGAAAATATCCCGCTCGAAGCCTTGACGTCTGAAGACATAGATACCTGAGGCACAAGAAGTTTTGGACTTTTTAAATGGCACTCGCGTGGAGTGGGTGCAAGCGTTGCATCAACCGAGTCCCGAAAAGTTGCAGACCCAGTAGTTGAGAACAACATTTCTGATGCTTTGGATACTAAAACTATCGCTGAAGTAATCCAGGTGCCGTCCTTCCTCCGACATGTCCGATTAGTCCATTGGACTTTCGTTCGTAAGATCGACTACGCACGAAAGGACTGCTGTGAAACCTCATTACTAAACTAAGTCGTATAGAGCATGAGAGTGTGCACTGCTATGTGAAACCTGACTTCCGGGAACTGTAACAGACGTAGCCATGTTGTTTGGGTTTCCCGAAGGGAAGGAAGTTCGGCGTGATGTCGGGAACATGGAATTTGGAACTCGAATTCCCGGCAACGCGGAACTAGGAGTATGACAAGCACACCAGGACTCGGAAGCTCCCAAGATTTTAACAGTCACACAGCAAACTTGCGAGTTGGGAGATATTACAAGTGCTTTTGAGAAGGTTAATTTGGGAAGCAAACAATATTCCCGCCGTGATTTTCAGCATGAATCAAGCTGAAGCAAGCCCAACCATTCTCGTGGTCGGTGGAGGCTTGGCTGGCCTCTTCTGCGCTCTCGAATGCGTGCGAAATGGTTTTAGCACAGCGGTGTTGGAATCCAGAGCCGCAATCCAATCAGCTGGTAAGAGATTCTAGATAGCTACATCGCACTTTTACCACACTGACCTTCACTTAAACCAATAGGTGACTTTATCACTATTGGCCCTACCGCCATCAATGCCCTTCGAAAATGGCCGTCTATGGCGATCGCCCTTGACAGGACCGCATATAAGCCGGATATCTATTACCATAAACAGAATGGAGAGCTCGTGGCGGGTCCAATGCCACCACACCCTAATTTTGGACGGCTCATCTCCAGGCCAGCACTGCATAGGGCATTGGTGGAGGCGCTGGAAGCGGAGAACGTTGCAATCCGTTGCGAGGCCAGGGTATCTCGTTACTGGGAGACAGAGAACGAGGGTGGGGTTGAGCTTACAAACGGGGAGACGATCAGGGCAGACATGGTAGTGGCAGCGGACGGCATTCATTCGAGGAGCTGGACGCTCGTGTCCGGAGAGGAGCCTGCGATCTATCCAAGTGGTCTTGCAATGTTCCGCGCCGCATTTCCGATTGAGCGCGCGATGTCCAACCCGTCTCTGCGCGAGAAATGGATGCCTACTGCGGACAAAGACAAAATGGGTTTCTTTCTCTCCCCGAGCAGTTTTGGTATAATCCTGTTCGGTCAAAAAACCGCCTCGTGGGTCTGGCAGCACAATGAGAATCCAAGAACCTCCTGTGAATCGTGGGCTGCGACCCTGTCCCCCAAAGACGCTCTCCAACAACTCGATGAAGAAGGGCAGTGGGGCGCCGATCTCCGCGCTGCAATCGCTGCAACCCCGCAAAACCACATTGTCGACTGGAGGCTCATGCGGCGTGAGTTGAAAAGAGAATGGGCTTCGCCGAAAGGGAGATTGATACAAGTTGGAGATGCTGCGCACCCTTTTTTGCCGACAACTGTGAATGGCGGAACGCAGGCTCTTGAAGATGGTGTATCTCTGGCGCGCTGCTTGCGTTTGGCAGTTGAAAAGCATGGCGTTAGCGCACTGCCTGACGGAGCTAAAGTGCATAATGCACTGCGCATTGACCGGGTGGCAGCTATTGAATCCACTGGAATGGAGCGTACCAATAAGCATCGTCAGATTGATTTCGAGAAGGTGAAGAAGAATCCAGAATTGATTCGAAATGAACCGGCTCTGTGGCAGATTGAGCATGATCCACAAATTTATGCCGAAGAACAGTTCGATAACTGCTTTGCTTGCTTAAAGAGCGGGAAGATGTTCATGAATACCAACAAGCCTGCAGAGTATGTTTTCAAGCCATAAAGCATGAGTCCATAAACAACAAACTGCAAATTTAGATGGATGGAACTTGGAGCATGAATACTATTATGACTAGAATTCTGTATGCTTCTCCCCATTGAGTACAAAAATCAAGTCAATTTTGTCAGTTTGAGCTCCACTGAAGCCTGTGCTTTTAGTTCTGCGTGAAGATAGATAAAAGTTGGCTCAAGTTGAAGCTGTTATCACTGTTTTCGATGTAATGTCTATCCAAGCTATTAAGAGACTATTTGCTATGCGAAAGGCGTCAAAATTTGGATTCAGAGCTTTGCCCCGTATGTCCACTGTATAAACCGTTCTCTTCCCACATAATTGAGGATGCAATTGAGAATTCGTTGAGAAGAATTCCACTAATATAGCTCAGCCTGAAGGGTTACGAGATTTGCTTTCAGAAGCACCTCCCGGAGACCAAAAAGCGTACACCGTTTGCATTTGCCAAAAGCGACGACCTCGATGTCGCGTCTGAAAAAGCCATAATCGATAGGTGCAGACATCCATTCTGTCCAATTGGGGTATTGCAATTATATCAGACTGTGCTATCAGCGCGCTGCAAACGGTTGACGTACAAATTGAACGATCAACAGAGCAATCCTTGCCCTGTTTAAAGTCTCTTCAGGAGCTGTGGTGTTGATTCTTTGGCCTGTGTTGTGTAGGAATAAATTCAAACAATCTGAGTGGCATGGATATGGACTACTACGAAGACGCGAAAAGGTTTGTAAGGATAAGATGAGCTAGTCGAAAATCCAGAGTTAAAGGCAAGCGGCGCCTTCTGACCCGCCGCTCTGAGCACAACTGAAGACGGCTGAACTGCATCTGTTGCTATGTTATTATAGCTCCTAAGGAGCAGATTTATTAGCTGGAGCTAACATTATGACTTCTTCAAAGGCGATTCGATAACGAAGAGTAACTCCACTGCTACAAAAACGCGTATCAACTTGCTCTCAAATGGAAGTCCAAATAGACGTTTACTTCTAAGATCAATAACGATGACTATGCAAAATGCAGAATGATTATCAATCAAGCAAACGGCGCTTGCTTGAACTTGATTGATTAATTGCTTCGTAGCACTTATTCCATTGCTGGACTCACTCGCTTGACTCGCTTTTCAACACCGCGAAAAATACGATATAGAAGTCCACAAGGTGGTAAGGTATACAATGTCCCATAAATTGTTACGCTTTTGCGAAGTCATCAAATATCACACTATTCCACTTCCATTGGGATATCCAGCACCCAGCAATGGCCTATCCTAAACCTATAATCACTCCTAAAGCTATGTACTTCTCACATTATACGCTTCTGAAACTAGTCAAGCTTCCTTGAAGCCTGTGTACACGCATAATTTTGCGATCAGAGAAGCGTTACTTTAGGTGCTTAGCAAATGTTCCACTGGAGCTAGAAGGGAGTAGTATAATATTAGAGGCCAGTGTTCGTCAAGTACTTGGCCGCGTCTCTCATTCTCTATTGATATTGAAATGAATGGAAAGTGGTCCATTATGAAGTGGTGAAACGTAGGGAAGCGGCCTTTTCTATTACGCTACCAACGAATAGGGTTGAGTAGCAGAGGATTGCAGTAGTGGTCCTTAAGAGTGGGGATTCATGGCTATGTAGAGCATTAAGCAAGCTCGTCCTTATAGCTTAATCATTCGTCGTTATTTACGTCGTTGTCAAGGTCTAACACACACGACGTCAAACATAAGAACCATTCAAGATATGCTAGGAAGGACGTTCATTGAGAAAAATCATAGCTGGGGATTAAGTGAGGGTTATGCCCTTTCGTACTATTTCCACTTCGCGCGATTGCTGCAGAACCCATTCACTATGCACCAAAAATTGTTTTGTTCTCTTTGACCCAATCCTCGAGACAGGTTGCTGACTTGCCAGTATAAAGCTTCACATTGCTCACGCCCTCCTCATAGTTGGGGAACCGCTCACCATGCCCCTTGTCTGTGCCCTTAGTGCCCAACGTTTCTACCATATATCTCGCGTACGCGGCCGGCATACCGAAGCCGATGTACTTCTCATACCCTTCCTTAGGTCCCAGAGTCGTTATCTTTAAATCTTTGCCAAGTGTCTTGCCTATTTTGACAATGCTGTCATGTATCGATAGAATTTCGGGGCCGTAAAGATACACCTTCTTCTGTCCGTTGTGTGGGCCTGAAACGAGGATGTTGCCGATTACTCTGCCGATGTCGCTTGGTGTGATGTTGTCCTGCTCGAACGTGCCGCCGTACAGTTCCACTTCGTTCGCAGCTATGCCACTTTTTTCCGATAGCAGGTTCGTGATGAAGCATCCGGGACGCACAGCGACATAATGGTCAGAGCCAAATGTGTCGTCCAGATTTGCCTCGATCTGCGCGTGCACATGCGGAAGTATGTCGGAGGCAGGAATCTCCCGCAAATCCTGATTAGTAGGGATGGTAAAGCTGCTCAGGAAGACCACAAATTCAATGCCTGCGGCCTTCATCGCCGCGATAGCGCCCTTTAGGTGATCTGATGCGCCATGGACAAGGTAGATGAATGCGCGCTTGGCGCCAGAGGTTTTGACTGCCTGGCTCACGGTCTCGGGTTCCTGAAGATCGGCTTGGATCCTGTGAAAGTCGGTCGACTTCTCCATCTCTTCTGTGAGACCAGGAATGCTTTTGTTGATGTCTCGCATTGCCAGCCAAACCTTGGCCCCAAGTTCTGCAGCTGTACGTGCGACGACGGATCCAACTTGGCCTGTCGGGCCGAAAACAATGACGGAGGTCATAATGCTGTGATCAAGGTGTGGTTGATGGTTGTATTACGCAGGCACCAATACCTAGAATTCCAGATACGCTTTTGTCCTTTATGCGTTCATAAAGCTCGAGCTAGCACCCCGCCTTACATAAGCCACAGCGCAATCTGCTAGCCGAACGATATGCTACCGATCTTATCGGGTCGGGTATTCGGTGACCGAAACGTATCGGTGAGTGGACGGGAATACCAGGTATGAGTTTGCCGAGAAGAAGCCCGAACGAATCACCACCTCGATTTCGCCGTTCTTGGTGCCCTGAGACCTTAAATTCAAATCAAATTTATCTGATTACCCGCGGTTTTGCGCATCTTGCTAACCTGAACTGTTGCCAACTGTTGGAGGGTGACACGTGATAACACCCTATAAGCGCGTAGCTAAGACCACTAGCGCCATCCAGCAGAGCTTAGCGCCATTCTGCTCGTTCTTATTCGAATTCTGTAATCTCTCAATACAATATGTTCCCCATATCCTCTCCACATCTCATTATCAACCTACTCTCAGCGTTGGCCGGGGTCCGAACCTCGACGCAAAATGGGCTTCCCACATGATTCAGCCCTGCCGCAAGGGTCCTTGATCCTTGTCACTGGTGTCACTGGTTTTCTTGCTAGTAATATAACGGATCAATTGCTCCACCACGGGTTCCGTATGCGATCTCCCTGGCGGACAGCAGGTGCCCAACCTCTGTTGACGATCTCACTACAGGCGTGCGTGGCACTGTTCGAGATTTGAAGAATGACAAGGCATCATGGGTGAGTTGGGAGGTCTGCGAGGCTTCATGGCCCTGTGGCTAACACTGGATGTGTTAAAATAGATGCCTGATCACTTTGATAAGCACTACGGAAGTGGAAAGTTTGAAATGATACAAGTGGGAGAAATGGCAAAGGACGGATGCCTCGATGGCGCTGTGAAAGGTGTGTTCACGGTGTGCCTTTCTATGGAACTCGACTCGTCGTGTGCCTGGGTTTTTATGCATAGCCGTTGACAAGATTGCAGGCTGTAGCGGGGTGGTCCATGTGGCCAGCGTTACTGGAGTAGAAGTCGATCCGCACAAGATCATTACGCCGAGTATTGCCTTTATCAACAATGCTCTCGCTGCGGCCGAACAAGAGCCATCAGTTAAGAGATTTGTACTGACTTCTTCTTCCGCTGCTGTAAGCCAGAATAAAATGAACGAGGCATATGACCTGACCCCCAAGATGTGGGCCGATTGGGCGGTCACAGAAGCTTGGGCGCCGCCACCGTACACGATGGAAAGAGCACGCACAAATTACTATGCATCCAAGGTACTCACCGAGCAGAAGCTATGGAAGTACGTAGAAGAAAGACAGCCGCATTTTGTGGTGAACTCCGTGCTGCCGGACTTCGTCATCGGTCTCGGAGTGAATCCTGAAAAGCAAGGCTACGTGTCTTCAATGAGTCTATTCAAGCAAATGTTTGATAACTCCGGGGATACTTGGAGATATTTCGGCCCTCAGTGGTGTGTAGATGCAGTCGATACCGCATTGTTGCATATTGCCGGCCTGTTGTGCCCACATGCGAAGAACGAACGCATTTTTGCATACGGGCACCGCAAAACGTGGACAGACTTCATGCAGCGACTAAAGAAGATGTATCCACAGCACAGGTTTCCAGGCAAGTGTCCAACACTCCTTAAATCTCGACAGTCCCGATGTGTCGCAGCTAATTTAGCCTTCAGAGCCGAGCCTGGATGAAGGAGAGGAGCTTTCAGACGTCGTTGGTCGGGAGAAAGCTGAGTATCTCCTAAAATGGATGGGAAAGCCTGGATGGAGGCCATTGGACGAGGTCTTGAAGGAGGTGTCTGACCCTATAGTACAAAAATAAACCTTTGGGTAGTTGGGCTCCTTTTGTGAAAGATGGACTAAAATGTGGTGCACTTGAAGCATGTAACGAGCATATTGGACCACGACAACATTATATTCAATTCAACGAAAACTGTTCACACGGTTTCGTTCTGCCTTGTGCATAGCGTTCTCTACCTTCATTGAATATACCACGGAAACCATTGTTTGACTTCTTTTCTCTCTTCCCTAAGCCGCACAGGAATGGCCTACCACATATCTTCATGCGTAAGTCACTCCATACCCATATTTATAGAATGTGAATCAAGGGTGACTATTACCGACTTATGCTGCAGCAGTATCAATATCACTACTCGTCAAGAAATAACGCTTGAACTGTCATAAGAATGCTTCTTATTATACACAACACATGTGGACACGATGCGCAGGCCTTTGAGGGTAGCATGATAAGACAAAATTCGTTGTGGGGTTAACCGAACGATAGTATTAAGTGAAAATGAGCACACTCATCCGCCCATATCAGCCCGGTGCTCAATCGGCGTTGAGCCGTTCTTGAAGTTCAACTAGTAGCTACCATTGATAGTAATCTATTTCGCCTCACTATCCCCAAGGAAAACGTCAATTACGGAAAGCTCACTCCCAGCCGGTCGTTTGATCGCGCGAATCATCAGTTTCGGATCGGCCTTCTTCAACAAAACGCGCCACTCCTCCTCCTCACGCTCCTTGGCGTTGAACGTACCGATCATCATCAAATCCTTTTGGCGCAAGGTGGCCTCATGAGTGCTCGACCCAGAGCCGGGCTTTGGTAGGACCATGTCCATAATTAGTAGTCGACTCAACGGCGTCATAGCATCCACGATGCCCTTGACAATCTTAATCGCATCGGCGTCTGGCCAGTCATGCAGGATGGTACGTAGAAGGTAGACATCCGCGCCCTTTTGAGGCTGTGGTTGGAAAAAATCGTGCTCGAAGGCTTGAACGCGCGACTGAATGTCTCTGGGTAGCTCGGCGATGTTGGTTTGCGCGTTTGCAATCGGGCCAGGAAGATCCTGGACCATGACTCTCAGATGCGGGTGCGCCTTTGCGAGCATGATACCAGTGGAGCCACTGCTTCCGCCGACCTAGACAATTGTCAGAAGATTGAAGAAGGCCACGATCAAAGAGCCGTTGCACTTACATCAACAACTTTTGCATCGCCTAATGCATTCCAGTCGATGGCATCCAACAAGTATTCCGCGCGTGAGCCGGTATGGGACACGGCGCGACTCTTCATATAATCCTCGAAGTTTTTCTGGAGATCTGAGTTCGCCTTCAAATGTGCAAAGAAAGGCAGATCCGTATCGTTCGCAACGTTGTACGCGGTTTCGTTGGGTGCCCGGGTATCTCCCCACTTCTTCGTCGCTTTCACCATACCAGCCATGATCGGAACAGTGGCATTGCAAAAGTGCTTCAATTGCACCCGCAGGTGTATATCCTCGACAAAGGAAACAGAAAGGGCATTGTGGGAGAGGTGGCCGTCTGCATTCTCGCAAAGAAAACCAGCGGTCATTGCCATACGCGCCATGGAGCGCAAAATTGGCTCGGGGACTTGAGCTTTTGCTGCGATCGTGTGGTAGGGTGCATCATGGGGTGGCAGAGGGATCTGAGATAATACATCGAAGTGCATGAGCCATTGGATGCTGTAGTACTGTTGCTGCTGAATGTGGAGTTCAGTGAGGAAACTGCTAGGGTCATGAACGAGCTGCTTGATCTGCGTTGCGTGTTCGATGGCCGCATCTCTCACTATTTTCTCCATTGTGATAGCAGATGACTCAGATAGCGTTTTGTGAAAGGTTGAGCTTCGTGGAGGTGATTGTCAGTGCGTCGTGTCTTAGTAAATAAGCGCCATGATAAATTGCACCGCGAAGAGCATTAACGTAGTGTTTTACACCTTTAGCGCTCTGGCGTGTGCTCGATATGCCGACCACGTCCCCGAAGGAGCGCGACCATATGTTCATGGTCCGCCATGAATCCCCTACTCTATCCGGCCGGCGTTATCTCAACGGATTTAAGTGGGCCGTAGGACTACCTAGTTATCGCTCGGTATCAATCGACGGCGTTCAGTAGTTACCGACTGGCTCCTGGGCATGTTTCTATAGGTGCGGCAACTAAGTAGTTTGGCAGAGATCCCTCGTGCACCAAGGTCCTTTCCATCGGGTTTATTATCCCAAACCAATAGAGCTCCTGGGATCCGCTCGTCCATGGCCTTGGTGCTTGTAATTGTTATAAGACTCTCAAGATAAACCCCCGGATGCACTACATTTTCCGCATTCCTCCGTTACGCGCCACACAGAAAACGAATAGTTTCTCCATTCATCTGAGAGAACCTCCGGTACTTCTCTTTCAACAAGGGTGTCTAAGGCTTGCAAAATCAACTATGGCAGGTTACATGAAGCTATATCTCTTTGGGGACCAGACTTTCGACGTTGAGCTGCATCTCCCCAGTCTGCTCAAGGCGAGAGACGACCTGTTCTTACATGCGTTTCTCCGTAATGCGTATAATGCCATTCGATCCGAGATCTACACGTTGCCTGCTGCAGTACGGAAAGATCTTCCTCGATTCACTTGTCTTGAGGATTTGGCCTCGTGGAAACAAGGCGGGAGTGGAAAGCGATGCATTGCTCTGGATATGGCCATGACTACACTATGGCAGTTAGGAACCTTCATCCTGTGGGTTGCACCGTACACAGTGTTTTCAGATCGTTCCTAATGTCGATATAGTCAAGCGGAAACGTGTTACGCCAACGCAGAGAGCTCGATCGTTGTTGGACTATGCACAGGAACCTTCGCGGCGGCGGCCGTCAGCTGCAGTAAAAGTACAGCTGATTTGATTCCTGCAGCCGTTGATGCAGTCATTGCGTCTTTCAGGACTGGTGTGCTTGTGAATGATGTTGCTCACAGGGTCGGAGCACCTGGAGATTCCGGTCGAAGTTGGTCAGTCCTGGTTGAAGGAGCAACATCTGCCTCGCTGATACAGCAATTCAACGATGAGAGTGTAAGGTCGCGGCTTGCTGCTAAGTCTTCAAGCTTTCACTGATAATAATCAAGACACTCCCATCGATACGCAAGCCATACATTAGCGCCTACGCCCCGATTGCCATAACCGTGAGCGGACCACCTGAATCCCTCTCTAAGCTCAGCAATTCTGAGGCGTTCAGGACGCTGACGAGGAAGGATATTGCAATATTCGGGCCATACCATGCTGCCCATCTCTACTCACCCAATGATCCAACCACGATCGTCTCAGACTTGCGCGGTGGTGCGGGAGGCGCAAAATCCGAGAACATTCCCTTTGTATCGAGCAAAAGCCCCTCATCGGAGGCTCGAACATTTCCATCGCTACTGAGAGAAGCAACCGCTGAGGTTCTGCTGCGGCCTCTGCAGTGGAATGGTATTCTAGAAAGTCTCGAAACAATCCTGCGCAACGCGGCCCCGTGTAAATTCAGTGTTGTACCTTTTGGATCCACGGCTCATCATTTGATTTACAACGCGCTCAAAAAGACGGAACTGAGTTCTCTGGTGTCCTCCGAACAGCCAACCGGTGGACTGCATGCTCCACATTCGGCAATCAGCAGCGGTCTCAAGAAACCTAGTCTAGCCATCATTGGTATGTCTGGACGGTTCCCAGATGCGAAGAATAATGAAGCCTTCTGGGATATACTTCACGAAGGGTTGGATGTTCATAAGACTGTGCCATCGCTGCATTGGGATGTACGCACGCACATCGATACCAGCGCGCATCCCCGGAAGAACACAAGTGCGACACCTTTCGGCTGCTGGCTCAAGGATCCCGAAGAGTTTGATGCACGGTTCTTCAACATCTCGCCCAAAGAGGCTCCCCAGATCGACCCCGCACAGCGATTAGCTCTGATGACAGCTTATGAAGCGATTGAACGTGCAGGCATTGTCCCGGACGCAACCCCGTCCACCAGACCAGACCGGATTGGCGTATTTTACGGTGTCACAAGCAATGACTGGATGGAAACGAATAGTTCCCAGGATATCAATGCGCACATGATCCCTGGCGGAAATCGAGCCTTCATCCCAGGCAGAATCAATTATTTCTTCAAATTTAGCGGGCCTAGTTATGCTGTGGACACAGCGTGCTCCTCTAGCTTGGCTAGTATCCATTTGGCATGCAACTCCCTCTGGTGCGGCGACATTGACACAGCTATAGCTGGAGGTACTAACGTGCTGACGAACCCGGATTTCACTGCTGGATTAGACCGTGGACATTTCCTCTCCCGGACAGGCAACTGCAAGACCTTCGATGATGGCGCGGATGGTTACTGTCGTGGCGAGGGCATTGCTACACTGATAATCAAAAGGCTTGATGACGCTCTCGCAGAAAACGACCCAATCCTCGGTGTGATTCGAGGAGCGTATACCAACCACTCGGCGGAATCTGAGTCCATCACTAGACCACACGTTGGCGCTCAACGTGCCATCTTCAACAAGGTTCTGAATGAGGCTGGTGTGGATCCTTACTCAGTCAGCTATATCGAAATGCATGGCACGGGGACGCAAGCTGGCGATGCCGCAGAAATGTCCAGCGTTCTGGATACCTTCGCTCCATCACCACTCGGACGCAAGCGGACAAGAGGAAGCAATGAGGAACTCTATATCGGCTCAGCTAAAGCGAACATTGGCCATGGTGAAGCTGCATCTGGTGCCTCAAGTCTCATCAAAGTCCTGATGATGATGGAGAAAAATTTGATTGTTCCGCACTGCGGCATCAAGACAAAGATCAATCACAAATTCCCAACCGACCTTGATGAGCGTCATGTGCGGATTGCCCTCAAGCCAACTGTGTGGAGGAGGAGCAATGAGGGAACCCCCAGGCGTGTGCTCGTCAATAATTTCTCAGCTGCCGGAGGTAACTCGGCGCTCTTGCTCGAAGATGCTCCACACAAGTCAGAGAATGTTGGCGATTTGGATTCTCGAAGCCTTTATGTCATCGCAGTATCCGCTAAAATCGGTGTCTCTCTGCAGGGGAATTTGCGATCGTTGCTCGCGTATGTGGAGGAAGCGCCCAACACATCTCTTGGGGAGCTTTCATACACCACCACAGCGCGCCGAATCCATCATCCACACCGTGTATCATTCGTTGGCTCGACTATTGGGGACATCTCCGATAAAATCAAAACAGCCATTCGGGATAACATTGGCGTGACGAGGCCTAAGGGCTCCCCTCGTGTTGTATTTAGTTTTACTGGCCAGGGAGCCCAATATCCAGGAATGGCTCGGCAGCTTCTGCAGGAAAGCTCCCTCTTCCGCGCTGAGCTACACCGCCTAGATCAGATTGTGAAGAGCCTGGACTTCCCGTCCCCGCTGCCTGTCATCGAATCCCAACAGCAGAATATTTCATTATTTCGTCCTTCCATCATCCAGCTAGCAAGCATCTGCGTCCAGATAGCCTTAGTTAAATTGTGGGCATATTGGAACATCTTTCCATCTGCCGTCGTGGGACACAGTCTTGGCGAATATGCTGCCCTAAATGCAGCCGGAGTACTCTCGGATGTCGACACCATCTTTCTTGTCGGCACAAGGGCGCGATTACTCGAGCAGAAGTGTACCAGTAATACGCATGCCATGTTGGTTGTTGACGGCCCGGTAGACAGAATCACAACTGCCTTACAAGAGTACGAATACGAGACAGCGTGCATCAACTCACCGACGGAAACGGTGCTCGCCGGCCCAAGCGAGAAGATGCCAGGACTTCAAGAAGCTCTGACAAAAGCTAGCATGAGAAGTACCCTTCTCAAGGTACCTTACGCATTCCATTCTTCCCAAGTCGATGTGATCTTGCCAGACTTCAAGACACAAGCGCAAGGCGTAACGTTTTCGGAGCCAAAGATACCGATAATCCGACCCTTCGACTGTACCATTTCAACCGCAAGCACAGCTTTCAGCCCAGAGTACCTAACATGTCACTCTCGTGAAACTGTCAACATGCTTGGAGCATTGACTGCCGCTCAACATGCCGGTCTGATCATGGATCGATCCATCTTCCTCGAAATTGGTCCACATCCTGCTGTCTCCAAGATGGTCAAATGCACTTTAGGGTCGTCTATTACTTCCGTCGCATCTTTACAGCGAGGCGCTCAGCCGTGGGACGTGCTTACCAGAGCGCTCAAGTCTCTCTATGACGGTGGAGCCAATATCCACTGGGCAGCCTACCAGCAAGACTTCAAGCGATTCCACAGAGTCGTTCACCTTCCATCATACGCCTGGGATCTAAAACCTTACTGGATTCAATACGTCAACGACTGGTCATTGCGCAAGGGTGATCCGCTTGTCAAAAAAACTCAAACAGGCCCCAGGATTGAGAGTACCACGATCCATTCAGTGGTTTCAGAATCGGGCGACTCTACGAAAACCAAGATTGTGGTCGAGGCAGATATCGCACGCAAGGATTTGAGTCCGCTGGTCCAAGGCCACGAGGTTGACGGGATTCCGCTGTGCACACCGTCAGTCTACGCCGACATGGCTCTCTCTCTAGGCACTTACCTGCTCGCCCGCTACCAGATGGATCAACCAGAGAAACTCGTTGATGTGTCTGAAATGACCATCTCCAAAGCGTTGATATTGAATGAGCAAGCAAGCAAGCAGTTCATTCAGGTTCACGCTGAAGCAGATTGGCCCTCGCAATCAGTAGCAATGAAATTCATGTCCTTCAACAACCACGGCAAACTGCAAGAGCACGCCCGCTGCTTCGTGCGATTCAAGAATGGAAATCTACAGCATAAACTACAAACTCGTGCCTTAGAGACCCGAGAGAAGATCAAAGCCCTCCGCGATGGCGTCGTTACTGGTAAGACAGCGCGGTACAATCGTGCCATGGTATATCGGGCTATCCGCCCTCTAGCACGTTTCCACAGCGATTATCGTGCGATTGACGAGATTGTGCTGAACAGTAACACTCTCGAAGCCTCCAGCACACTCAGTTTTGGCAGTGTGAAGCGAGATGGGATCTTCCACACTCACCCAGCCATCATCGACTCCTTGACACAAGCGTGTGGTTTCACGATGAACTGCAACGACAATACTGACCTGGATGTGGAAGTCTTCATGAATCACGGTTGGGGCTCGTTACAGCTCTTCGAGCCGATGGATTTTGAGAAGGTGTACACCACGTACACTCGCATGGAACCTGGCCCAGATAAGCTCTGGCGTGGCGATGCTACGATTTTCGACGGGGACAGAGTCGTGGCTCATTTTGGACAGATCGCAATCCAAGGTGTGCCACGCCGGGTGCTGAAAGTCATTCTGTCGCTTGAGAGCGGTAAAAAACCGCTGCCGGTCGCGTCCACGGCACAGCGTTCTATTACTGTTGAAAAAGGAAATTCAGTTCAGGCGCCCCCAACCCATTCACAGATCGTGCTTCAATCGAAACCGACGCCGGTGGGGCCTTCTCCCATTGATGTGGCACTACAAATCATCTCAGATGAGTCCGGCGTTGCCATTGACAGCCTCACTGACGACGCCAACTTTGCAGACGTGGGTGTCGATTCTCTTCTTGGTTTGACCATCTCAGCGCGCTTCCAAGAGCAGCTTGATGTCGACTTAGACTTCAACGGTTTTCTTTTTGAGTATCCTACAGTCAAGGATCTTAAGACGTTCCTCCGCAAGTCTATGCTTGACTCGGGTCCTGTCAACTCGACTGTAAACAGCAACGTTGGGCCGGAAGTAGCACACACAGGCACTAACGGCTTCAAGAATCTTGAGGCCTGCAAGAACGGACATACCTCCAAGGTCGATTTCACACGGGCTCTCCAAATCATCTCGGAGGAGAGTGGTGTTAAACCGACCGATCTTGATGATGACACCAATCTGGCTGATTGTGGGGTTGACTCTCTCCTGTCGCTCATTATTGCAAGTCGCTTCCGAAACGAACTCGATCTTGAAGTGGAAAACGAGTCATTGTTCTTGGAGCATCCGACTGTGCGCGATTTGAAGAGAGTGCTTCTAGGGAAGCCCGAGAATGGTGTGGCGGTGAACCCTGTCACGCATCAGCCTGTGCTGGAGGTCGAGCCACAACCGCACTCCAATGGCACTATTGACCACAAGACTGAGACCCACAGTACGAGCGGCCACAAGATCGAGCTGAATGGTACAGGCGACCACAAGATTGAGATCAATGGTACGCACAAGAAGCTAGACAACGAATCTCGCGCTTTACTGGACGCCCGAAAGCAAGCTGTGGACGAGCTAGTGGAGGAGTTCACCGTTGAATTTTCTGCGCCCACGGTTGATGCTATGGCGTCGATTCCAAGGGACAACGAGAAGGTTGTCCTAGTCACTGGTGGTTCTGGCAGTCTTGGAGGACACCTAGTGTACCACCTCGCGCAGTTGGTTGACGTGAAGACCGTCATCTGTCTTAATCGCAAGCATCGTGAGGACGCGGTCACGCGCCAGCTGAAAGCGATGAGGGAAAAGGGCATACGTTTCCCTGATGCCTTGAAGCCAAAGCTACTTGTACTGCAGACTGACTCCTCGGAGCCACGTCTCGGGCTTGAGCAGAAGCAATACGACAGCCTCGCTGCTTCCGTCACACACCTCATCCACCAAGCGTGGCCGATGAGTGCTACGCGCACCCTATCTGGCTTTCGGTCGCAGTTTCAAGTCATGCGCAATCTCATTGACTTTGCACGAGATGCCGCATCACATCACCGCAAAGACTTTAAATTCAGCTTCCAGATGGTGTCGTCCATTGGCGTTGTTGGTCTCTTCGGTCAGCACAAGCATGTGATGAGAACTGTTGTGCCGGAGACTAGGGCTAGCATTGACTCCGTCTTGCCGAATGGTTACAGTGAAGCGAAGTGGGCATGTGAACGCATGCTGGATGAAACCCTGCACCAATATCCTGGCCGTTTCCGTACCATGGTGGCCCGTTTGGGTCAGATTGCTGGTTCCAAGACTAGCGGGTATTGGAATCCCATGGAGCACTTTGGATTTCTGGTCAAGTCTTCGCAGACCCTAAATGCCCTGCCTGACGTAGACGGCAAGCTGTACTGGACTCCAGTCAACGACGTCGCTGGCACACTCTCCGATCTCTTGCTCGCGAGCAACAGTCAATACCCCTTCTATCATATCGACCATCCTGTCGGCCAGTCGTGGAATGAGATGAATGGGTACCTGCAAGCCGCGCTAAAGATCCCGAATCGGATACCGTTTCATGACTGGCTAGAACGCGTACGCCAGGCACCGCAGCGGAACAATCCTGCTTTACTGCTGTCAGAATTTTTGGAAAGCAACTACCTCCGCATGTCTTGTGGCGGCTTGGTCTTGGACGTTTCCAATACGCTTGAGCACTCGGCGACGCTCAACGCGGTCGGTCCGATCTCTGACAAAGTTTTAAGGAAGTACATTCACATCTGGAAGGAAATTGGATTTCTCCAAACTACTGTAGAGGACAGGAATGGGTTTGAGAAGGAGAGATTAGCGCTTTGGGCTTCGAATTTGTAA
Source organism: Herpotrichia juniperi (assembly GCA_014905255.1). Taxonomy (NCBI): domain Eukaryota; kingdom Fungi; phylum Ascomycota; class Dothideomycetes; order Pleosporales; family Melanommataceae; genus Herpotrichia; species Herpotrichia juniperi. Next base: position 424,281 of record BLYF01000003.1, on the reverse strand, counting down.
TGTTGGCAAGGCTTATGTAGATCCTAATAGGCGTGGCAAGAACTAGCCTAATCTGCGTAATAACTACTATGTTAAAACTTATAAAGTCTTTTATAAATTGCGTACAAGTTTACGTAGCATATTTTAATATTTTTAAAGGACTTTTTATTTTGAAATTTAAAAGGTTTTTTTTCATACAGTTTTTATTTTTTTAGTTTTCATGTAAAGCCTTGCATGACCTCGCCATAGAGGGGGATAAAAGCTGTCCTGTATTAACGCTATAAGGTAATGATGTACGTTACTATTACCTAGCAACAAGTATCGCTAGAACAAGGTCTAGTTCACGTTGCAATGTAATAGTTTGGTGCAAGCCCTTAGGCATCTCTGAAATGCATTGTGTTAAACATTCTAGAGTACCATCGGTCTAGAAAGCTTCTAAAAGGTCGTTGTTTTGTTAGGAGATTCTAATAGCACTAGCAAAAACAGCGGAGCTTAGGATTTGCAAAAGTTCTAGTCTCTGAACCTGAGTAGCAAATTTCGGAAATTCTAGCAGCACAAACACCTTCTTTTATTACTATAGCATATGTTAATTAATATCCTTTCCTAATATCTAGTTTTCCAATTCAAAAACCCACGTGTACATTGTTCTCTGTCTTCGTGCCATACTACAGATTTAGTCGCTATCTAAGTCTAAATGCTCAAACACTGTTATCGTTGCCATCATGCATTACAAAACTGCCTCCATTAGAGTCCAGCGTCAGTCCTGGAGGAGCATGTAAATATTCCCTAGTTTTGGGTGCCTTCACGTGCAACTTCTCTAGCGACGGTTTCTCTTCTGCTGTCTCGTTTGTCCTTGTTCTCGTCATCGTTGTCTTGAACATGGACTTAAAGGAATTAAAAGGCCGTGCAACAGAGGAGAAGAGAGAGCCAAACTCTTTGGACTTGGCGCGCACAAGCTTGGGAAGGGATAGTGTGCACGCTACGATGACACCCAGTGAGATTTCGGCCCATGACCAGAGACCCATCCAGGCCATTTCGTACGAAGCGTCCTGGTTGTCGCCTTGGCTTTCTAGCTTGAACATGTAGAGGAGTCTCATTGACGAAGCGAGAGTAGCCCTTCAATCCTATTAGTAACTTATACAACACCCTTGGAACAAGGTAGGGAGAGCGCGAGGGAACACTTACAGCAAACCAGTTGCGAAAAGAGCAATAATTGCTACCTTCTTGCTACTCTTAATCCGAAGTTTCCATATCGATCTTACGGGGAGGAGCAGGATGAAGAGGTCAGATATGATGTTAAACGACGCACTAGCAATGACTAATGCGTTGTAATCCATGCAAGTTCCCCCTTCATAATAGCTGTTCCAAATCTTCTCTCGGGGGTTGCAAATGAATAGTGTAATGGGGACATCGGCAGTGTAGAAAATGAACATAGCAATGATCATGCCCCATCCTCCATAGTGCATGAATTCATTGCCAGTGCGTACCGGGGCAAGTATCTCAAGGTATTGAAGAACGATGGCTGTCTTGATGAAGAACACGGCTGGACAGTAGAGCGCTTCACCGATATTGAGCCACTAGACTAAGTTAGCTTTCTGAATCTTCGAGCGAGACGAGTGATAGAGTACTCACGAAAAGCTGTCGCATGTAGTCTTCCAACCGCAGATTCCATTGGTGTACTCCTGCACCGTAGTATACTGTAATTCTAGCCATGCCTAAATCTACAAGAAATACCACAAAGCTTAGTAGAATTGCCCCTAACAGATATTAGCTTATTATGACTCTTCCGAGAAATATCCTCACAATCGGCCCAGTCTACTTTGCGCACGATCTTGACTTTGGTGTAGAAGCGCAGCATCATGAACAGTCCTGGTATTACCGTGAAGAGCGGTACGCAAATGAAGTACCATTTCTGATCAGGCGAAGTCCGACTAAGCACAGGAATAACACCAGGCGGTGGACTCAAGGCTGGACTATCGAGCAGGTCTTGAGGAAGGTCAAACATTTTGTGATTGTAGTAGGGCTGATGCGCAGAAAATGAAATGATGCGAGTGGGATCGACTTGATTTTCAACAATGGAAACTTATAGAGAGTACACTCAATCGTGCAAGGACACTCCGGACTTTGAAGATCTTAATAGCCAAGGTTCGTGGCCATGGATTTCCATAACCTCACATCTATGTCTAAACCCGAGGGAATTACTGCATGCATTTCAATTTATCATTGCAGTCTCTTCGGACTTTGGACAGCCTCGTAGAGTGCATACTCTTGCTTTATCGTGAAATGACCATGGACTTCGCTTACATCTCTGTCCAACCCCGAAGGAATTATTGCATACATTTCAATTTATCACTGCACTCTTGGCCTTTTCGTGCGACCTAACTGACCATACGAGCTCACCTTAAAACTAGGCAACGGCTTTAGATCGAATCCGCCTTGCCAAGTCCTGGCGTTTAGAATTGCCCATAGATATTATTTGCCGGTTAGGGAGCAACGTTCTTGGCTGCTGCATTGTTCACTTGGCAAAGCGGATGATCTCCCGTAGCATTCGAGCCCACTGCTCGGGAAAATAAAACCAAGCTGTTGGGAACATTAATGCGGCATAGCGACGCTTTGGCCACAGAGACGTGCGCGGCCCGTGCGCGCGCCTTTGTTTACCTTCTTGGAAAATGGAACGCTTTCCTATTCCTCCTCACTGGGCCATCACTGGTGCGTCTCCGAAGAAGGAACATGGCGAAGACAGCTGCAATGAGCGGAAAGGTTAGTCCTCTTAATCTATGTGCATTAGTTTCGATACTAATGTTTTGGTAGACCGTGTTCGTGACTGGAGGGTCAACGGCTAGGCAAAAAGATTGCGAAGGCCGTGGCTGCGCAAGGCAAGTAAAGGTCGCCATAACGTTGTTTTTCCTAGTACTCATGCTTGAATCAGGTGCCCACGTCACTATCTTTGCTCGCAGGCAGAGACCCCTCGATGAAGCTAAGGTAGAAATCTTGGCTGCGAGGAAGGATGATAGTCAAGAAGTGAACGTGGTGTCGGTAGACTTGAGCGACAGTGTGGAGGTAAGGCTTTGTACATTCAGCTAGTAGTAACAATGCGACTGATCTATTGAGTAGGTTGACGAAATTTTTAGAGCCCAGGTTCGACTGCCCGATGTGTTATACTGCAGCGCCGGTGGCTGCGAAACACAATGCGGATATCTCACAGACATCACACCTTACAATCTCGAAAGCTGCATGCGGAACAACTACTTGACTGCCGCCTACTCCTCGCAGGCTATGCTGAAGATCTGGACCGAGAACGATAAGAAGGTTGAGGCTGCTACAACTCCGACGCACTGACGAATTATATTCATCAATGGTGCCGGAGCCTCCGTAGGGTTGCCTGGTTATACGGCATATACGCGCACGCATACACTTTCTGTTATCTAAGAATAAACTGGACTAACCTCTGCCCAGCTTCGAAAACCGCCGTCCGCGCCCTCGCCGACACGTTGCGAATGGAGACCTCCTGTACCCGAACCCAGTCTCCAGGTACACCGTCCACTGCGCCTTCCCGTCCAACATCAATACTGAGGCCTTCTCCGAAGAGCAGAAGAACAAGTCCAGCTAACAAAGGTGATGGAAGGGTCCACGGGTGATGCCGCTGCGCTGGAAAAGAAGCTCCCGTCCGCGAAGAAGGTTGCAGACTGCATTGTTTCACATGCAGATACTAGCGACTTTGCAATCTGTGACTCTACGGAGTCTTCAATCATGTACGCGAATATGATTGGTCCATCGCCAAAACGAGGCTTTGGAATTGTGGACAGTTTGCTCGCGGTGGTAGTTCAGTTCATCATCTGGCCTTTGCAACGGCGCCAGTGGGATTCAATGTGCAAGAAGGATGGGAAGTGATCCTGTTTTGTGAAAGCTTCTAAGCTGGAATGTAATGTAATTACGGCATACTTCTCCATAGTATCTGGTTAACCAAGTAATGGGAAGCTATCTTTGCCGCTTTTCATTGTCTAGCACTCTCTCCCACAAGTCAAGAACACAGATCTCAGGCGTATTTATTTAGGGGCGCAATGATACAGCTACTGTCACCGTGCCGATAACACGTCATGGCAATCTAGCATGATATTTGGAGCTATGTGTTGCTTTCATTTATTCAACGAGCTCCATAGCATTTTTCGACTATGGCACAGTTGACACTCGCTAAAACGTGCTGACTATAAACAAACGCCAAGCGCGGCGTCGCAGCAGCCTGATAAATGGGCGCTTAGCTGCAGGAAAGCCAACCAGCTTACCTACGTGCAACCTAGGTTAGTAGATCGGCTGTTCTTCAGCAGTATAAGCGGAATTAGACTCAATATGGGAAACGAAAAAAGCTCCCAGCATCATGACACTCCACTCAATGATAATGTATCTAATTGGTTATAACAAATTCCTAGACTTCGTTGTGTTACCTGTCAGTGGCGGAGTAGCATGCTTTATTTGGTTTCCCCTGTAGCGTCTATGCCCACTAGAGTTATTAAAGAAGATACCGATCATTTGAAGATGAATAAAGGGTCTATTATGGTTTACATTCATATAAACACCCCAGGCTAGTTAAATCTCTAAGTCCAACGAAAGTTTAGTTTTCAGCTCAGAGTTCCCCTAAGCCTCAGAGGTCTTCTCCACTTTAGCATCAAATACATGCTCCGACTCCAGCGCACGATCTAGCGTTACCTGTTCGATAAGCAAGCTCAACAACCCCCCTAAGACCGCAACAGCTGTCAATACCTCGAAAATGTTCCTGAATGCGCCTGCGTAGGCAGCGCGAATCTCATTTTTCTGCATTATTTGCTGGCTTGGATCATTTAGAGTGAAGATGAATCCTTCGGCATTGTGCGCAATGCTCTCGTCCAGGTGCGCATCACGCAGGTGTCGCAACAATGTGTTGTGTAGCACAGTCCCGCCAACCGCTACGCCGAGGCACATGCCAAATGTCCGTGCAAAAGTGTACATGCCTGCGGCGTAGGCGCCGTCGCGCTCCTTAGCAAGTGCTTGAATACTAAAATTGAGGCTGATGAGGACGAGACCATGGCCGACACCAAGGGGGACGAAGAGTAATACCCAGCCGTAGGTAGGAGTCGAAGAGTCAAACGCAATCATAATGGCCGTAGAGGCAATAATAATTGCCCAACCAGACCAAATTGCCCATCGGTACTGGCCAGATCTTGTGATGAGACGCCCAGAGACAACCGAGACAGTGAGGAGCCCGAAGTTGAGGCCCAGAACACCCACGCCTGTCATCGTTGGAGTCAGGCCGCGACAGGCTTGGAGGTAGAGTGCAATGGAGTAGAGCTTGCAAAACATCTACTATCGTCAGCCGCGCAATTACACTACAAATGAAGGGAACTTACCAACAAGCCCTGCAGAACGGCACAAACATACGCCGCCACAGCCGATCGTTCCTTGAACAGCCAGAGACGAATGAAAGGTGTCTCAGCCCCGTACCGTTCCCACACAAGAGTCCCAACTACGCCCGCCGCACCAAGCGTAATGGGAACAAGGGTATGCCAACTCGACCAAGCATACATCTGCCCACCCCAACTCGTTCCGATGAGAAAACTGCTAACGGACGCTATGAAAAGCACGGCACCCACCCAATCGACAGCATGAAGAAGCCGGTGCCTCAATGTACCTCGCTCAGCACGCAATCGCACTGCAATAGGTACCAGGCACAAGCCGATAGCGCAGAATGGGAAGTTAATATAGAAGACCCAGCGCCAGTCAGTATGTTCAGCGAAAAGGCCACCAGCAAGTGGGCCTATCATAGTACCGAAGGCCCAAGCGATTTGAATGAGACCATAGTAGGTAGGTCTGAAGCGCAGAGGCACGATATCTGTAATGACGACGAGACCCAGGGCTGTGATTCCCCCACCTCCAATGCCTTGCACGGAGCGGCCAGCGAAAAGCTGGCCGAAATTTTGCGCGGCACAACAAATGATGGTGCCTATTGTGAAGAGAGAAACGGATGAGAAGAGAAGTTGGCGGCGGCCGAAGATGTCGGATAGCGAAACAATGAAGGGTTGAAAGACGGCACACGTGAGAAGGTATGATGTTCCTGTCCAGAAGGTATCGGTGGCGTTGCCAGACAGACCTCGAGCAATTGCCTTGTCAAGTCAGTATATTTGATGTTATGGATGTAGAGCTAGTGACTTACGGGAAGGACGGGAACGAGAATGTTGGTGTCAAGAGCAACAACCATAGAAACAATGCCCAGACATAGCAATGTTAGCCACTCTCTGGAGTTCGGTTTCCATTGCGGTTGCGCGTCTCTATTATTCGGGGCTACTTCAGACGAAGTCTCGCTAGGAGTGACATCCGTTGTATTTGCAGAGAAAGAGGCCGAAGTTTCTGGCTGCGTGATATCCACCTGCATCTTGTTGTTTGCGGTGGTGGGTTGGGCAGTGGTGAGTTTCATCGTAAGAATAGAGTTCGGTGATACTCTAAAAAAGGGCAAAGTATGCGAAGAGAAGGATTAAGTCTTCTGCTAGACGTATTACTGCGAATAATAGAGATAGCTTCAATGTAGAGAAGACACTGAAATGGTTAAATCGAAGCGAAGACTTGAGCTATATCTATCGTGAGCACCGCAGAGAAATGCACGTACCAAGCAGATCCCCGATTCTGTGTAGCTGCAAGACCCGCAACCACTGAAGTTTGTTAACCCATTTCATCCATTCTTTTGCAAAAATGGCAATCAATGTTTCATTAAAATTGGAACTACACTACCGCAGTACCACCCCGCAAGTGTTTCTTTCCGAATGAACTACCGGTATTACGCTAAGCCTTCGGGGCTCAAGCATCGTTGTACTACCTGCAGTCAGCGACATGAGTATATGCCAAGCCCCAGGGTCAGAAGCAGCCTTACTTAGCCCCAGCGTTTATATTGTCCATCAATTCAATTTATGCCACAGTCCATAGTCCGGATACCAAGTCCTCGAGATGTCGACAAACGCGAACAAATCCATGCTCTGCCTTTGCGTGTCCAGCATTGATATCAAATCTCACCTGCAGTATCTTCCAATTCAATATTCATGATCAAGTGAACACGGAGTCCGAGAGGGCTATTGTGATACTCCCCGATGATAGAGTAGTAGTGATAATTACTTCTGCATTTCAAACATACACCGGAATTTTAGAAATTTAGCCTAGCTTCCAAGCTGAAATGAAGCGCAATTATACTATCGAGATTTTTGTGTTGAACACATGAAGTGTGTACGGGTAGTTACAGCGTAAGCGTAAGCGTAAGCACGGAAGTGGCGTTGTCACTGTTGAAAAGGGCATAGTTAAAAGCATCTCTTATTTGTAGTGCAACGAGTTTAAGATCCCACGGACTGTGGACTCCTGCTTCTCAATCTCAATTCAATTCAGACCTACAAACCTGATTACCATGGCTTTTACTTTGCTTCTTGTCTGTCTCCTAGTCATTGGTGTCTGCATCGCCGACATCGTCTACAACCTCTATTTCCATCCGCTATCCAATATTCCGGGACCGTTCTTAGCTCGTATATCCAATCTCCCATCCTTTTACTACACCTGTAAAGGGAACCGACACATCTGGTTGTGGCGCTGTTTTGAGATCTATGGAGAAAACGTCCGCGTTACCCCGAACACTGTGCTATTCAACACGCCTTCAGCCTACAACGCCATCTATGACACGAAGAGCAACACGCAGCGCTCAAATTTCTATCATATCTTCCCGCGCAATGGGAACGACCATAATACGTTAACGACAACAGACGTCCAGGCTCATGCGCAGAAGAGGCGGCTGTTGAAGTTGGCGTTTACAGAACGCTCAACCAAGGCCGCAAGCGCATTTGTCGAGCGCCATGTCGATCGGTGGAATGAGCTGTGGGAGACTCAAGAAAAAGAAGGGTGGAGTAAAGCTGAAGATGTTGCGGAGAGGTTGGACTTTCTCATCTTCGATATCCTCGGCGACCTCTGCTTTGGAAAAGAATTCAACACCAAAGAACGGGAAGAGAATTCTGTGAAGGGAATTCCGAAGCTGATTACAATTTACATGGGATTTCAATATCGGGTAAGCGATTGAGTTGCAATATTTTTGTATGGCTCAACAAAACCTGACATCAATTAGTTGGCCAGATCGCCGTTGAGGAACTTGATCTTATGGCTGAAGCCCCGCGGTCTAAATCGCACGATGGGCGCCTGTGCTCCAAAGCACGTGAAAGAGTTCTACAAATTCGTGCAGCAGAGTGTAGACCAGCGTTACGCTCTTTTCTCCGACACGCAGGACCCTAAGAAAAAGCGTTGGTTGAATGACGCTACACAGCGAGAAGACATGTTCCACTTTCTGTGTTCAGCAAAAGATCCAAACACCGAACAGTTGGCCTTTACGAAAACAGATCTTCTCGCGGAGGCCCGCCTGCTGCTGATAGCCGGCACAGACACAACGTCAACTGCTCTTTCAGCAAGTCTATTCTACATCAACCAAAGTCCGCGCATCTATGAAAAACTGGTCTCCGAGATCCAATCCACATTCTCCTCCAGGGACCAAATCACCCACGGGCCTCTTTTAGCCTCCTGCGCATACCTTCGCGCTGTGATCGAAGAGACCATGCGCATGACACCCTCAGGACCCAGTGAGCCTGAGCGCGTTGTCCGCCTCGGCGGCATAACCATCGACGGGCAATTCTTCCCCGCAGGCACACTACTAGGCGTTCCACAATGGCCGTACTACCACAACGAAGCGATCTTCGCGGATGCATGGAAGTTCCATCCGGAGCGCTGGATCGCAAATCCTGAAAACCCTATCTCAGATATCCATGCATTGAGACGAGTGTACTCCCCGTTTACCAAGGGCATGAACAGCTGTGTGGGTCAGAACATGGCGTTGATGATACTTAGTATCACGCTCGCAAGGACGTTGTGGACCTTGGATTGCAGGATTGCACCAGGCACGGATTTGGGCGCCGGGGGGAAAGAACTGGGTTGGGGAAGACGGAACAAGAAGGTGTATCAGGTTGATGATGCATTCGTTAGCCTACGAATGGGACCTGTGCTTCAGTTCAGGGAAAGGAGAGTGTAACGTGGCATGATGTTATTCCTGTCATCTGAGATGAAGATAATATTCTTTTGCTGCCAACGGTATAGTTAGCGGAGCCTTATAGAAACGAAGTTTAGAAAATATAGAGAATTAGAGCCTTAGAAATGCCCAGACTTAGTGGTGACGTCAACCACCACGTAATCCTTTAGCCTAGCACCACCTCTCTAGTATATAGCCACGTTACTAAGTACTTTAGCTTAGTGCTCCTAAATCTACTTTCTACGTCAACCTACTATTTCGCCACGCCCTCCTGTGTAAATCCTTCACAGCTTGCAATACTTCTAAGAATCGTTATTACCTCCAGTTTAGAAGCTTATTTTGGGCTGTCGTTAGAAATATAGTTTAGGTAAGCATTGAAGGAAAGTGATAGGAATAAGATTATACTTGTTGAATTAAGGTAGCAGAAGGCCTAGGCTATAGTACTCGTGCAAATGCTACAGAAGTGCGCATATTTCCTAATTAGGCTATATTTCACGTACAAAATAGGCTTTATACTGAATTACTAACATTCGAGATCCACAACGTAGCCAAACCGTCACACTGTCAACTATACTTAAGGAATGTCACTCTAACGAAAGTCCTACCGGTACATAAAAATGAGTGCACTTGCTGCTAAAACCCGTGCAATATTGCGCCTGCTTGCTCAATTACTTTCCCGGTGTTGAAGTTAATATTGCTGTGGCAAGGCTGCTGAACGTGCCCCACATCGCGTTGATACTCAATGCCACACAATTACCGTGTATCTTAGTCGCAGTTTTCCAATTAACTTCGGTGGCCGAATCTTGCATGTGCATCTGCTCTCATGTTGTGCAAATGCAAGGCGTTTCTGTTTATCCCGAGCGGGTCAATACGTGCGGCCCCCAAATCCTGGGTGATAAGCGAGCTACCGGTACAACGGTCACAACGGCGACTTTCCCTAATGCGTTTATATCAGGGATGACTGCTAGAGTGCACAGTCAATCCAATGAGCTAACCCACCGAGGGTTAACGTGCTAATGCGACACAAGGCAAGGCTGCATGGCCCCTTCCTTAATTGTGCGTCTAGCCCCTGGACTCTCATTCCGGCCTTATCGATTGTGCTTACGACTATGATTGGGATTGAAACTGACGGCTTCACGGTGAAGCTCAATTTCCTGAAACTTTGATTCAATTAATACTTGGCTAATTTAGTTTCGGTGAGTATCTAGGGCAAATATTGATTCTCGTAGAACCCGCAAAACTCAAGCTGTCTAGGAGTCGCTTGGAGGAAGATATATAGTTGAAACAAAGTCAGTGTGTGATCGAACAGACAATACATCGTTCTGACCGTGATCATTGTTCGATTATATTTAAACTCATTCTTCTTATCCTGAATATTTTCCACATCAACAATATGGATAACATCTTTGAAGCTATCGGCGTGGCTAGCAGCTCGAACAGCTCCATGAATGCTGCCAGCATGCCTCAGTTCCAGGACTCCTTTGGTCCAAATACGGTCGACCTATCGAGTATTCTCATTATCATGGCGATATTGGGCGTAGCTCTGCAATTTGCCAAAGGTGTTAATGTCTCGGTACCGTCGGCTACAACGAACAAGAAGACGAAGACGAAGACTCTTCCAAAGCTGGGTGCTCTTAGCGACTTTGTCTCTTATAATGAATCCACTCTGTACAAAGAGTCTACAATTCCCCAAAAGGAAACCAGCGACGCTCCTGAGCTCATAATTCTCTGCACATGGATGAGTGCCGCATATCGTCACATCGCGAAATACACAAACACTTACACAACAAATTTCCCATCGGCTTCGCAACTTATTGTCTGCTCTACGCTTCCAGACATGACTTGGCGTACCCATACCTCCCAACGCAACCGCATCCACCTCGCCATTGACATCCTAAGCTCCGTATTGGAGAAGAATCCTGATACTCGCATCCTCCTTCACGTTTTCTCCGACGGTGGCGCAAACACGGCATGCCAACTCGCCCACGAACTGCGTGTCCGCACACACAAGCCCTTCCCCGCTACCGCCATAATCCTCGATAGTACACCGGGAAGTGGCACCTACAAGTCATGCCGCGACGCTATTGTCAATAGTATGCCTTCGTCACTTTTGGTTCGCTCCATTGGCATTTCCCTAACCCACGCATACCTTATGACGGTGTGGAACATGGAGACTTTCTTGCGCGTAGAAAATGTGCGAGAACGACGAAGACTAGATCTTAATGACAGCAAGCTTTTTACAGAGCAGGCGCCGCGGCTTTACGTGTACTCCAACGCAGATAAAATTATTCCTTGGAAAGGCGTTGAGGCGCATGCTAAGGCTGCGATGGGCATGGGGTTGCAGGTTGAGCGGTTAAGGTTCGAAGAGACGTCGCATGTTGGGCATATACAGAAGCATGCAGCTGCGTACTGGGAGACTGTGCATAGAGTTTGGTCCAACCGAAACCTTCAGGCATAGATGTGTTGCTGCATGTACGCTGTCTTTAGAAGGGGTCTTGTGCTAAAGAGGCTATGTAGTCCTTGTTATTTTCTATGCTTTCTTACATACTAGACTATTTTATTTACTAGATTTTTTTACAGACTAGATTGTTTCATATACTACATTTCTTTATATACTACATTATACTACATTTTTATATATACTACATTATACTACATTTTTTTTTATATATTAGACTACTTTATATCGTAAAATGGTTTTTATAACGTAGGTAACTGTTAGGACGCAGCTCAACACCACTACGCCATGCCAATCAAAAAGGTGCAAATGTTCAGAGCATGAACATTCCTGGTGCTGAACAACATATATACAACACATCGCAATGTGCCTACCACTATGCTTGGCCTGCACAGCGTGCGGCCTTACAGTAACAAGCAAGTTAGATAAACAAGTAAGTCAGGCGCCCTAAAATACACTAAAACCCCAAATTTCTGCCTCTTCAACTACACAGTATAATAATATATAAAGTTTTACTACCGATATAATTTTATTTAAAGCTTTCTTAAGCAAGGCACTGTTTGTATTATAGCTTGACTAGTAGCTTAAAAAATAGTAGCGTATATACAATAAGTCGAAACTTCTCTACTAATTACTATAATAAAATTCTAGCTACTTCCTGTCTATTTTAACGCAGATTTGACGTTTTTATGTAGTATTGATTTTTCAACTAAATTTTTTAACACGTAGTAGTATCTATCTCTAGCGTTACCCTAAGCCTAAGACTAACTTCGTTCCTCCACGCGGCCCTTCCAGAACGCCAAGCAATGGTTCACAGGTCAACCAAGCAGTGCTTATTGCGAAGAAGATGAAATGTGGGCATCTTAGACTCTTGGCAAATGCTTGCGCAGCATGCAGCCGCGTCATTCCCACCAAGGGACTGCGAAACTAAACATCAAGTCCGTTTCGTTCCCGCCGCGTGCACCAATAATGCGCTGTCTTTTGCCATGTCCCGCAGACCTCTTGCCAACCAGCATATTCTCGTTACGCAGCCCGACCCCAAGTTCTGGTGCTCCACCATGCGCGGCTGGTTTTTGTGTACGACGCACACTATGTTTTAAGCAGGCGTACGTTGACTCTCCATACTGTAACTTGTCCCATAGTGATGGCTATGATGCGGACCCTAGGGTGTATCCCACCGCCGTCAGGTATGAAAAGAGAAGAACGTGAGCTCTAAGAAGCTGTATATAAGGAGTTCCTCTCGTTGCTCATCAATTCCATTCACTTATAGTTCTCCAGTCCTTCCGATACCACCTATCCCACGCACACACAGCTTGTTTGTCTTTGTCTCTATCTTCACCCAATATGGTTGCCTTCTCTTCCCTCGCTAAGCTAGCCTTCATTGGCTTTGCTACCCATACTTTCGCTCACCCAGGCCATGAGGATCATGTCACTAACCGTGCCGTGAAGCGTAGCTTCCTCGTCAATTCGCGCCGCTCACTCGAGAACTGTGCCGCTCATCTCGAAGCCAGAGGCACCCTGAAGAATGCTGAAGGCCGCCGCAGGGCTTACCTGGAGGACTTGCGCAAGAAGTCTCGGGGTAAGTGCTTTTCATCTATATCTCTATTTTCCAATCGCCAACATTGGGAACAATTAATTCAAGCTGGCTTGATCTGGATTCGAGCTTGAATTGATTGTTCCCAAACTATTCTAATCGCATGGACACGACTGACGATTACGCAGCCCAGCGTCGTGACACCGACTCAGTGCTCAACACTGACCACCACTCTAGCTTGACTGGTATCACTGTCGATACCGAGTCTACAGTCTTCTTGACCAACGACACCTGTATTCTCTCCCCCGAGGGCGAGATCGGCCCCTTCTGGGTCAAGGGCGAGCTCAACCGCGAGGACATTGTTGACGATGAGCCTGGTGTTCTCAACTATATGCACGCGCAGTTCATCGACATTAGCACGTGTGAGCCCATCCCTGAGCTTTACTGGGACGTGTGGAACTGCAACTCCACCGGTGTATACTCCGGCGTCCAAGATTCCAGCAACGGAAACGGCGACGACGCTTCCAACCTTGACAACACGGCTCTGCGGGGCCTTCAGAAGACGGATGAGGACGGTATTGCTTCCTTCCGCTCCATCTTCCCCGGTCACTACAGCGGCCGCGCCACACATATCCATGTTGTTGGCCACGTGAACGCTACCCTCCTGTCCAACGGCACCATCACCGGCGGCAGCGTGTCCCACGTTGGCCAGCTCTTCTTCGATCAGGACCTCATCACCGAGGTTGAGGCCACTTATCCCTACAACACCAGCACAGTTGACATCACTCTCAACTCTGCCGATCGTGTCTTTGGTCTTGAGACCGAGGATAGCCTCTCCGACCCAGTGTTTAACTATGTCTACCTGAACGACGAGGCCGGTACTAAGGGTGGTATCTTCTCGTGGCTCACCATTGGTGTTGATACTACAGCCACTTACGAGACTAGCTATGCGGCGCTTCTGACTGCTGATGGCGGTGTTGCCAACAGTGACTCCGCTGGCGTCGGCGGTGGCGATGCTCCTACTGGCAACGGCACTGCTCCTTCTGGTATACCATCTGGCATCCCGTCCGGTGGTATTCCCTCCAGCACTGCCATCGCTGCATGCGCTGCTTAAATCAATGGGTAACAATATGAGCGACCCATGAAACGTTCTCCGTCTTGGGGTGTCATTCCCAAGCTCGCTGCTTTCTTGCTCGGCGCCTATCTCGGCCTACACTTTCATGTTGTCTCTGATAGATTTGTCTTCAGAATCGTTAGGGGGAGGGCGATTCAGTAAGGGGAACGAGCAGGACGAAGACCATGCATGCAATTGCTGCTTTTGTGTAATGGGAGTTCATTGTTAATGTTGTTGGTAGAAAATAAAGTATGGTTTCCGCCCAAGCGGGTTCTTCTTTCCGCTGCACATGTTCATGCTTTGATGAATGTTTGAGCACTGGAATTGCTGATTGTGCTAAGGTCCCTGCCCACAATTAGCCAAAAATGTCACAGACATAGTACAGTACTTGTTAGTCGCAATGATTGGTCACGTATACGGCACTCGGGCCTCCATCCTCTATGTACTTAAGTTACTTCAGCCACCACTCTTTGCAGAATCAACTCTCCTGTGATACCACTCCTCACATACTACCACGAAGTTATAGGCTGTCTGCTTGCTCGAAAAAAATTGCAAGCTACAAAGCGAGTGGGTGAAGAAAGCAACACTGCTGTAACAACAAAGGCATTTGTTTTTTAACTAAAGGGCAGGCTAGGAGAAAGACGTCAAGCCGCTATTTAATGCAAATTGAGAAGACTTGAGGACTAGAGATAAGGTTCCTTTCTAAGCCTATCTCGCGCTAGTACGCGTATCTCTTTTGTTATAGCCTTGAATAACCAACACTCCTTGCGAACCTGCCTAATTACTGCTTTTATCGTTCACAAGAAGATAAATCTATCAATATTAATAGGGATGTATGAAGTTCAACTCGCAATAGCTGGCCTGCTCAAAATTTATGCATAAAGGGCTTAGATGCCCTAGGTACAAAGTTCTTGTAAAAACATATTTATAAAAGATTGTTTATTCTTTAAGCTATTTATTAGCTGTTCCTTTATATTATTGCGGTGGAAATACAGGAGGGTTAGTATCGACTCGCAGCTATTCTAATGACTAAAGACTCGACTTGCTGAGGACACTAGAATAGAATTAAGAGAGATGTAAGGGTCCGAGTCCCAAGGACCAAAGTGCCAGGTAGAATACGAATTGATGGGGAAGCGGAGGCTTCCTACTACAAAGATTTAAGTACTCGGAGCTCCTCCGCTTGCTAGGTTTTATAGGTATAGTGTTCTTTGATAGTACCGAGGGCTTCTAGTCTGAGGACATACATGGCCTGACCCATCACAAGAGAGAAGGCCAGCAGCGCCAACCACAGCAATCCTTTGTATTTTACTTAAGAGAAGAGTTCTGTTATTGTGTTGCATGGCTGCTAGTACTATAACACAATTTTTTAAGCTGTTAGTAATGGCCTGTGTGTCGTAATTATCCTCCCTCTCTTGCCTTTTTTCCTAAAGCAGCTCCTTATCCTAAACCTGTAAGCTAATTTAGCTAATTACATTCTAGTAATTTGACTACTAAAATCCTATTGGGTAAGCTCATCGCCACGGCGCATTATATAAGTAGAAAATTCTAAACTACAATGTACTATATACAAACTATCTAGGTTAAAAATAGCTAGCTATTTTATTAACATGTTCTATTATAATATAGCAAGTATCCTTTATGCATAATTTATATTAAAAGACACTTTAGTACATAGATATACACTAAATACTAGAGTCTCACTGGCGTACAATTGAGCGCTGAATACTTACACTTGTGACTCTAACTACATACGTCACAGTGATAACGGCGGGCCAGCGAAATTATATGCCGAAATATCAGTGCCTTTACCGATTGTGCGGTTGCCCGCAGGGTCTACTATGACGGTGTCCGCAGTAAGAAGGTAATTCTCTTACCTACAGGATTCTATGGTCTGAGTAATATCCAGCGTAGAATTTCCTGATTTTTATTGGAAGAAAAGCAACCGTTTTTGGTAGCAGAACAGCTGGCTCTGCGGAATGCCAAAGATCTGATGATAAGTTTGGTATAACAGTTGGGCCATGTAATCCAGATGTGCTCGCTTCGCCTGTGGCTTTTGCCCATTTCTCTTTAAGGTTGTCTTTGTCAAATAGATCTAGCGACTCCATGTGCAGGAAATCTGGTGGTTTGATTTTCTAGAGTCGTAGGCACAAGCGCCTGCTGAATCTTGGACATGTCTATTTCGACTTGGCCGCGTGCTAGTGCTGGTTATCTAGCATTACTCACATCCTTATTGGTACTAACTGCTTTTAGGAGATCACCAGTCCGTGCACAGGGAGGTCAGCTAAGATCTTTCCAGAATAGCATTGGTCTGATAAGCCTCATGTAGGGAACTTCGAGAAGCACCATCGGACACGCGAGTCGCAGGGAGGGTTGTGGATAAGGGGGTTAACTGGGAAGCAGAGCGAGAGTGACGCCGAGTCAAGCTGCGGCTGGACGAGGCTTGCCCGGAAGTTCTCGGGCCCTGCCTTTAGATCTGACTAGGTAATTCGTAACGAAATTCGTCACGAAGTTTGTAAAAGAGTGTGGTGCAATGGCAACGAACGCAACCGTCGTCAGACCTCAACTCAGGTCCTGGGCCTCGCGCTCCCCACCCGCCAGGAAGGGTCAGATCTCGTAAAGGGATAGAATTCTTCCAAAATTGGTGCCGCAGAGGACTTGAGAGAACCTCTACATAGAGACTAAGGGTCATGCTGTCAATATGTCGAAGTATGCACGCCCGCGTACAAAAATATAGCAGATTAGCTGATCAATCTCAGCTTAGGATAAGACAAGAATTAGTTAGAGCACGAGTGGACAAAGGTCCAATAAACCATTACGTCTCTCACCAACCCCTTCCTATGAATTTGTCACGTCATCGATCGAGCAACCACTTCAACTTCATCGAAATCCTAGCCGGGTGATACCGTTGCTTGATGGGACCGAATTATCGTAGAAGAGATCGATTGGGTTGTGGGGAATCGCTTGTGGCTTTGCAAGAGTATCGCACATCAGCGAAAAGAAACTTGTCTTTGTATCGGTGTAGATCCCATACTTATATTCGGGCAGATTGGAGATGATCAATAAGTTATCTTAGAACGAGCTAACATGATTTACTATTTCTTATATCCCCGAACCTACACCGCCTATTAATGAAGTAAGTACGGTCTACAGGGGGTAGCTTGGCACCCTTTGAGCCAGGAGCTCGGTACTTAACAGGGATATGTAAGATTTTGGGCTTAGCAAAGGTAATAAGCGGGTTTAGTTCTACTAAACCAACCTTTCAAGAGGAATGGAGTATAAATGGATAGGGGTGAGTACGGCAGGCTCGAGGTTGGGGTTACGAAAACGCAGTTGTTCTAAAGAAGCAGTCACCCCAAAAAGCAGTGCATCGCGATACTGCGCAACCTACGCACCGAAGTAGTAATTGGAGGCGACCCTAGCTAGCATAGCCCGCCACTAAACTAGAGTTTGTTGCAGTATAAAAACTCCAACTAGTCCCGCTTATGAGTTGCTGTACCCGAGAGCCGTGCCGTCATTCGGAGGGGTAGCGGGCCACTAGCGCCTTTTCAGCAGTGCTGGCTGTGACGAATTGGGTTAGAGTGGGCTTGGCTAAAGAAAAATGAAGGAGATTGAAGTCATGGAGTTTTGTAGACGATGTGTTGAACACGAACTTCACCCATAGGCGTCGCAACTACTTCAGGTAGAGTCTTTGATTGGTCCACAAACCTCTCTGTAGTCAGTGTGAGGTATGTGATTCTCAGACTCCACCCGGCCAAAGTGCGTAACGCCACTAGTAAGGCATCTGGAGCTTCTTAGTGGTTATTTCCCTGTGTAGCCCTTGCAAGCCCTGCGTCGATCAAGACAAGGCGGGAGCCTCATTTTATTCATGAATCGCAACTCAGGAAGGCTCCAAGCTGACTGTCCTATTGGCCGTATACCCCTGTTACTATTCGCGTTACGCACTTTGGCCCGAGGAAGAGTGTATTTGTAGCACACTAACTACGATGCACTGCATTGTCCAGCCACAAAGATTGGCAGTTAAACTTTAACAATATCACATGGTGAATTAGCTGCTTGCCCTTTCCCGTCCTTGGAACCATCCGCCACAGGTTAGCGACATTTATAGACAAGTCAAACACACTATCCTTTCAGAGTTTTCATCTCTAACCCATCAGGCAACATGTCCTCAGCACCTCTTTCAGACCCTGCCATACAGGCACGTCGCCATGCCATGGCGGCAGAACTTCGTGCAACCGACATTAGTGTCACAGTTGTAGCTCTATGTATCGTCCTTCTCCGGTTTTGGGCGCGATTGAAGTCGACGGCTAGCTTCGGATGGGATGACTGGTTGATTGTAGCTGCCACTGTAGGTTGTTCATTTAACAACATGCTGAAGCGTGCAGCTGACCGTTAATATAGGTAGTCATGTTCATCAACATGGCACTGAACATACTCAGTATGGAAAATATGATACCAGAGGTTACTGTTGCTCTTTGGCTAACAAATAATCTATGCAGTGGTTGAAAACGGCTTAGGTCTACACGTAACAGAGGTAGAAATCAGCGAACTGATCATGATAGGGAAGGTACCTCCCCTATATAAATTCATGTCAGCTCGTCCACTAATCGCCACACTCAGAGTATCTACGCAGATGAAATAGTCTATGTTATCAATCTCGCCCTCATTAAAGTCTCTATCCTGATTATGTACTGCCGCATCTTCGCGCTCCCCAGCTTCCGGATCGCGGCCTGGATCCTAAGTATCATCACAGTCATCTGGTCGTTCATGTTTATTTTTATCTGCATCTTCCAATGTACACCCATCGCTCGAGCGTGGAACCCTACTATTCCGGGCAAGTGTCTCTACCTTCGGGGTATCTTCATCGGCAATGCGGTGCCCAACATTGTAACCGACGCCGCGATTCTGATGATGCCACTATATCCTGTGTGGAAGCTTCATGTGCCGTTGATCCAGCGCATTACGCTGACGGCTATTTTCCTGCTGGGTTGCTTGTATGGTTCTCCTATCCCTAAAACTGCTATATAAAGGATTCCTTGCTAACCGAACCTTTGCCCTTCTCAGCGTCATTTTCGCCAGTATTTACCGCTTCCTTACCATCCTTAAGCTTGATCAGAACAACATTTCATGTAAGCTGCCGGCATAATCTTACCTTGTTAGGTCAATCTACGTCATTTTGAACCTTCTGACTAATAATCACGGCACCCTAGATACCCTTAAAATCCCGACAACCTGGTCTCACATTGAAATATGTACCGCCGTCATTAGCGCCTGCCTTCCGACCATGCGTCCACTACTCACCAGCTTGCTCAGAACGCTCGGGCTAGAAAGCAGCAAGGACCGGTCGATCAGTCACACGGTGAGCCGGGGCGCCACTGGGGCGTGGAAGCCTGGGGGCAACGGGAATACCGACTTGACCTTGGACCGCAAGAATCCGACGACCCGCGGTGGGTTTGAGGAGCTGGACGATGAGGTAGATGGGTGGAGCGCGCCGAGGACAAATGAAGACGAGGGCAAGGACGATGAGGTGCCGTTGCATGTAATTAAGGTGGTAACGCGCATTGAGCAGTCGTGAAGGATGGGAAGTAAAGGGATTAAGGGCGATGTTTACTGTAGGAGGTAGTGAAGAGAGCAGTGATAGCAAAGAACGAGTATCTGGGGAGGAAAAGGCAGCATATTCAGAGATGATGTAGTTGCATGAGCGGGTTACGCGATTTTATAGATGATCTCTTGCAACTTCTAACTAAGGGCAACATTTCTAAAGTATGTGGCTACACTGCACAGGGCTTCGAGGAAACGCATCTACGATAATAGCTAATCTCAAACCCACTTTTTATCATTTGGAGAAAGATGTTAAGACTAAGCACTAGCTGAAAGAAATTGCAATAAGAGAGGGAAGGCGACGGTAGTCTTCACCTGCAAACCACGGGCGACGGAAGCGAATCGAAATACTACTTTCCGTTCAAACGTTTGGAGCTGGTTATTTCTGTCTGTTCGTGGTTTCATGCATTGAAGTGCATCTTGAAAAACTCGACTATCGCATCATTGACCTTGTCGGGCATCGACGCACTAAGGAAGTGGTGACCCCCATTGATAATCTGCAACTTCGCATCGCTTGAGCGTGTGAACAGCTTGATCTCCTCCTCGGCGTTCGTGACTGAATAAACTACATCGGCGGTACCCTATACGAAAATGAATCAATGCACAGCTCCACGGATAAAGCAAGAGTTTAACTCACCTGAAGCCAAAGCACTGGACAAATAACATCCCAAAGCCTTCCATGCAGCCCATCCCGATCCCTAAGATTAATACTCGCCATGCGCGCGCGCCTCCGTCCCTCGTCGCCACGATATCGCTCGCGGGTCTCATTGACCCAAAATTCGCGAATTTTGGGGTCGCAGTCCTTGCCGAGCCCTAGGTCGACAAGCATGTTTAGGTAGCCGTCGTCGAGAACGAAGTTGGGCGTTGGGGTGGCGCTGGTCCAGCCCGAGATCATGGAGTCGGCAATGGGCGCGATGGCCCAGCAGCCGAGGCGTTGGGTGCGCTCGGATTCCGCGTCCATAGAAGTACCTAGGATAATTACACCGCGGGCCTGCAAGGCTTGGTTAGCTATACAACTAGAGATGTGTATAGAAGAGCGTGGATGGTGGGTGGAGTAGCCTATAGGCCAGGCTGTTATGCTTACCCTCGTTGGTGCCAACAGCGCCAGCCGCATGACTACCCAACCTCCCTGGCTCGTGCCCAACGCGTAAAAGTCGTTGATCTTGAGGCTGTCCAGCACCTGTAATATCATGATGGCGGAGTCCCAATATGTGAAGTGCTCCGAACCGCCAGTGCGGGTGCGGCCGTGGCCGAGAAGGTCGACGGCGACGAGGTTGGCGATCGACGTCAGCGCCGAGTTTGTGAATTGCGGATGGTATAGGTCACTGGTTGTCATGAAGGAATGGACGAGGACGAGGGTCGGCTTCAACGGGTCGTAGTGGTGAGGCATTTGGTAGGCGGCGTCGATGCCACCGAGATGGGGGACGTGGACCGTCTTGATGGTGCCGCTTATGTTAACCATGGTGGCTGAATGATAGGTTTTTGGAAGTCGGGAGTAAGGAATCAATAAGGATAACAGTCCTGATTGCTGTAATTTATGCTCAAAGAACGTTTGGAGGAATAGGAAATGCCGAGGCAAGTCCTAGCAAAAGCCTAGCGGCAATTATAAGTGGCAGTTAAAATCTATGTAAATGATATTCGCACACCAGGCATGCTATTTGCAGAAGACAATCTCACTCTTTCTCTAAGCTACGGAATCTTTTATCTACCAAGTAATAAAAAAACTTTTATATACGTAAATTGCAAAGCTAACAAGTATAGCTTATTACTATACTTTACACACAGCACTAGAGAAAATTGCTACACTAGGGCCTTTCTGTCGTTACATTACCTACGCACTCTATTTTCATGGGAATCTTGACTTTCTTCGACGTGCACTCCTATATCCACTGTCTTTGTGATACCCTGTCCACCCAGAATGTACTCTTCGCTTGTATTACTTATGTTCCCTATTTCCTTGTTCTGGTGGGTTGTGTCTTTTCCACTAAACGAGTGAAGCTCGATCTGACCTCTGGATCTAATCCGTTGACTAAGAGGGAAAGTATTGGAGGCTTGACCGCTGGTCCCATAGCCATTGCCGTACGTGTTGGACTGGTTGTACGATGTCGACATGAATGTCTTGTTGAATAGTGGTCGTAAGGCTGGAGCAGACCCGCAGATGATGGCTACGTTGACTTCAATTTGCGACAATAGAAGTATCTGCATGGACATTAGCTTTCTAAGTTCCCCTATGGTCCAGCTACGGCTTACGAAGATCGCATCGTATGACACGTCTTTGGTGACTGTGTACACCCACAGTGCGTATAAGCGGATAATGGAGGCGATGACTGCTATACCTCCAACCATGAAGATACCGAGAAGAGCCCCTAGAGAACCAAGATCAATATGCATTCACAACACACTATGACCGTTACTTACATCGCTTCCTCCGGTGCAAATTCAGTTGCGAAAAAGCTCGAACCGGTAAAAGAAGAATCATGATGTCGGAGAGGATATTGATAGAGGCTGTCGAAAAGTAGGTTGCTGGTAAGTTGTTGCAACCTTGAGGAAAGGTGGGCGACCACGCCTGTGAAGGATTGCTCCTACATTCAAAGGCCTGCTGATATCAGCATTCCAATCGCAAGAGAGTAGTTGCTGGAGTTTTTACATTAACAAAGAAGACGACAATTGTGTAAACCGTCACGAACCCCGTCACGAAGTACACCGCAAAGCGAAGTTTAGTTTGTGTAAAGATGCGATGATAAAGTGCGAGGATGCTAGCTTTTACGAAAAACAGCGACCATGGGTATACCATTTGATACGCATACCAATGCTTCAGCGTTGGAATCAGGATTGCGAGCAGATCCAGATCTGCGATATGTTGCCTGTTCCTCATTAGCCGTGATCAGTGATCCCCATTGACATCTAGGTGTTGAGTTCGTGCCCTGTGCCCCAGCTCACATGGAAGCTATTCATAATTCCCATACTTATCGCAACGACGAGCGCTGCAAGCATCAAGTAATCGTCCAGTCCCACCTGCGCATATTGTTTAGTATCATGAACCGAACGGTAGTAACAATAGAAACATACATGTTGGATGTAGGTGTATCTACACCATAGTCTAAATGATAATCAGCAGTTGTTACACTGACGTGATTCAGGAACTTTTGCGGACACTTGCCTGAGGGAAACCACAATCGTCGACAACAAAAGGAGAATGCCAGTGATGATCAGAAACATAGGCTGCCGGGAACCATTTGCCGTAGTAATGTACGCCATGTGTACGCAAAGGAAAGAACTCGGATCAGCGGTACTTTCGAGGGGGAACTATCCTTCTCTTTGACATTTTCATCCGTTCCAAAGCATCCGCATCCCACGCCTGTGAACAGGCATGTTGTAACGGTTTCTACGCAGTAGCCGGAACAGGCCGAGCAGTCCGTTCAATCTCAAAGAAATGAGAGTATTTGTGATACCTGACCATTCGCACTCAATTTTCCCGCTGCAGCATGCGTCTCACTGTTACACCAATGATGATAATCCTCCGGCCCACAGGCAAGACTCGGCTATCTAACCCATGCTAGTGTCCCTACAGTACGCCATCCCGGTTCCGCGAGCGTCGCTTACGTCTCCTTCCATACCAAGACGGACTAATAGCGCGTGCCACTGTACAGACAGAACCTGCATAGAAAAACGTCGATTTGTACTACGATATAGGGCCCTCTCATGAATGGACCGGTAGCGCGCCCCATCAGCGGGGGCGAATTCTCTTACAAAAGACCTTCAGACGATCAGTGCGGTGGCTTCACGCTACCAGCCCGTTCATGGTAGACCCTACAGTTGTCAAGTACAAGTACTGTAGCATAGGCGGTTGGTGCATACAAGGTGAGGCCAAGGAGATCCGAAATTGTTGCCGCGTTACTTACACCAATCAGCAAGCTTTATAATGCTGATTCGTCAAAATCTCGCTCGTCATTTTGTTCAAAACAAGAGAATAAGAGTTCCCAGCTGCCGCACCATCCACTTTACACTCCTCATGCCTGATACTGTAGTGTGGAAGATTACAGACGCGCGCTATCAATCCTTTCATGGGTATAGAACAAAACTTGCTTCAAGAAGACTGATACTGACACAGCTCAATAGCTTCTCGTGGGGAAGCGGAGAAGCAGACCGCTTGCAGATACCCGTCGCTAAATACCAAGCGCTACACCCTTCTTCCCACCCCCGAGTGTGTGAACAGGCATGGAGTCAATTGCCTCTGCAAGTGGAGCAAGGGGCAAAGTGATAACAGTGAGCTAATTTAAATACACGTTTCAAGATGTACACAATTGTCTTTTTAGATACACGTCTGAGGGGTACATCACGCTTCGCCGCATGAACCCTTGTCTTCGGTCTCGGACCTGAAGGAAGCAACTGTGGGGGGAAAACCTGGCAAGCGAAGGATTCTCGAGCTCGGGATGCAGTCTTCTTCGGAACGCAGCTCCTACGCCTTCTTCAGAGGTAAAATCAACTGCCGAGATTAATGCTACACAGGACGAACCCAGCCTCCAAATGCAGTGGCACTACGTCAGCCCTCAACACCGAGAGGACAACAAATTCGTCGGAGTAAAGCTGAGGAGTAACCAAATAATAATAGTGCACCAAAAAGATTGTTGTCATTAGTCGCCACTATACTCTTCGGGGGGCCAAACCTGCAGCCACATGCGCACGTGGTTTTATGCAGTAAGCTTCTTTCGGACCATAAAGAGCCTAGGGTTATCTCGGATTGGATACCGATTGCATGGCCTGTCTTATTTGTCGCGCATAGATTCGAATTTCCAGACCCGGAGATCTCTACCATTTTGGAAAGGCACATTCTCGATCTCGTCCCATCTTCTCTTACAATTTCCAATAGCGCCTTTTGTATTCGTATGCCTTTTCGCTTATCGGCACATAAAGCAAGGCACCTTCCTTCCATCCGCCCAAAATACCTCCTTGTATTCATCCGGCAACTGTCACCAATCCATCAACATGCATTTCTCAAGCCTCTTCCTTGTTGGTTCCTGCATGGCGACGTTGTCAGCAGCCGTAGCTTTGCCGGAGGCCGCCACAACCGCTACGGCGGTAATATGCAAGAGCCCCCCAAAGAGACTTGAGTGGTGAGACAGCCTACCATTACAAATTATGGTTTCGATGCATATGGCTAACCACCATCTGAACCAGGCGACAACTGACAGATACACAAAAGAAGAGTTATATCAAGGCTGTCCTTTGTTTGACAACCAAGAAAGCGAAATCGGGCATCACAGGAGCCATCAATCGTTATGATGATCACCAAGCGGTTCACAGTAGCCAAACACCTAACATTCATTGGGTGGTACGTTGTTGCATCCCATTCTACCCTCTCTTCATTGTCATCGCTAACACCTTCAGGGTCACTTCATTCTATGGCATCGATACTTTGTCGCCACCTATGAGAAGGCGCTGAGGGATGAATGCGGTTGGGCCGGTGGACAGCCGTACGTGAAATCTCTATCAAGCCTACTTGACTCAAATCAAGGTCACGAATAAACTTTGCTAACCTAGATTGTAGATACTGGGACTGGTCTCAAGATGCAGAGCCTCAAAATCTCACATCGACAAGGGTCTTCGATACGAAAATCTTTGATCCAACCGTCGGCTTCGGCGGCAACGGTCCTAAAGTTACGCCTACCGCGGATCAAAATCCATTGAACATTACTGGTGGTACTGGCGGCGGATGCGTCAAGAACGGACCCTTCATTGCTTCAGCCTTCACGATCAACTACCCAACACCAGATTGCCTGAGACGTGATTTCATTCCTAAGATTATGAACTCATTTGCGGATCCGACATTGGTGGCGAACGTTATTGCACAGAAGGACTATACAAGCTTCGCAAGAGCTATTGAGAATATTCCAAGTTTCGATCAGCCCAACATTCATGGAAGTGGTCACTTTGGTGTCGGGGGCGTTCTAGGCACGATCGGAAACGCAGCGAACAGCCCTGGTGGCAAGTAACCCTTCTCTCGTCACTCATTCGCCTGTTGCTCCCAATTCTTACCATTCACTTCTTCATCAGCCGCACATACCATAAGAAATCCGTTCTAACATACTCCAGACCCCCTCTTCTTCCTCCACCACGGCAATCTCGACCGCGTCCTCTGGACATGGCAACAAAAAGATCTCAAGACACGTCTCAACCAAGTCGGCGGACCTATCGTGCCATTCGACTACAGCGGCAAGAACGTCACGCTAGACTTCATGGTCAATATGGGGAATTTGGCTGGCAATGCAACGCTCAAAGATTTGTTGAATACAACGGGTGGGACGCTGTGCTATACTTATTAGAGAAGCCGTAGATTAACTGTTACCTGGTTTTCTCAGGTGAATGGCAGTATAATAATAGACTTAACCACACATTTTTGGGGGGTAAGAATATGACGATGACTTCGCCTTCTTTCATCAACTGAAAAGTATTTTTCGAATAGAAAAGGTTCAACACAAATTTTCATATCAGGACCCCAGTTCCTGAAATCCTGTTGGCCACAAAAGGGTGCAGGAGCAGCTCCAGCATTCCGGGCGGAAGTTAGGTCTTGAGGATTGGTTGTAGGCATTTTTCACGCATCCTTGGGTATTTTATCTCTAGGGCCGGGGCTTCAATGATGGTATAGCCGAGATCAAAACGGCCGTGGGGTCACCCGCTCGTTTTGGTAGCATGCTACATCTATTCTTGTCATTCATGACTATATTCACAACGTCTGGAGTGCAGCATGTAGAGAATAACGCAGCAACACAAGCATTCAATGATCGCTCTAGCATTCATCTGCGCACAAACTCCACATGTGTGCATCATATACACACATACCTAGCTCTTATTATGGAGGTATCTGCCCTCATTTCGGAAGAGATATATCTTGCAGCTAAGCCTATGAAGGCAGTACGTCCGCTATCTGCATTGTGTGTCGCTTTCCGTAGGTTTACCAGCTGAAATATAGCATAGGGGGAAAGTAGCGACCTATTAGGCTTCAATCTATCCTTCAAGTATTTTATTGCGTCTCCATGTGCTGAGAGGCGTTAGATTTACAACTTCAGATATTTCTCCTAACCTTAGATCGTCATCTTTTCGCTGCACAACTGGACATCTTCAATAAGAACCCCGAAGAACAAACGTTTCATATCCTTGATATTGGCATGGAGTCAGGAAGCTAGGCAGTTGATATGGCATCAGTATATCCATCCGTTTATATCACTGCCATCGATTTAACACCTCCAAAACTCACAGCAGATGATGCACCAATCAACCCCACGTATGCGAAGGCAAACGGAGAAGAAGGAAAGATTTTTGCGGAGGACATAAAGTACTATTATATCCAAGGCATAGTGATAGCTTCTGGTATTCATGGTTGACCTACGAATGGGTTACACTGTCGCAGGCACTGCACCACTCGATGCGCCTCATGCAAAATCGAACAAATATTAGCAAAATACAGCTACTTCACACTTAGTGTTAGGCCCCTGCGGGGAAAATAACAAGTATAGTATACTAATAAATGCTTTTCCCTTTGTAAGGCAGGGTATTATTCAGCAACATATGAAACTTCTAGCTTGTGTTAGAGTTCGAGGCCCGTTTTTGCGTCCATTTTACATACAAAATTAGTGGATTGAGCGGAGAAGTGCATGCGACGGTACAACTCATTACACTAGATAAGTGCTAGCAGGATCTTCAGCAAGGTGGCTACGTTTAGTTGGTGGACTTGTAATATCCATTTCACCTACAATCGATGGTTCGTCTTCTAGCACAGTGCAGCTCTTTATTCGATTCGAGTATGCTGCAGAAGAAGTGTGGGCTTCTAAGACTTTGAAACATGAAATTCATCTTGCAAAAATTGGGTTCTATAATATTAAGGAAAAGACTATACCATGGCGTCTGGGAGTATGGAGCCCGATGATGAGGAGACTCTGCCATAATAGTAAATAGTGTAACACACGCAATAGGAAAGATTTCGTATATTCTACAACCATTCTATATATCAAAGGGAAATTTATCATTAAGGAGGTTGAATAAGGGAAGAGAAAATAGTGGAAAGAATTTAACTCTAACCACTTAACAGATATTGCACTCTTGGAAACCCATGAGCATTCTCGAGGATAGCGATTCCCTGTAAGTTTGTTCCATCTCAGACACCTGCACTTCGCTACTAAGCACATCGGGATGGTCCTGAGGCAAAGTTCTCCGCCTTGAGTACAACACGTTTCTCCCCAAATTAAGCGCGTTTTCGAACATCTCCTGGCGGCAATAAGTCTCAGCAAGGTAGAACATGGTAAACAAGGTATCGCAATGTTGGGCACCAAGACACTTCTCCCGCTTCCTCACCACACATCGAAGGATCTCTTCAGCCTCCCAAAATCTGCACTGGTCTAGGAGTAGGAGTCCTAGATTTTGGAGTATGTGCACTGAGAGTGGATGGTCTTTGCCTAGCTTGGCTTGATGGCTTTGAAGTACTTCCCGGGTTACTTCTTCTGCTTTCAGTGGTTCCCCCCTTTCGACGTAAATCTGCGCGAGATTTGCTTTGCACTGCAATGTGTGCGGATGATCCGCGCCGAGTACTTCCTCCCGACCGACCAATGCTTCGGTGATGAATATCCAAGATTGTACCCAGCGTCCTTGCAGTTGGAAAGCGGCGCCGACGTTCGAGAGAACGGAAAGTGTCTTCGGGTTCTTTGGGCCGACCGTGTCTCTCATGGCCTCGAGGACATATTGGAGTAGACTGAGTGCTTCATTATGTCTTCCTTGACCCAGTATGGAAAGGGCGAGACCATGCTTTTCGTCCAGAGTCTGGATGTCATCAATCCCGTAGAAAGATATGGACCTATGGATTGCGCTCAGATGATAGCTCTCTGCGTGTGCGTGGTATGCTTGAGATTGCAGCGACAACCCTTTTCTCATGAGGGTGGGCATGACCACAGGACTGTTTGTCGCAAGTAACTTGGTTTGCGAGCGGAAAACTGTGTCTATGGATTTGGCGGCAACCGTTATGTTCCCGAGATATTGGTCGGAAGCGGCAATGCTAAGTCGACAAGCAAGAGCAGGAGCGGATAGCGGATCATTTTCCTCCAGACACCACTCTAACGCATGTTTGGCATATTGTTTTGCCTCTTCGTATCGGCCCATGATACGGAGACAAAGGGACATCCGCGAAGCGAGAGTTTTAGCCATGTTACTGTTGATGCTTGAACTTGGTCGAATCTTTCCGGTGGCGGTGACAGCATTCCATACTGCGAGTGCGTGAGGTAGGTAAGATTTGCACTCAATGAGTCTACTGTACTGCTCTTTTGTTCCAGGGAATTTTCTCGCAAGCGTTTGAAAGACATCGGATGCATGCAAGTAGAATTGGTTGTTCATCTTGAGATGGGAGCGGATACCAAGGTGTACCAGCGAGTGCATATCGAACAAATCCCCCGTGTCATTCGAGGAGATTAGAGAGTAAGCTTTGAGCAGTCCAAGGGCTTTCGATACGTGACTGGGTGTGCTACCAGATGTGATTAACGCACTAGGTATGCGCAATGAGTCAACACATGCTATTTTAAATAAAATCCGGGTGGCAGCTTCGTTCTGTTGGTATATGGCGTCGATTGAGACTAGCGAGGACAAAAAAGGGTTTTCATATCGCTCCGGTGTAGTGGTGCTTGATTGATCGAGGAGCTCGGCTCTGCTTTCTTCACTTTTACGAGAAAGCTGAAGATAGGCATTTGGCGGAGTGGAAGTCATCATCATGTAGGACGCGGCTCGACAGATAGCCAATGGCAGATGATCTAGGTGGGTTAATAAAGGCGCAATAACCTTAGTATCTAGGATTTCAGTGTCCAGTTGCGACATCAATAGGTGGTATGCTTCACTGTAAGCCATGGGCTCCATTTGGAGCACGCATCGTGGGTTATCGACAAGTGCGAGGGCTGTTTGCTTGTTACGTGTTGTGAACAATATGGAACCGCTGTTGTTCTTGGGCAGGGCGTTATAAACCATTTGTCGGCTCCCGAAGGTTCCTAGGTCTATGTCGTCAATGACCATGATCCATTGTCCAGAATCACTAGACTCGAGCCAATCGACTACGCATTTGATATCAAGGGCGTCTGAACTACTAATACCTTCTCGTTTCGCAAGACGACCAATAGTTTCAAAGTCTCTTCGGAAACTGGCTTGGTTGGAAGCGTGGATCCAAAGGACGGAGACATCCGGTGCCAATTTCCTGGTACGATGCACATACTCCAATGCGGTTTGGGTTTTCCTAATGAATTATTTTAGTATCAAATCAGGGAGCGTATGTTGGGGGGATGCTGTGATTCCAAAATGGAGGCAACAGAATTCAGGCAAGGTGTCGTTATTCCAAAGTAAAGGCAACTAACCCAATGCCTCCGAGGCCGACGAGGCACGCCTTGCGACCCAGGATTGGATCCGCAAGAGTTTGGGAAACTAAATCGAGAATGGCATTTCGACCGATAAAGTTGAACTTCTGGGGCAAGTCCGAGATGATGAAGTTTATGGACCCGGGAATTTTGCTGTAGGTAGGGGAGTCGGGCTGGAAGTTTGATCAAGTTAGGCTTAGTGACGAGGTAGATGATGGAGTTATCAAGCCCAACATACGTGCATGGGATTCCGTACGGCATTTCCCTGGTATAACAGCCTAACAGTTCATAAAATTAGGCGAGAACAAATGAGTAACACCAGTCTCGAATGGAAGCTTACGTGGAGATGTGTAGGTTGATGTTCCCTTTGCACCGTTCTATATCCGACAAACACTTGGAGATCGTCCTTGCCTTGCGCTTAAAGGAGAGTGATTTTTTGAGCCTGACCGACCTTGGGTCACTCTTGTCGATGGCAAAGGTTTGAAGGAGCTTCTGCAGTGAGGTAGCCGATCTAATGGATTGGTCGATTAACGAGTGGAGAGCAGTGCTGTGGCCGACTTCGTGAGGCTTCGGACCCAGGGACTGCGCGATGCTGAGGAAATCCTCCACGTCGTTTATTAAACCTTTAATGGTGTCGGGAACATCGTGAACGGTCCCAGGATAGTCGGATGCTGATTGGATGAATCGGAATCCATACTTGGCAAGCTGAATAACAGCGGCAATGCCGCCTATGATAGATATGGGTTCAACCATGGTCGGGGATGAGAGGTCAAAGGACAGTAAGATTGGGGAATCAGAGCCATTCATATGTCGTACTGGACCGGAGAGTGGGGCAGATTTACTGCTAACATGACGCCCTCTGGGCTGGAAAGAAACAACGCCTTTAAGGCTGGGGGAAAAGAACGCCCTCAAGGCTGGGACTGCCTTGCACACCCGCGCCTCGAAGCCAATCAGCAGTTGCCAGCAACACAATCATAAGCGTGGGAGATCTGGGCAAAGGCGTTACTAAGACGACTTTAATCTGGAAATCGAATAAGGCATCGATCGAAATCGATATTGATAACTTTGCTCTAGATGGAAGGAGATATGAGTGGCCCGTTCTTGTGATATTCCGCCGCCATGAGTCAGCCTTTCCAAGGGCAAGAGCCGATATAAAGGTTGGTGGAAGGGAGACGCCATGTTCATCCTAGAAACATGGAAGACGCTACTAGAACCATATGTCCAAGACTCCGACATAACCGCTGCTAACTTCTTCAGGTACGCCCATAAGATACCCTTTGCTAATAAAATTATCCCAGCGAAAATGCAACAGGGAAGTGGGAATATTCAGGTTATCCAAAATGTCGAAGAGATCCAAGAGACCATCATTACAGCGTTATTACCTCACCCACTTTCAAATGTGTTCCTTATCCAATACAAAACCATTCGACAGCAGGATTGGGCTATACACGCCCGAATGGCAAGGACTTTATTTACCCGAGAAGTAGATTTGTGTGCTTTCCATTGTATCATTGACCTGGGTGCCGTCCTAGTGGCCATCTAGGGGCTTGCGAGTAGGTGTCAGGGTTTGGTGGTGAATACGTGGAGTCTTGGGTGCCTATATGTTGTCAGAACACGTGGGAATTGTTGCACGTCATACATACTTCCGCTTTGAGTAGACGTTGGGGTGGTTGCTTCAAGATGTGAGGGATTAGCGGGTGTCGTTGGCGCGTATGAACTTGCGCGGTCTTGACTGGGTAGGTACGAAGTTGGTTGTTGGGGCGTTTGCGGGTACGCAGGTGCTTGATGCGCATGTGGTGGGTTGTATTGAGGTTGTTGAGGGGCAGGCGGGTACGTAGGTGTTTGATATGCATGTGGCGGGTTGTATTGAGGTTGTTGAGACGGTTGCAAGTGAGGGGCAGGCGGATACGCATGTTGGTTGTATTGAGGTTGCGTTGGAGGTTGCGCTTGGATTGGCGCTGGTTGCGTAGGCGGTGCAACGTGTGGGTGCGGATATGTATATTGCGGATGTGTAGTGTTTGTAGACACACTTGGTTGATATGCGTGTGCATGTGGTTGTTGCGGAGCAGGTTGAGTTGCAGGTGGAGGTCGAGACGCGGGCGGGTTTTCGGGTTCTGGGAGTTGGCTCCTATTGAAAATAAGTAAGCTTCTACTCGACATCATCTTTGGCCGAGGACATGGTCAGACCTTGCCCATTCGACGCGCCCCCATGAACCATCTAGAAGAAGTCAGCAAAGTGCGCGAGGAGAGTCTACCAGCGTTGTACCTGTATTCCACGTATACCTGTAGTAGTCACCTTGGTCGCTGCTCCACTTCCAGTCGTAATCGCCGGGAGCACTCATCATCCCAGACCGAACGTCACTTCAGAGGTCGGCTCGCAGAAACTTCGAGTACTGGTGCGACGGAAAGAAAGAGCATTCCCTAAGCCTGGTCTACTTGTGATAGAGAGGATTGAGGAGTAAGAATCCAGCTTAAACCAAAGCCGCGGGGCAGAACCACGCGGGCGAATGGACTACCATGGGTCGCCAATGACATGACGCCCAGCGAGCCTCGCCATTCTCTGACTGATGCCCAACTTCATCACTCTCTAGGTGCCCTTATCAGAACCTCAAAAGAACATCATATGGAGCTCCCCATCGATTCATGCATTTATTCTCCCAACCTCAAGCTGCAGCCTCTCCAGAGCCTTTGCGCAGTGTTTGTGTATGTTTTTCCGATACACACCTCCTCCCCCTTCTGTGATTCAAGAGACCAGATTAAAGCACACGTGCGTTAGCTGAAAGGCCTCGAGCCACAGTGGGCGCTAATAAGTTCGAGATCAAGAGCCTATTCTGTTGTTGCATGTTCGTAATACCGTGGGCCAATGACATTTCGTTTCAGGGCTCCCATCATTCACTCCCCCGCTCTCCGCCACATGCCATCATCGGGTGGGGCCGCCTCAGCAGGGCGTAACTTCGCGAATTCCGCACCACACTCGATGGGCAGATGACTGCATTTAGTTCGGAAGCTGAGCCACTATGAGCTTATTAGAGGCGCCTGTAGGATTTTGTTTATAGTCCCACTACTGTTCGTTTGTTATTCCATCCGTGCTATGCCGTATTAAACCCCGCTCGCGCTAACTTTGACAAACAGCATTCGTTCACCTTCATGTAATCTTATGAATAAGCAAATGACTTACCTGTGAAGACCTCTCGTATTCGCCATATTCCTTTAGCAATCTTCCTCCGGGTGAGGAAGATGTTAACGTACTTGAGGCTTGTGTAACCAGTAGTAGATGTGTAGAAATCCAACGTTCATCTGGGAATAGTTCGATTTAACTTGGCGCTAGTCGGACTTGGGCTTCGTTTGACCCACGGGATTGCGTGCCACGAGCCCCGAGGCCCACTTAAGTCGTTCTAATCCAAGCTTATTATGACTACATCAACATCATGGATCTTACATATATTGAAGGTATTGCAAAACTGTGACCAAACAAGCCTTGTCGGCGGTACCTAGGGTCCTAATGGTATTGCTCTAGGTAGGCCAACACCAGTCGCGTATGTGAGAATTGGGGCTGAAAAGTCCAGGTTTTATTCATTATTAAAGTAGTGATAATTAAGCTGATTTCCAATTTGATTGCTGTTAAGTAAATCGTTCCACCAGGACATGACAACTCTTGTTAATGGATTCCAGCAGCGTTCCGGTGAACAGAGCGACAGAGGAGTACCATAACAACAGCGTGACAGATCCAAACGGATGCGACTCTCTCGAGCGAGAAGAATAGATCCGATGTACGAGACCACCGATCCGGCAAATGATAGAAAAAGTGATGTTCGGTCCGACCTACAACAAGCAAGAACGACACACTATCTGAAAATGTACGCAGGGTTTACTCGGGGAAAGAGCGCATAGGATATATGTCCAAAGAAAATCCACGGCACAGGTAGAAGGGCGACCAAGTTTAGAACTTAACGTGACCAAAGCGAATTGAGCGGAGAAGTAGTGGGGCAGCCTGGGGCAGCTCGAAGCGTCGGTATCCGGAGGAGTGAAGATTGGGGGAAGTGGCGGTTGGGTTCGCAGACATGCTGAAGGTTGCCAGGTATATGTGTCTGGAGGTGTAATGATGGGGGGAAGTGGTGGATGCCCCCGTGGAGATGGTAAAGCATCTGCAACCGGAGATACGATAATGGGAGGGAGTGGCGGATGCGCCTCGACGTTGGCGATGTCCCAGAAAATGATATTGGCCGTAGTGGATACGGCACGTAGGTTCCCCAAGAGGTGTAGGGAAGTATGAAAAACTGCAGTGCAAGCAGTACGTAGACCTCTGTGCAAACCTTTCCACCAGGCCACCGCCGTGGAAGCAGTGGAGTGATGGATCAGCTGGAACAAAGGTAGAGAGTCATAGGCAAACTTGGGCGTGTAGACGCCGGAGAGCCGTGAGGGTTTGGTGATGGGAACATTGGATGTCGCGAAGACAATGTCCGAATTCCACGCAGCATGCAGGCATAAGCATACGAGGCTGGCGGCAGGAGAGTTGGACAGGGCCGGGAATCGCGGCAATTGGAGAAGGACGAAAACGGAGTGCAGGCTGCCAAGTAGCCGTGTCACTCGCTCCGAGTGCAGGAGCAGGCACACCGCTGCCGTTGCAACGACAGGATACCGGTAGTGAGTTTGGACGAATCCGGGCGTGGGGCTTGTCGGACTGCCAATGAGGCGAGAATAGGGCGAGGCCTGTGACATAAGTAAGTCAGTGCTGCGCTTCACAAAGACGTGGGATCGCCGGGCGGGATGGGCGAGCTTCACCTTTGGGATACCTGTAGCCATGATTTGTGTTGCTGCGATCGCTTGGGTCTGGGATGGCGCTCATTTAAGTAGACGTATCGTACATATCCGAGGGGTGCGCGGGCCAGGCAGCAAGGCAGCCCGGCAGGACGAGGACGGGCGCGCAGGACGGCGAGATACGAGTGCGGGCGTGGGCGTGGGTGTGATCGTGAGCGTGAGCGTGAGTGAGCGCGAGCATGGGCGTAGGCGTGGGCGTGGGGCGTCATCTACAACTAAGCAGGTGAACAACACGAGCGAACTCGCACACACGCCGGACGGGAGGGTGGGGATCAGCTGCAGGCACGTTCAGCAGGGCTGGTGGCCAGTGCATTGTAGTGCGCGGGCGAAGCGGAGCCTGCTGGTTTGTTGGCTTGTTGGAGCCTTACGGTCTGGTCTGTGTGCGTCCCGCCAAAATCATCTCAACGTCTCCATCCGCTTCATTTTTTGAACGGCCTGAAACCTACGCGCGACGATCCTAGTTCCATGGAGTTGTAGATTCTGCGCGCTTCGTCGTGCGTAGAGATAAGTACCGAGCGTAGCCACCTCGCACCCGCTCTCCGCCTAGCTAGAAACAATGGACACGACGTGGACATGGAGCGAGGAGCATGGCGACTATTATCGTTATAAACCGAGAGAACGCCCCGGTATGAGATGCGCACGGCGACCTGTGTCGCGACCGGCTAACAGCATGTAGGAAAGTCGACACATGACTTGATTTGGGGCCGGTAAGTGCATAGTGCTTCATGGGCTGGCTCCACCTGCTAACCATCACAAAGGACTATGGTTGAGCCTCCCGCCACGTCTCGAGCTCCCTTCGCGCCGCCAGTTCCCACAGCGACCCACCAACCGCCGTATCAATCCTTCAGTTTTTTTCCAGATTCCAATCCCAATACGAACACACCATACGTCTACCCACAACCGTCGCAACCTGTTGGACAACCCACAGGACAACCCACAGGACAACCCACAGGACAACCCACAAGGCAGCTTCCAGTCAACCAACAGGCTATTCAAGTCAACCAACAACCTATTCCAGTCGAACTGGTGCCACGAGTAAGCTCACCAGTCGCAAACTACACTATTCCCCAATATGGATTCGTTGTCCCAAATCAGCCGAATCCTATGGCAAGCCATGGTTCGTGGTCAACCGAAGGCCCGCGTACTATGACCCCGACGACCAGTGTAGAAACACAGGGTTAGTCTCCCACATCCCAACTTGTTTATTGTTCGTCCCCTTGCTCACTTACCTCAGGTCCCTCAATCACCGACCTACCCTGGCCTAGCAATCCTACACGTCTCAACGAGGACGGTGGCCTGGAGACCTCAGTCATCCAGACAAGTTACCCAACGCCGGACGGTCGTAGGATTCCCCAAACCCATAATACTCGCTTTGTCGCTGACTACCTTTAGGCTATGAAACGATTCAAAAACCTCGAAATTACTTCAAAAAGGGTCGCGTTTTCAAGGTCATCTGGTTTGAACCTCGAGGAGAGCCAATTCCGTCTACTACTTCTGGTGATCAATCCATCTCACCATCGGCAAGTAGTTCAGCTACGGTCCTCATTGATGACACTGCACTGGCATCTGAAGCCCCATCGGTACCAATGCCCAGCATGTCCACTCAAACAGTCCATGCCAAGCCCCGACTTTTTGTGGTGGTCCGGCAAAAGTCGAGACACTGTCTTTGCGTCCCAATCTACACGTATTCACAGCAAGCGACATCAAAGCCTGGCGTCAACCCGGAAGATCATGCAGCTCTCGTGCAAGAGGGGTCTGAAGTTGTATACCATCCACAGGAGAAGCAAGACAAGCTTAAGAAGAGATTGTTACTCGTCGTTGAGGATTCTTCGATACAGTGGAACCCTCTGTCCAGAATTAATTTTGGGAAGGTACATTCAGTGGAGTACAATCTGAAGGTACGGACTATAGGCAGAATCCCTCAAGAATGCACGGCCGACTTGGAATCTTCTTTCCGTGAAGCTATTGGGCTCGGTGACGAATGAACTACTCAATCGTCTCATCGACCCGATGCCACGCTTGATCCTATAGCAGTTGCCCTATCATTTACGAGGAGAGTTACACACTCCACAATACTTGGTGGCAGGGGTAATAAGAGAGCCACGGAGTAGGCTTGGAACGGATACGTCATCTTTCAAAATGTTTCTTTGTAGAAGTGCTTGAGTCTTACTGATTTCAATTTCCTTGGAATGTGCTCGCAAATCGAGGAGTACGAAAAGATAGCGTAGATTCTTAGGGAGTAGCATGTTTCTCTACTTTGGTGCAGACATCTAACTCTCAGTTATATACTATCTGAGAGCTAGCTGTCTACAAGACTGTATATAGCATCTAGTTTTCCTAGGATTACAAAAATTTACGTTAAGAATGAGCATCCTTTCCTAACCTAATACAGGCAATTTAACTATGCAGGTTTATGTAGTGCTGTTTCGCTTCCCAGGTTAGTAGAACACCGAAACAAAGCTGCTATAACAATAGCACTCTATAAAACGCTCGCTAACTCTCTATAAATATCTAGAGGTTAGCAACCACCAAGAACACTTAGAACCTATTCTTACTAAAGCTAGCAATTAAACATTTGCTTTACCGATAGGACAACAGACCAGATCTACCTAGATCCCTATGAATCTAATTCTTTCTTATGAAAGCTTCCCAACTTCTAAGTTCTCAATTATTCTTCTTATACAGACTGAGGAATGCATTGTTTTTGAGATGCACCCCAACAGCAACACTCTTATGCAAGGGAACACCAGAGTTGATTGGCTAGCACTTGCTTAATTATTCGCAAAGTAGTCTTGATATTCGCCTTTGACACTACCCATCTGTAAATCTTTAAAGAAACAAAGCGAAGCTGGAATTTAAATAACATGCTCTTTAATCTACTCCAAAGTCTGGGCAAGCATGAGACCCTCCTCTAAGTCGTGCTAACGCTCATACAGTCCCTGATCGCACTTATCAAACCCTTTACCCTTGAATGCAATACTAGTAGCACCCTTCTCGCTTCCTTTCCAGTCCGTATATGTATCAGCACTGCTATAAAGCACCAGCGTCAGAATAGTCAAGACGTGTAGATTGGCGTTGATCTTCTTCGAAGTTTTCGCGGTAGCAACCACAACCAAGAGTGGAATCGGTGTTCTCAATACTTGAGAATTGTCCTTAAAGCCCCGGATGTCATCCGCATCTTGTGTAAACCATTTACAGAAAAAAAGTGAGGTCAGGAAGGAGAGATTGGGCATGGCCACAACAGCCTGCAGGGTAGTCTTCAGTTGATTGGGTAGCGCTAGATCAGTCATAATGATCCCGGCGATAGACTGCGGATTCGCGAGCGTGCTTCCTCCTGTCGCCAGGTCACCGAAGAGTGTGGATAAATTGGTAGACAGATCACCAGCTTCTTTCTTCGCTAGATTTGGTAGCTCTAAGTGGTCTTGTACGGGCTTTGCTAACATGCGCGACTACTCGGTCACTGGGCGAGCTGCTGTGAGTATATGCTCAGCGCGTAGATTACAAATCCGCTTGCGATTGGATGTCTCTTGAGTTTGTTGTACGATTCCACATAGCGCTCGAAGAACACTGCGTAGCCGGGATGTACGACAATCAGGTCGCCAGATGTGTGCTCTTGCTCCTAAAAGGGAGGGGAAGCCTTTTGGATACAATTTGTCACTTTCGATCAATGGAGCCCTTAGAAACGACCAGATCCACAACACGTAATAATATTATCCACACGAAAAATTCAGTATAGAATTAAATTTTGCTCCCAGCAGCGTACATGATTGTATTTATCCATCATATTCGAATGTGCATGCGCACAAGAATAAAATGTACTAGACTTTCGTACATCACCTAATTGGACTTCATGATATTTTCTTGGTTGCCCGTATATTTGGACTGAGGTGCGCAAACCACGAAATGTGCCTATTGATCGGGTAAATTAATGTTTGGAAGGACTCTGGTTATCAATCCTTCCCTCTACCTGTCCACTGACTAGCTTAGATCCGAGAGCATTGAACGTCCCAGCTCAGCATCCCTTGAGCCTGAGCACAAGATGCAAGGTTGAATGGTTCAGGATGTTATAATCCGCTAAGGTCCTTCCATCCTCCAACTGCCTGCCAGCGAAGATCAGTCGTTGCATATCTGGCGGGATGCCTTCCTGGTTTTGAATAGCCATATTCACATCTTCAGTAGTCGCCTGGCTACTGATGAGCAGCGTGATGTAATTTCCCGTTGAAGTCTGGATAAAGATCTGGATGCGGTTTCCACCACGTTCTGCATGTTTGGCAGGGGCGGGTAGAGTAGGTGGAGATCCAAGCGGGTCGTTCGAGAAGAAAACTGCGTAAAGTGACTTCATAGCTGCCAGCCGCTTGTCGCGTTGCTCATACTCCTGCGCGCTCGCGCCGGATGGACGGTGGTGAATGACAAGTCCTAGGGCTTCTTGAAGATCGGCATAAACTTGGGTATCGAGGATAGCGGCGTGCCAAAGTTGGTCCACTGGGTTTGTAGTTAGCATGAAGTGAGAGAGAGAGGATTTGGATGAACATACTGAGCGGCGTGGGGCTGATCTTGCGAGCTTCCGAGTCAGCCGTGAACGCCTTGATTGCAAGAAAGCGGCGAAGCTCCTCGATCGCATCCTCTTGAGTGACTCCATAGTCATCGGCAATATTATCAGCGGCGACCTTGAGATGGCCAACAAGTTAGTATACGTTTTCAAAAGTGTTACAAGAGCCTAGACGCGTTTCGCTTGGTTGTCACCTCTCTAACACTTCTGGATGAGAAAAAGCCACTCACCTGAAGGGCATATGAAAAGGAAGAGCCAAAGAGAAAGGCGATAGCATTGGTGTTACCGGGCAAAATTTGTTGGTACACCTTGGGAACATTATCGGGGATCTTGGGAGTGACGACAGGTGTTGTAGCAGCAGGCTCCGGAGCGTTGGACTTGCGTGAGCGTTTTGATGCTACAGGATCTGGGGTGGTAGTCTCTTCGCGTTTGTGCTTGGCCCCACTGAGTCTCTGGGACTGGCGTGTGCCGGCCATGTTTTTGCTGGGGTTGTGGCGGC
Organism: Herpotrichia juniperi; assembly: GCA_014905255.1. NCBI lineage: Eukaryota > Fungi > Ascomycota > Dothideomycetes > Pleosporales > Melanommataceae > Herpotrichia > Herpotrichia juniperi. The sequence continues at coordinate 384,283 of BLYF01000003.1, read as the reverse complement.
AGGCAGACGAGGTAACTGATTAAGTTTGTGAGTGGAGGGAGAGGTTGAGGTAGGAAGGTAAGGTGAGTAGGTTATATAGGTGTTGCGCTAATTGGCACGTGGCGGAGAGAGACATTTAAAGGAAGGCGCGCACTAACCCCACACACACGGTGTCCTACAATTATGAGGGAGCTCGTTTCTGATGAAAGTTGATTACTGCCAACCTTATTTGGTCCTCCTGACACCGTAACAGTATTGCGTAGTGAGATTCCTTACTAAGAACGGGCCCCTTCATACATGAACGCCTTGAGATATAAGAAATGTATGAAAGTGTTTATGTTACTATAAAACATATGTGTAAACTGCTTTGCAAAGTTTATACTGTTGCATTTCAATCTTGGCACGTAATCTTGGCATTAGTTTTGAGTTCACGCATTTGCTGGACTAACCCTTATTGCTCTTTCTGCGGCCCTGTAATTTATCTACTATCACCCCTAAGCGGAAAAATAGATTAAGAATGGAGTTGGTTCCGCTAGATACAACAGTGCTTCGCATTTCTAACTCCAATCCCCCTGCCACTAGCTTGAAATGCGTGGGGTGGCTGAAATGTTCCCTCGAAGTTGGTAACAACTAGCAGGAGTTCTTATTAAAAGCGCTAGACTTTCTATGTGGTCACATTCTTCATGAGTCTTCTCCGTCGCTTCTCGATGGCCATCTGAGCTCCCGTGTTTGGCCTCAGCCTTGTCGATCTCAGCCTTGTCAACTTCGGCTTTGTCAACCTCAGCCTGGGTGATTCTTTGTCTCGAAGAAACTAAGACATTGTGCGTCAAAACAATCCCTACTAAGAGAAGCAGGCAAACAAAACAAAAGGCATCCTTATCTACTTATTCCAAGGCGGCGAAGGGGTCTCCCGTCTCCGTATCTCACTTTTGCTCCTGTAGGTATTGCGCCATTCATTTTCGTGAAAGGAATTGTCAACAAGGAACATCTTTACGATAGGTAGGCGAAATGAAACGGCTCTGCATCAAATTTGGCTCGAAGTTCGTGCTTCTAGCATCCATCGCGATTCCAATCCTGTTTGCATCATGTTTAATCGTGTTGGTATGCCCTAGAACCATCTTGAGTTGCGACACTAATGCGCAATAGCATCATGGTACTTGGCTCTTGCGCAATCGTCTTTCCAATTCAGAGCCAATACCAAATACTCGACTTCACGGCAGAAACCGTTCTGCAATTTGTTGGTGCCACCAATAAGTTCCTGGACGTCATAGCGGCTGGTTCTCTCGCGGCATTGACAAACGCAATCAACACCGTACGTCTCACGCACCCAAAGTTTGATGGTATCGTTCTCTTGGACCTGGACCTGAAAGACGCCCTCTGCAGTCCTATTCAGGCCTTTATTCATGCTCGCCTGCGATGTAAGAGATGGAGCGACCTTCAATGGAGGATGAAAGCATCAATCATCGGGCTGATTATTTTCACAACCGCAACCTCGCTTTGCATTTGGCTTCTACCACTGGCGAGCAATACTCTCATGATACCGAAACTAATCTACCATCCACTACTAAAAAGCGATGGATGGCCAGGGAACGCCAAGAGATGGAAGGAAGAGCATCTTATCACACCAAGGGTCCTAATTGATGACGTTCGTTGGGATATTCCTGACTCAGGGTCGTCTCACGAAATTGGCCTAAAGGACACCGAGGATATCATCTCGAGTGGCCGACTGGCCTCACTGATATACTCATCTTTCTTCGACTTTGACGAGGAATACCGACCTGGATGGAACGAAGCGAAACGATATCGAAGTAAATACTCCACAGTGTATACGCACACAGGACCCGCGACCGTACAAGCGGCTTCAGTACGCGCTGTGGACGTCGAAAATTTATTCAAGGCGGCTAACACTTACGGGCCTTCCTATGCAAAGCATGCCGTTCGCAAGTGGTCAGATATGAATGTGACCACACCATCAGTAATGGTGTCGTGCAAGGACAGCGTTACAGATTTCCCTTCCACTCCCGGTATACAAATTTCAGGCATTCAAGAGTCTTCTTTAACAAATACGTTCACGATTCATCTTGACGGCGTCAAAGAATTGGACTTTACTTCGGTGGTTTGTGATGTAGCACTCCAGCAATCCCTCTTCTATGTCGGAACGTTCACCCTAGATGGTGGAGGCATCAGCCTCGATATTAGGCAAGACTGTTCCGACTGCACTTTCACTTTGTATCCTGTCCCTCAAAATACAGATCGACAGCTCATATCGCGACTCCAAACCGCTCTTCAAATCGTTGCTCCCCAGCTCGACATTCTGTCCTTGCTCGCTCTCCGCAACGAGCGGCCAGTTTCACCATTTCTCCGCTTCCTAATATCGCGCGCTCGCCGACTTCCCGACGTACTCAGCACCGAAGGCAACGACATCGCTCACATCACTCGCCTGCTTGCCTTCTGGGCTCAACACACCCTCACGCTATCCCATTGGGATCTCTCAACATCTTCCACTGAAACGACATTCTCGAAGAGAATGCACTACATGGTCTACGCCTCTGGTCCACGGCAGCGATATCAACTCGCTATCATGATCGTCCCATGTTGGCTTTTGATGGTAATCATAGGTGGAGTAGGATTTTGTATTTTGTACGGGTTGTTTGAGAGTAAGGTTGAGTGGGATAAATTGCCCATGTATACTTTGGCAGGAATGACGATTGCCTCAACTCGGTCGCCGAAAATAGAGGCGCTCGATCAGGGTTCAGAAGGGGGACAGTTTAATCCGAACGACGAAAAGAACGATGAATTGGGTGCGCTTACTACGAAAATGCTAAGGGCGAGGCTTTATGTGCGGCGGACGAGAACAGGAAGAAGGGTGTTGACGGACAGAAAGTATGCAGTAGTGAACGAATCAACAAGTGCTACGAGCGGAAGGCGAGCATCCTCGGCATAGGCGATGAGATCGCAACAATACGCCGTGGGAGTCGCAAGGCCGGTGCTGATCCTCACAGGCACCAGGCAAATTTGCGGTGCTCATGCGCCTCGTGATCTGATATACCATTCACGTTACATAAACCATAATAGCTCATAATATTCTTATTATGACCCCAAAAGACCCGCGTTCTTTAATCAACGCAAACAAGTACCTGGAATCTCCCCTGAATATGGAGTCATCAGTGATATTTTCGGCACCATAATTATGCGGGATGGGTACCAAGCTGCGCAAGGATCTTGAGAAAGCGTAATACGAACGGGAGCGAGCCTAGTAGTAAGAAAAAGTCCATCAAGCTTGGTCCCTGGAGAAAATGGAGCTACGATGAGAATATAAACAGGTCCAGCAGGATCACGACGAAGCGAGAGAGGATGTGTTAGGACTTATTCAACAACAGGCAAAGAACAAGTTCTTTATTCCCTACCAAGATGCAGAAGAGAAGGTTATAGTCGAGAAGATAGAGAACAAGAAGGGGGCCTCACTACTAACGAAGTTTCTCACATTAGAGAGGGGAAATAGCCACTAAGACCATAATGGCTTCATGGACTATTTAATTAAAGGATGTATTAGAATGGCCGATGTGAAAGTTTGATTCAGTTCTATGATAATGCACTGTGCGATACCGGCTCTGCTCCAAACCGGACTGCTTACGACTCAAACATGCGTACGAAGGGGAGAAACAGGTAAGAAAATATACTTATATACATGACTCCAAGGCATGTACGTGAATGGTAGACAACACTAAGGTGCGATAAGCATCGGAGTATGAACACCAGCAAGTTTTCCTTGAATGCTGGCGATGTAGATGTTCACCTATGTTGAACAAACATGACATAGACTGTCCAAAGGACTTCATTTTGGCTAGAAGTTAGATTTGCTAGTGTGCAGGTCTTCGAGTTTTTTTTTAATAAAAAAAAAATGTCGTTGATCTGACTAGTCGGTAGCAAGCAGAAAGTTCTAATTTTTCACCTCCGAAGAGAAAGCGATTAGAGGTTAAGAGGTCACAGATGAAGGGTAACAGAATGGAGATAGCCTCTACAAAGGCCTGATATAGTCCCTAAAAGCACTGTGGATGATAACGTTTGGTCTCTGGTCTTCCCCCTAGCCGTGATAACGTGCAGTATGGGCAAATAGCACTGAGAAACCTGCGCGCTCATGAAATTTCGGCGAAATAGAAGTGGTCATCGTAAGGCGTTGTGTTTTCTACTCACAAAGGGTTCCAGATATCTTTCTTATACGCCATCTGTGAAGGTACATTATGATACAGAAGGGCTGGTTCACCAGCTCAGGCATTACTCTGCCTCATCTTCCCTTTTCCCGAAAACGTATGCGAGACCACCGCCGGTTACGTTTACAGCGCAGAGGGCTATCGATGCGCCACGGACACCGCCCCGGAGTGTGAATTTCTTCTTCAACCCCTGGGCAGAAATGTTAGCAAGTGCTATTAGGGATCGCAGTCTTCTGTGTAATCTGAGATGCCACCAAATCCTAGCCAGAGAAAGCGTAGGTTGAGCAGATCAACGGTATCATAAGTATGCACATATTTTCTGTCTTTATGGCTTCCCTAGTTGCCAGTGGAAGAGAGGATCAGACAGAAGTGACAAAGAAGCTCACCTGTCTCCGCCTCAGCGCTAACAGCCCGTAAAGCCCGCTCCACGCCGCCGTAATGCCTGCTGCATCAACTTCGTATCCGCTAAGGTTCAAATAACTTGAGAATAAGAGAACTGGCGGGAAGATCATGGGAAGCGGCTGGAAAGGGCGGAAGTGCTGGGCCGTAATGAGTGTTGCCAGAAGCGTCGGTGGCACGGATGCCTCTAGATTCGAGATGTGAATATGGAAGCACGTGAGGTTAGGGTCGATGACGAACCTCCCCAGTTGCGCAGGGAGCGCACAATGCCGTCTTTGGAGGGTGGCTCGGCCATTTTTGATCTCTGTCGATATGATTGAACTGATAGAAAGGAAGATTGGCCGACTAGGATGGAGGATTGAAGGGCAATGATGTTATTCTCGAGACAGTCCGTCATAGGTCTACCATGGGCGAAGTTCAATGTGCTGGTCCGTGCACGGCACTACCTTGCCCTGGCACTTTCGTTGCCGTGGCCTCGACATGACCTGGATCCAGCCAAACTCCGACCGCACTCAACCACCTCCTAATAAACTATCACCACCCTATATTAAAAGATAGCCCTCTCATCGTCGCCTGGCTCCCTACTCCCTCCCTCCATCCATCCGCGCCCGCGCGCCCACCCACAATGTCCGCCAAAACCAGCGGCGCTCAACCCTCAAATGGCGACGCTAAATCACGACAACACCACGATGGCTCTGCAGGCCGCGCATTCACAGTCGAGCAAAAGGCAGCGGTAATACGGATAAAACGGTGTTCCACGACGGCCTACTACGAGATCCTGGGGTTGGAGGAGGTGAAAGCGACGTGCACAGAGGTGGAAATCAAGAAGGCCTACAGGAAGTTGAGTCTGTTGACGCACCCGGATAAGAATGGGTATGAGGGGGCGGACGAGGCTTTCAAACGTGTGTACAGCCCGATAGCCCTCCATGTGTTCATGCTCATGGCATGAGTGGAGGATCAAAAGTTTGACATGGTAGGGATATTTGCTGATAAGGTGCACAGTTGTCTCAAGAGCCTTCCAAGTCCTCTCCGACGCCGACAAAAAAGCAAAATACGATCGTTTCGGCGGCGACCCCGACTCGCGCTTCCCCGGCGCCTCAGCAGGCAACGGGCCTTCTGGATTCAGCGGTTTCGGACGGCCGCAGGGCGGACAGAGAGGCGGGCCAATGTTCGAAGAAGAAATATCGCCCGAAGAGATGTTCCGCCAGTTCTTCGGCGGAGGCATGGGTGGGGGATTCGGAGGAGGGGGACCTTTCGGTACGCAATATGAATCTTTCCCCCGGCTCGATAGGATGCAAATGCTGGCGGGAATGCGGGCGAGGCGGCAAGCAATGCAGGAAAAGCGGCAGGCAATGCAGGAACGAACGAAACGACTGAGGCGGCAGAGGGCTAACATGTCCAACTAGGAGGCGGTCTCTTCGACACCGGCCCAGGCTTCGTCTTCAACCTCGGCGGCGGCCCCGGAATCCGCGTCCACCAGTTCGGCGGCGGCCGTCCGCGCCAACGGCCCCGAACCGCCCAACCCGCAGGCTCAGAACCAGCCCCCAACCTCACGCACACGCTCTCGTCGCTCCTCCCGCTCCTCCTCCTCTTCATCCTGCCCCTCCTCTCCAGCCTCTTCTCCGGCGGCCCCACCCCCTCGGGCCCCAGCTTCAACCTCGACGCCGCAAAACCCCCCAACACGCTCGCCCACACCTCCTGGCGCCTCAAGATACCCTACTGGGTCAACCCCGTCGAGGTCGAGGACTACACGACGCGGAAATGGAAGAAGCTGGACGAGGTCGTCGAGACGCGCTACGTGCACGCCATCAACATGAAGTGCGAGCAGGAACATCAGCAGCAGAGGCGGATGGTCGACGAGGCGCAAGGGTGGTTCTATCCTGATTTGCAGAAGATGACTGAGGCGAGGAAGATGCCCATGCCAAATTGTAAGAGGTTGAGGGAGTTGGGAATAATTTATTAGAATTTTGGTGGGAGCTGTGTTGTTCTTTCGACGGTATTCTCTTTCGACCACATATGGGGGGTTGCCGTGCGGTTCTGTTCTAGGTGTGGTGTGGAGGTTTGGATGGACGATATCACGCGTCAAATGATGGCGTCAGGGCGTTTCAGCATCAATCGCTGTGTGAGTACAGTCTGCAGCGTGTGTTCATGAGCATGGCGTGCACATGATGGTATATATTTTTCATCTTCATAATTCTGGCCCGTTGAAAAGCACAGTCAACATTGCTTCACTATGACGGGTATCTTTTCAGCTATTTATTGAACAACCTGCACTCTGTGCCTACGAGCTCTTGATCGGCTCCCCCTTCTCATCAATCAAACTTTCCTCAGTCGCGATAGGTCCTTCTCCCACGCCTGTCAGGATGATCCTGCTCACGCCCTCCTTTAGCGTCTCAAGCGCAACACCACTCTCCTTCTTCGCCGCCTCAAAAGCCTCCACATTGGCCTTAACGGCCTCTCCTCTGCTTCCAGCCCATCCCTCTTTCTCCCCTAGCGCAGCCTTGAACAGCCCTGCGACCTTGGCCTCGTTCTCTTCCTCATAGTATATGACAGCGTTTGGCCCCGCATCGAATGTGTAAGCCGCGATGATCTTCCCTGCAGCTGTGTTAATGGTCTCCACCATCTTGATAGCAGCCCTGCTCGTATCATTGAGGTAGAAGATTGGCGGGAAGGTGTCCAGACAGGTAGCATGGAAGCTGTTGGAGTCCATCATTGTGACTTTTCCAAAAGTCTCAAAATCCTTCGCCTTGATAGCGGCAATCATCTCTTTCATCCTCCTCGGCACTGTCTCCGAAGCTCTGCTCGCGAAGAGAGACGAGGTTGCGACGGTTGTTTGCATGCCTGAGGTGGAAGAAACGTCCTTCTTTGCGGCAGACGCAACGAGGATAACGGCACGGATGTTGGGCCAGTGGGACGCGGGTGCTACCTGAAAAGCAACAGAGTCGCTGCCATCAGCGGCGGAACCTTGCTCCCAGCCTGCGTACCCGCCGAAGAGGGAGCGGCATGCGGAACCAGAACCTTGACGGGCGATGCGAGATAGTTCGGTGGGAGAGCTGGGAAGCTCGTACAAGTTGGCAATGGCGCGGACGAGGGCTGCGAAGCCGGCGGCTGAAGAGGCCAATCCAGCGGCTGTGGGGAAGTTGTTCTCCGAGACGATCTTTAGAGGGAAGGTGGAGAGCTTGGGGGCATCTGGGTTTTCTTCTTCGACTTTCACGCGAAGGGCGCGGAGCTCCCTAAAGCAAGCTTGTGTTCGTGCGCCAGAGACATCTTGGGACTGTCCATTGAGGAGCAGCGAGTCGGTGGCGTAGGAGGGGGAGCAAGAGGCGGTTGTGT
>BLYF01000003.1:350935-376292 GCA_014905255.1 Herpotrichia juniperi | reverse complement strand
GAGGGTTACGCTGAGGGAGGAGTTTGTGGGAAGGTTCCTGGGGTGGGTTAGTGGGGGTTGGGTTAATGTTAGGGGGGAGAGAGAGAGAGGAAGTCGAGGCAGAAAAGAATGGGCAAGGGAATGCTTACAGCTTCGGGTCGCGCTTTCCCCAGTACTTTATCACGGCAATGTTGACCGGTGCCGTGGTGCTGGCGCGGTGGATTTTGGGCATGGTGAAGTTGGTTTCAGTGTTGATGTTGGTGTTGATGTTAGTGTTTTTGTTTTGGGGCGGGGTAGGGAATAAAGATGTTGATAGATGGGGAAGGGACAAGCTAGCAAAGGATAAGTGCAGAAGCCCAATCGACCATGTGACTGTCCACCTAACCAGAGTTTATAGCCCTATAGCCTCCAAGGGATCTTCAAGCTAAATACCCCTCCAAAGCGGTGAAGTCCTAAAATGGTGGAGCCCAAAGCAGCGAGTTCCCGCCTGCATTTCTCCAGCCAATCATGGCTCCCGCAGCCCGCTTACGCTAAACCTTGTCCAAAAATTGGACATCACCGAGCGCTCCGCATCCTCCACCAAAAGCTGCCCTTGCTCTTGCCCTTGCCCTCCAGCACGAATGTCAGCGCCGGAAAACACGTCCTCCCCTGTCTGCCCCGTCGACGACAAGACCCGCGAGGCATGGCTCAAGCAAGCAAGAGCTAAGGCCCAGGCTGCGGGCGATGCGCCGCCATCACACCCACACCCGGCTCCATCGCCTCTCCACGCCGAGGGCTGCGATTCTTCGACATTGGATCAGAAGCCCACCACATCCGTGCCCGGATCCAGCATCCTTGCTTCTCTGCGCTTAGGCACCCAACGAGAGGTCTCCTCGATACCACGGGCGGCCACGGACATAGCTACACCAGCGAAATCAACACATGGCCTAGCAACACCAGCAAACAGCGAGGCAGACACGGGCGCGGATAAGAAGACAGGAAACTGGATCTACCCGTCCGAGAAGATGTTCTTCGAAGCTATGAAAAGGAAGAATTATGATCCTGAAGTAGCAGACATGAAGACCATAATACCAATCCATAATGCTGTCAATGAGAGGGCGTGGATGGAGATTAAACAGTGGGAGAAGGATCGTGGCGGGGAAGCGTACGTCTATTCCATCTCATTCCCCTCTTCGCCGTCCCTGCGATATTCAAGAGCTGTATGTACATGGGTAGACAAGACAACTGACTTTCGCACAGCTGTGGCGGACCCCGCCTAACCTCCTTCTCAGGCCTGTCCTCCTCCCTCACGCCCCGTGCCCGTTTCAACACCCTCCTCGGTTATTCCGCGCCCTTCGATAGACATGACTGGGTGGTGGATAGATGTGGAACTCAGGTCGATTACGTCATTGATTTCTACGCAGGAAGGGATGAGAAGAAGGAAGGCAAGGAACTGAATTTCTATCTTGATGTTAGACCGAAGTTGAATAGTTGGGAGGGTGTGCGGATGCGCGTGCTAAAATTCTGGGGGTTATAGTATGGAAATGCGCGTGCTTAGAAGTGTAAAAGATGGCTATGTATGATCCTGGAGCATTAATTGGAGTAGGTCTCCTGTACATTATTTCTGAGAAACGGTGCATATAGCGAATGACAGTATGAAGACAGATGAATCAACGTACATCTACGTTACCATATTACGTGTTTCAGAAGTCGTTGTACGTTGGTAATATATTACTAGTTCGCACGTCAATCGCTACGCAGGAATGGAAACGTTATACCAAGCAGGTGCGAGTCCGCCCTTGGTCACTGACGTATTCATTCTTAATCTTTTACTTTTTCGTTGAGTCCTTGGCCTATATGGCGACGCTTCAGGAAGAGCGTTTCACCCGAGCATGAAATGTATGTTTCTTATAAAGCTCCACAAAGCTCAAAAACGCCCGGGGATCAGAAAATAAAATGACTCGCAAGTCAAGCGATTTGTCTATATTAGACGTGAGTAATTGTGAGACTCCCGCGGGAATTAGACGAAAGCAGCAGGTTCAATATGCGGTAATCAAGCAGGAAATACTCACAGGTGCTTCTGAACTCTTGATTGTTATCTTACCAATCAGGTCTTCTTCCCCCTTTCTCCATCTGTGTTAGAATAAATGATGAGTACAATCTTTCTTCTTGGCCTATCATCAATCAGCTCAATCCCTTTCACCTCCTTTGTTGTCGTTCCACGCAATTCCCAGCATGACTGTGCAATTCTACTACAATCTCCCTTTTGTACGATTATCTACCCAACAACCACGATGCCCCAATCGCCGGTGCTGCATAGACCAAGAGTTGGGGCAGCGTTAGAATGGTTTTGGTTGCTCATAATTCCAAACTTAAGCATTGCCATAAAGCCTATTCCGACCAGCGGCACAATGCAGCCTACAACTAGGCCGCAACCAAGCCACGTCGTAGTCTAGTTGTATATAAATATAGGGCAGCGAGAGTAGTTTCATCGGAACGTAGAAGGAGACCAGCAAGAGAAAGAAACCGAGAGATGAGTTGGCAACAGGGCACATCAATCCAAGGATCAGCGATTTATTAGGGATTGGGAAGAAAAAAGTTCCTACGGCCAATTTGTGTTAATGGACAGTGAGATCTTACTCGGAAGATATTGTGGCAATCGTACTCAACAGCCTGGGCGCCTGTCGCCCTGCCTCCCCTGAAACTGATAGGGCCAGGTCTATATACGCAAGATGCTCGTGTAGGCACCTATAGATTGAATGTAGAACTACAGGCACTACGTTAGATCTACATATACGTAGGGTGCAGCCTTAGCTAACATTCTGGCTAACAAATAGCTGTAGTAGAGATCTATAATTTATCTACAAACCTACGCCCCTGGTTCTATGAGTTCTGTAGCTAATCCGTAGATATTACAAACTTTTGAATGGAGTAGAAAGGCAGACGAACACACCCTACGCATCTATCCAATGGGGTTCGGGTAGCCTGCATTCCACCACAGTGTTTGCGACTGTATCGAAGACGAGCTGTAGACCTGGGACTAGCTTTGGCTGATCGTAAGAGTACATGTTGTGAGCTAGAAGTAAATTAGCATTGTGTCCGAACGGCATCGAAGGAAAATAAGTAGACAAGAAGCAGAAACTCAGAACTCACTCAGAGGTCCTTGGATTCCAACAGTGCATTCAGATCCCTGCCCTGGTATGTTGTAGTAAGCGAATGATACAACATTCGGCCGTTCTTCCTGGAAATGAATTTTAAAGTGAAACTGCTTCGCTTTAGTCCATGTTAAATCGGCGAGGTACCATTCAATCGTTAGGGATCTCTTTGGGGCTTCCCCAAGCGTCTCATAGAAGATTCCGTTAGGCTTTCCTTGCTCGATTATCAACTCTGCCCACAACGGGAACAGTGTGTATGGTGGAATGCCATTACGGTATGGTAAAGGTCGATAATCGTGCGCATCTGTGCCCCGGTCCAGACAGAATATTCCGCTCGTTGTAACATAGGCCTTCTTGCTGAGATAGTCGAATAGTGTGATGGTAAAAGGAAGATCGAGTGGGAAGAATTCGTCCACGACGAACTTTGGCGCGCCTCTTAAACTTCCGGCAATAGGAATGGGATTTCTGAGAGTCTGTACTAGCTATTAGAGATTGCGGCAGCGTAGGGTGTTGAGGCTTGACAAACGACCTGATTTGGGAGGAGTGGCTTTGTTGCCTCCAGCTGGGCCTTGACTTTCTCAAGGCTTAATCGCAACGTGCGATTCTCCTGTTCTGCAGCTCGTAATGCGGCGTCGTATGTACCGCCCCCTTCTATCCCATAGTTGATTCCTACAATCCTATTTTGGCTACTCTCAGAAGGTAGAGAGGGATACAACTTCTCATCCAACGAGGTGTGTAATTCATGATTGATGGGGGATTCGTGCGGTATCGTGCTGATCTCGCTGATCTCGGAAAATGAAAGTGTATGCGGCTTGTGGAGATTTACACCTCTCCAATCAAACGGGGGACCTCTACGGAGCAATAGTTCGAGGGCGAGTGAGTGGCCACTAGTTCTCGCTCTCTCACGTGCATCGTGCATTCCTTCGACGTTCTGGTCGACGGAGCTCGTAATGCAACTACAAGACGTAGGTGGCATGGTCGTGAATGGCTGGTACTCCCAGCATGCTGCCAGAGCATCTGCATAGGGCCTGTCCTCTTTATAATTCCGAAGCATATGTCGGCAGATAAAAAGCATTGTAGGGTACCACTCAACCTCAATTGGAGCCATATCGACCCTAGTAATCCAATCATGAACATCTTTCAAGTGTCTCGAATAAGGGCGAAAACTTTGGAGGGAAGGGAAAGAGCCGGCGTTCGAATAAATCGCCAGCAGTTCGAGAAAGACAAGACCTAGAGAAAATATGTCCGCCTTCCTACCTGGTCGACGTTCGTTGTCCGATTCCGGTGCCCAGTAGTTTCTCGTCCCAGTCACAGCAGTTTGTTCCGAATATGTCTCCTCGACGAAATCTCTTGCTATGCCAAAGTCGGTGAAGAGAATATTCTGGCCATAATGAAGTAGGTTCTGAGGCTTGATATCTCGATGGTGAATGTGTTGGCCATGAAGGTATGCCAACCCGGCCAGGAGACACCCAAACCACCCCGGAATCAAGCTCACGAGGTCCCGATTTGCGGAACCATCATCCATGTCGTGAATGAACTCGGCTAGGTTCCCGTCCGCCACCGGCTCCATGATCATTGCGTATTCAAGTCCACATGTATACGTTTCAACAAGGCTGACAGCATGAATATGCTTGATAGAGTTGGCCAGCCTAATCTCATGTGTAATCTCATCCAGTATTCTTCGCCTGTGGTGCTTATAAATGGTGAAAGATTTGCGCGCGTAGAACTGGGAACCTCGCTGGACTTTGTCAACCACACCATAAGCGCCTCGTCCAAGGTGGCCAATCTTTTGAAAAGGTATATCAGATTCGTTGGCGTATTCAGTATGCTTTAGATCTTCCGCTGGTGACTCCGTAGACATTATAAAGCCTGGTTCTGTCGGCTAACAGAAAATATTCTGCTATTTCTCAAGGCTGAAGCGATTTTGTCCCTTTTGCTGTGAACAGTGCGAGCAGATCTTAGCCGTATGTGCAGCAATTGACTTACGGAGAGGGTTGCATCGGGGATAGTAACAAAGTGAATAGACACTTGTGACACAACGACGGATGTAAGCATATGCACTGAGGTGCTTCAGAATATTCCTTGGCGCCGGGCTGACCGTCCGATGCCGCTAAATTAAGCGAACGCGCAGGGTATCTCCTCTGGGACAGTGGCGCAGAGGTATTGGTAGCCAATGAAATTCGAGTGTGGATTCAACCTGGGATAATAAGTTCTTGGTGTCATCAAGTTGACCGTCCTCTATTAAACATTCATATGTCTAATTCTTGTGTAGTTTTTTATGTAAAAAATGTGGAAAAGAAAGCTACATGTAACATTATAGGTTCCAGATTCTATCTCAACTATTAGGCGTATTAAAAAAAATTGTGCGAAGTAATATCCAGTGAAGAAGTAAAGGAAGAACAACATAAATGAAATCATCTATGACACAAGGAGCGGATTGAATAATAGATTGGGACTGTCGTGGTGTGTTGTACTCAGAAACGAAAACTATACCAAGAGAAGTACCTCTCAAGGTCTGAACATCACCTTTGCTTACGAAAACGCCTCCTCAAGCAGCAAGTGCAGGATACTCTGGAGCTTTCCAGCCACCACTCCCTATCTTCGGCACCAACGCACTTGGTACTATCGAACTAGCCGTGGAAGCAACCCATTTGACCCAACTAGATGACGCAACTCCCATTACAGTGTTGAAGACCGTAATACCTAGTTTCGTCTGAGGATTTGCAATCTGAGGTGCGCCTGGAATGAGCTTCTGAACAGAAGCTATGAATGGCTTCATTGTCTCCTGGTATCTTTTAAGCGCTGTTGGGATGTCGTCGGGTGATTGTGAGAGCTCGCCGGCGAGCACGTAGGCGCCTACTATCGCTGTGCTTGTTCCCTGATAAATTGTCAGAAAGAACCGATGAATGCAATATTTGGAAAGCTTACCATGCCGGAAATTGGCGAAGGACAGTACCCAGCGTCTCCCACCAGTGCAACCCTCCCCTTCACAAATCCCTCGTCGATCCTAACCTGTGCTGTCTGCTGCATGTAGAAATCTTTCGAATCCTTCATCTCCTTCACAATTCTCCCAAGCTGCCACTCCCCTAGGACATCCACAAATTGATCCTCAAGCCATTTCTTCTGTGCCTCAACACTTTCACCCATTGCCTTCTTAGCACCGTCAAACTTTGCCATATCACTATATGTTACGGCGAGATATGCTCTTGTTTCGCCGTATTGATCTGGCCGAAGAGCACTGATCCTTCCTCCTGGGACATTGAACACCTGTGCAATCTTCGTATCTTCTTCTGTCTTGGGTATCGTGAAGAACGAGCAATACTGCCCCAGACTTTTCAGATACTCTTTCTGACCAGGCCCTTTTCCCCATACCACTCGCCTAGTTTTTGATATCATTCCGTCCGCACCAATAAATAGATCGTACTCAGTAGGTTGCAAATGATTCGCAAACGTTACCTTCACCTTTCCACTTCCCTGCTCCTCGACCTCTTTAATATACTCATCAAATTGATACTTCACCTTCTCCTTCGTAACATCATAAAAGATTTGTGCCAAATCCCCCCTCAAGATCTCAAACTCAGACATAAACCCCTGGTTTTCTTCATCCCCCGACGCAGGAAACGTAGCTTTCGTCTTGCCGTCCGCGTAAATGAACGAGATCCCTTCTTCGGTCGTGCCTTTGTTCTTAATGGTGTCGATGAGGCCCATGCGGCGGACTACGTCGACGGCGTACTCGCGAATATCGATTGCTTGACCGGAGGTTCGGGGCTCTGGGGAGCGCTCGAGAATTGTAATGTTGGAGTTTGGAAGGCCTTTGTGCAGCCACCAGGCGAGACAGGGACCGGCGATGCCGCCGCCGGAGATGAGGATGTTGAGATTTGACATTGGGGAGTAGTGGGAATAGAATGATAAGTGAAAGGCTACGATTTAAAAATATGGTAGGTAGTAGACGGACCTGATATACACACGAACATTTACCGTGCTCGAAGAAACGAAAGTTGTATGATGACGTCATACATTTCATGTTTTATGTTGGATGGGTCCCTTGGCAGCTATGAGGGCCGATTGTGTTAATTATTCTGACATCTTTGTGTTAGTACATCAGCTCTTTAGAAAGGGCCAAGATAAGGCTACAGCCAGGTATTGAGGGTTTGAGTTTAACACTTTAGAAAAATTTGGCCTGAAAGGGATGGCCCCGAGAAGACTTCGGAAAGTAGAAGTAAAGTGATCTTTCGATTCGGCGGAGGGTCGGTCCAAAAACCTTGGTTGAGCATCTAGCCTTCATGGAGAGTTGGATACTACAGCTAACCGGAACCAATAGAAAGTCGTATACAAACATAGAAGATTATTGTCGGGACGATAGTAGGAGTACGCGTATGGTTTTACGAATTTAAGATACGCTAGTGTTAATTCAAGCATGCTAGTGATCGGAAACGCCCGCTTTCTACATACTCATATATGTCGTCTTTCCAATTCCAATACATATCAGACGGGAGCCGTATCTTCTTGGACTGTAAGCTCTCATTGTTGCAACACTTGGTGCTCACAGACATAGATAGACACAAGTTCTGGAAGGCTATCTTCTAAGCTGCTAAGTGACTATTCGGTTTCGTTTTGAGGGAACATAAAGTTATCTAAATGCTCGATTAGTCTGCTCAGCAAGAAGACATTACGCCCTTCAAAGCATCCTGGATGCTCCCGTCATAGAGCTCAAGCTCGGCGGTAGATCCTCCTCTTTGGTACCCCACTCACTCTCCGTGTCTCCAAGTGTGAGTTCTAGCGTCCAACCTTGCGTGAAAAACTCATGCCCAATCCAATTTTTACTGTAGGGCTGTCCGTTTAAGGTCGCGTTCTGGATGTAGATGTTCTTATATTCCTGCACCCGCGTTAGCTGTACTGCTATCCCCCAAAGTACAAACTAGATCTCCTACCTTATCAAAGTTCACATTGCGAATGGTTGCCGTGTTGTTCGTGATTTGATTCGTGATGGACACAGAAAGGAAGAAGGGCGGAATGATGAAGTACATGTTTTGGCCAGGGTTGGGAAAGAGACCGATTGTACTGAAGAGAAGGAATGAAGCCATTGCCCCAGAATCGTCGTTTCCGGGAAGACCAGCATTGGTATCATTGAACCGTGATGGGATATCTGTTGCAGTCAGACCTTGCAAGAAACCATACGGTACACTTCGGGATGCAACATACAGTCATGTGCACGCTTAGCAGACAACCCTGGTCTCCCAGCGTAGTGCGGCATATACACTGTCAAGAACACCGGCTCGTTCCCAATATCCGCCAACCCACTTGTATGGAAAAAGTCCAGCCTTTTCAGGAAGGTCTCCGGGCCCCCAAGTAGCTCGACCACTTTCCGCACATCATGTGGGACGAAGAACATGTATTCCCAGCAACTACTCTCAAACGTCTCTGACGGATTACTGGTCAGGCTACAGAAATCCGCCAGCGGAGAGCATGCAATTGGGTCCTGATAACCCCAAGTTTGATTCAGATACTTGGGCTGGAAAAACCCTTTGAAGCCGGTATCAGTACCGTTTATCGAGGAATTTTGGTCGCCTTTGAAGAGGTTCTGCCAATTACTTGCTCTGCTCAAATATTGGTGATAAGTGTCTTTGCCAAGACCTTTGGCGAGTGTGGCGAGATTGAAGTCGTTGTACGAGTACTCCAATGTTCTCGAAATACTTCGTGAATTTGTACCTTGCCCATTTGGATCGAAGTCAAGATACGGGATGTAGTTGAGGCGTTTCCAGCTTGCCAATCCGCCTCTTCCCTCGATTGACCACTCCTGAGGCTCGTTTTCCGCGTCGTTGACAATTGCCTCGTATGCCAGTTCCCAGTCAATGCCAGTGAGGTTTTTGACGTACGCATCCACGAGGACATTGTCAGCATCTGAGCCTCCCTGTGTCCAACCTTTGCATGTACTCATCATACAGTCTGGTAGCCAGCCTCTGTGCTTGTACGTATCGAGCAAGCTACGCACGAGCTTTGATTGTGTGATTGAATCCACAATGGTCAGAAATGGAAGCTGCACTCGCCACATATCCCATATGCAATAGAAGCTATCGAAATATGGCTCTTCACTCTTCCAATGAGGATTCTCGCCTGTGTAGTCTTGAGGGGAGAGCATAGTGCGGTATACAGCACTCCAGAAGCTGACTTGCAGGTGACTAGTCACTCCTCCAGTCTGTAAGGTGATTGAAGCGAGCTTCTTGCGCCATGCTTCTCGTGCGGAGGACACGAGTTTTTCCATAGCGTTGTAAGGTTCGGGTATTTCCTTCTCGGCGTTACTACATGCTTGGTCGGAGCTGATAACTAGAAGGTGTATCCGAATCAGCATGATTGTCGTTCTTCGTGAACAATACACCGACAGCACTTACAGCTAAGGCCCATTCTCGCTGATATGAACTGACGAATGGGCCCTTCGAATCTCACAAATCCTCCAGCCTGCAGATAGAAGAGATTGAACCCCCTCTTCACATTCAACTCTTTCGGTTCCGTGCCTGCGCGGTCGTTGACCCAGACACCCGAGTCCTTCACTTTGGCTCCTAGGGCTTCGAGGTCCAAGCAGAAGTGCAAAATATATGATCCCGCGCCAAAACTGGGCAGAAAGGTTCCGTTTCCCCGCATTCTTGCCGTGTCGCCTCCATCGACCGCCTCCACATTAATCGACGCGTTCTGCCGGCTGCCCCAAAGGTCTGTGAGATCTAGCATGATAAGGGGACTCGCACCTCCATCTCCAGAAGCTCTAGTATCGAATCGGAATAGGGCAGCGTGCTCAGACACTGACATCTCCGCCTTGATGCCGTTCTCCAGTGTAATTCCGAAATGACCTGGTGTTGACCTGACGGAAGAATTTATGTAGTGCGTAGCTCTTGCTCCAATTGGGAATTTGCATTTGTTGAGATCGTCATCAGGGCAGATTTGAGGAAATATAGGAAAGTTCCCTAGACTGGGATTTCCTCCTGTGCCAGAGTCGTGAAGAGCGGAGAAGCCAGTTATGCGACTACCATCAGTGGAGAAGCCGCCTGTGTTCTCACCGTCCACGTCTGCAACGGCTTTTGCCATGCCGTAAGGCAATGATGCGCCTGCGAAGACATTTCCTCCACTTCTGCTCCCAATCAATGGGTCAATCCACTCAACTGGATCGAAGTCTACGCTATCCGCAGCCTTTATGGGGGCAGAGAAACTGGAGATGACGAGGAAAGCAGAGAATAAAAAGAAGACCACCATGGTAAGCGTCGAGAAGTTACAATAGAAACAAGGGAACACAGAACATAAAAAGAACAATAAGCAATGCTGATGCAGGTACTGAGGAGCATAACGACGTAATCTCGAGTAAATGGTAGGAGCCGGGAAGCTCCTGCCCGATTAAGGTTGTACTGTATATTGCGGGGTTGGAGCAAGCAGTACCTGTCGATCCGGTACCTGATGTTACCTGCCTCTTGAGAGCGTTCTGCGATGATCGCAAAGTCATCTTCTTGTATTGTCTTCTGATCAGATTTGCGTTTTGTATTCTTTGCTAATCACAATCGTACTGCAGTGGCGCAAGGCTGTTTAGTAGACTTTCCCCTCGCTCAGTACCCCACATGCAGTTCGCTCTTGCTACCATGCTGATTCAAAAGAATGCGGTCATGACCGGGAACTTCCGGGAGATTGATTGTCACGCTTATCGAAAAGCAACAAGTCTGTTCGTTGCACTGTAGAATACATCCCCGATAAGATGATAACGCAAGTCAAGTCACGTGTTGAAAAACTTGCAATGATGGTGACCGAAGATTGGGGCCCAAACAAAGGCTGCAGTGACGATACTCTAAATAGGAACCCTGAATTAGTCTTAATCGGTCTTCCCCTCCATGTTCCAAACATGATGAACCTCGTAATCTGCACGAACAGCTGAACCCCCCCTTGCATCTTCGAAGGCAGCATGTGCCTGCGCGTTCTCCCATCCCGTAAACTGGAAAGCCTCGTGATATCCTGGTGCGGAATCAAGCCGCCAGCCGGACACCACGTTGAAGGGACGGGTGGCTTCCACGATGGTGTGCAGGTCCTTGGCCGCTGCCTGATCGTACGCGTCGACGTCGTCGTCCCTAACGAAAATCCTCGTAATTGCGACAATGGGTGCATCCAGTGGCAGCTCGTCAATAGCATTTAGTTCTAAATGGACACTCCACCTGAACTCCAACATGTCCTCCTGGGGGGCGAGGACCTCTTCTCGTGCGGGAGAAGCGAGAAACTTGTGGTGAGCATCCAGACTCGGCCAGATACCCAAGATAAAGATCAGGAAGGGGTCTTCAATGCAGCTGTAGAACTGCGAGTTGGTTTGCAGAATGCTTCGTACGGTTGATAGGCTCTTGAGCAGCGTTTGGTCGCCGACGTCGACCCCCCTTAAACGCAGCTGGGTAACCTCGAGGACGGGCATGCTGCACTGGAATCGCGTAGATGTGAGATCAATAAAACCTCGTATCGCGTCCAGATATAGTAGCAGAGACGGAAGCACGTGCGTGATTGATGGTAATGGGGTCCAGGCAGTCAGGTCAAGATGCCAGTGTGTCTTGGCACGTACGCCAAAGCGACCCTCTTTCTGGAGAGCAATTTGATTCCCACCATATTGTCACCACAACCGCTGCCGGCGTTGCATCACGAAACCTCAGCTCCGGATGCAAGTGCAGGAAGGCTTGCATCATGTGTGGCCGCACATCGACGAGTCGCTTTGTGGCGTCCAGCGCGGTCTTTGAAGAACTGTTGATCGAATCTTGTTGGTTCTATTAGCAAATCTCCCATTGCTTGGCAATGCTTGAATCCTCCCCGCAATTCAAAAATAGCCATCTCCTCGGGGCTGTTCCGAGGCGTTTGATGAAACGGCCATGCTGTAGCACAGCGACGATAATAAGTGGTGGTCACCAATATGAGGAGCAATCCACGCCAGACAACGGTCGAATTAAGATTTCGCAATAGCATCCCTTCTCGGCATGGAGGCACTGCAGGTTGACGTACGAAATTACACAGCCCACAGCCATCTCAAGGTTGAATGCATGCCGGTGAGCTACTCCAGATCATCCCTGCCTGTCCCAAGAAATACTAACAACCCAGGGACCAACCGCTTCCGCGGCCTAGAATCTAGAGCAGGGACACCTAATTCGCCGGGATACGATATAATAAGGCTGTGACTCAGCTAGCAGGCACCTCGCCTCGAAAAGCATTGTAGAAAGCCTCTACGCTCCCGCCGTTGATGCAAGCCCCCAAATTTAGTCTTGCAAGCCGCGGCAGGCTGTCTGCGCGTCACGGTAGGCGTATTGTATATATCGTCACAGGGCCCACCTCTCGCCCGCCTCACAAACATGCGGAGTTCTACGATCTCTTCGTCGCTGCTGCCTACGCGCAGGAGTACAGACCATTCTGAGACGTCCAGCGATTCTCCAGGAACCCCTTCCGACTCGAGGAATGAGCACGCACCTTTGCCCAGGAAGCCGATACCGAGAAAGGGGCACACAAAATCGCGTCGTGGTTGTTTCAATTGCAAAAGAAGAAGAATCAAGTGCAATGAACGCCACCCTGAATGTAACCACTGCATCAAGGCAGGGCTACACTGCGACTATCCTGCGAATATCATACAGTCGATGCAAAGAACACACACGTCTCCGAGTCCAGTAGAGACGGTAAATTTGCAGTCAATGCCGGGCACATTCGTGAGTAGATCGGGCACGAAGTCAACTGCATAGCACCTAAGAAAACGTATAGACTATGGCCGATATGCGGTTATTTCATCACTTTTTAATCACTGCGTATCCACATCTTCCAGTTGGAGCAGACAAAATATGGATTACAGTCATTCCCAGCTTTGCGCACAATGTGAGTTGCTCCTGCTCTTACACATTTTAGCGTGAGGAGGTACCGAGATGTCGGGTTGGAAAACAGATCTTTTGGGAATCTCACCACTATTGAAATGCCAAA
Organism: Herpotrichia juniperi; assembly: GCA_014905255.1. Classification (NCBI taxonomy): domain Eukaryota; kingdom Fungi; phylum Ascomycota; class Dothideomycetes; order Pleosporales; family Melanommataceae; genus Herpotrichia; species Herpotrichia juniperi. The sequence continues at coordinate 363,216 of BLYF01000003.1, read as the reverse complement.
CTGACTCGTGCAGTACGAATATCTCATCCACTCCATCCTCGCTCTCTCAGCCTCGCACCTCGATGCGGTGTCCAGCGCAAGCGTTGCAGAAGAAGCAATATCACATCGAATACTAGCGGTAAAGTCGCTAAACGAAGCGCTTTCGGTGCCTCCAAAGACAAGAAGCGAATGCGATGCGCGAATGGCTGCCGCCTTAGCACTAGCTTTCCAGTCGAGCCATCTTGAAGATGGCCTCTTCGAATTCTTAACCATGGTGAGAGGCTGCAACCTGATAGCAGCAGATGAAAGCTTGATGAGCGACGAAAGCGCTTTCCATGTAAGCCACTGTCCTCAAATACATAACACGGAACGAGAATATCTGCTAAATCGTGTTAGGCTTTCAGAGAAGACGGCCACCTAGCAACAATGCGCACCCGCGTCTCCACCTCCCAGATGCCTCTCCCCAACCCCTCAGACCTCGACTCAGCCGCCATCTCTCTAAACGCAATCGAAGCTCTCAAGATGACCACCTTCGAGTACTCCTTCTGGGACATCCTAGTCCGCACCGTAGACCACGCATACGACCGCCCAGTCGAAGCGTACACGACCTGGGTCATCCTCTACAACCTCCCATCGAGATGGACCCACGACGAATTCCAATCATTCATCGATCCAAACAACAGCATGGCTCAAATACTCCTCGCGCACTTCATCGCCATTCAAGCCGTCCTCACGCCTATCTTCATGCTCGAAAGAGTCGGGTTCCAAGGCGTGAACGCGCCAACTGCGGTCTTGAGTTGGATCGAGGGCATCTACAAGAACATACCCCGGAATCTGAGACCTCTTGTTCAGTGGTGTAGGGATGTGGGGAGGTGGCCGTTTATGAGATTTATGGGGCAGGAACGGGCTTCGTTCTGCGAGCAGGACGTAGGATATGATCCTCTTCTGGATATTGTGGCCTGAAAGGGTGAAAGATGTTGATTGTATGTGTCTTGTGGTGCTTGAGAGACTGAGGTGGGGCGGATGGAAGAGGTGGAATATGATACCCTGGGCCGCTTGATGGGTGCTATATACCCTCGCTTTGTTTGATTATAACGACTTTATGTAATATGAGGAAACGGAAGGACCGAAATTTTTGCTCAGCAAGACTATACGATCTTCTCTCCCTTTGAGCTTCAGGGCGTCGTATGTTTCAGCTTTACAATAGTAGATATAACGCATTTCCATCTAGACTATCTTCTATCGAGTCCCGGCTTTCTTTCAGCCTCTCCATAGCTTTGCATAAGTCCCATACGTCCCACATCCCAAACGACGATACTCTAATAGATAGATATTGCACGATCTTTTACCTATACGCATTTGCTTCCTAACAAGTACAAATATCTTCCCAGCACCCATCTCCAAGCACAAGCCTGCCACAAGAGCTCACAAAAGCAAGGTTGACCCACAATTCCACGTCCTTAGCGTTGGCCGTCAAAGCGAGGTTGATTCAACGGGGCTGTGTAGTGGTGTTACGCAGTGGCAAGAAGGCGAGCGGCAAGGCGAGCCGAGCCGTTAAACTAGTGGCGTATATTCACGAGCTTGGCATGCATCGCTGTTGGCAATGCAGATTGAGAGGCGGCCAGTAACGTGATCGAGATTGCCTTTCTATGTTTCAGGTCCTACTTCCTATTACGGCGTGTGTAAAAGTGAGTTCATCTCCAATGGTCCGAGTAGGCGTAAGTCTTACTCATATTGCGTCCGCTGAACCACGGGAATCTTTGCGTCCGCGCCTCTGCCGTATCCCACCTAGTGGTTAAGGTCACCTAGAGGCTGAGGTTAGCCAACGGCCATCACGCAATTACTTTTAGCGGCTCGTTTTATTGGTCACCGCAGCCTCTAGGTGTCCTCAAACACTAGGTGGGGATACGGTATTCGGTATTCCTACGAATAAGAGCGTTTGGCGTTCAAAGACATAAGATCTGCATCAATCTCAGTAGAAGCTAGACAAGTGTAGTCTTCACATGCCAAATTTTTCCTGTGCTAGAACGTCTCTTCTACTCAGCCTCTCGTTTCTAAACTCGGTTTAGCGCAAAGCAACATAATTTAGCCATGCTGAACTTGATGGCATTGATCGACACAAAGCCACAGAGTTTCATTAAGGAGCCTTTATTGAACCCTTAGTTTGCAAAAATTGACGCCTTAATACACTGTTTCAAAAAACCAAAATAGCGGAGACTAATACGAAACCTGCTGCTTCTGCGTGTGCCCTGCTTTCCTTAGTCAGCAGTCCCTTTCTCCAGGGCCTTTCGTTCCATGCTCTAACTACTAGAAACTGTCTTCATCAAATCCATAACACCAATATTTCTTACCCACACGCCATAAGATCCCCCTGTCCCTGTGATAATATTAGAAAAGGTTGCCTTGCTTTCCTATTGCAAGGCAACACGCCTATCCAACGCCCTTAACCCCCTATCGCGCACAACCACTTCTTATCCCAAAAATCCACCATCTCACTCTCCGCCTTCTCTCCACCGCCCATCTAACGCAGTCTCACCCTAGCATTCACATTCACACTGTTTCCCCCAACCAGCCTAGCGCCATCGACTCCCTTATTCCCACCAAACCAACGCAGACACCAATCAGCGCCCCGAAGGATCTCAACACGAGATCTACAGATCATCATACGGACCCAACATGAGGCCGACGCACCGGGGGCTGAGTCCCTTATATGACTCAGAATTGCAGCAACGCGAACGGGCTCTCGGTCAGCAAGTGAGGCTTCCCTCGGAACGTCCCGAGGTTGGTCGAGGGCATAGGCTAAACGCGTATTGTAATTATAAGTGAGAGATGCTCGGAGGATTGTGCGTGATAAAGCGGTGAGTAAGGGAAGTGTGGGGATGTCGGAGCGGAGCTCGGACGGAATACAAAAGAGTGGAAAGAATGCGTTGGATTTTGCGGGGCAGTGTTGGCGGCTAGTCATGTCTGTTCTGGACCTCACGCACAGACAACAAAGTGCAAGTGTGATTGTAAAGTCTTCGGACTTGAAAAGTGGTGTTGGAAAAGCAGGTTCTAGTAGCCGGAAGCTTGTGTGCCCTTTGCTCCCTGATTAATAATTATTAGATGTACAGAGTAAAGACAAGCCAGTGTCATATATGCCATTTGATACAAATCCAGCTGTGGCACGTTGCGGAAACATCCGCGCCGCTGGAACACAGAAGCCCACCTATAAAATAGCCGCCCATGTGTTTTGCGCTAGGGGGGTGGTCTTTCCCGTCCGTCTCTTAAAAACGCCATTCTTTTTAGGTCCACTCTGTAGTGGACAACGCCAAGTGCTATGCAAGATCAAGGGTCGCTCTATATTGTGTTTCAGCAATTTTGTGAGCGACCACAATTCAAAAATCGATAGTGCCCTGTTCAGGCGGGTACCCTAGCCACGCAAATCGTTGATATGGAATCTGGCACATATTCCTCGTCTGGAAAGATCCACTCCTGCTGACGTGCCATCCACAGGACTGGGTTGATGTCAAAGTACTCCATGCAGCACTCGTCCAGAATCCGTGCTTTTTCTTCTGCATAGTCATGATATTCTTTCCATATATCATTGTCCTCGTATCCTAAGCGCTGTAAGTCAGTGGTTTTAGAAAAGTAGTCGAGACGTGTTCACCTTGGATACGTCGAAGAAGCCCAACAACGCACCCAGTGCGATGCTGTGCAGATGTCAGCGTTTCAAGCTAAGTTGAAAATATCGAAAGTGCGACTTACCTTGCCCTTATTGCAGTGAATAAGGAGTGGATGATTCGATCGATCAAGCACAATCCGCAGAGCTTTCGACATCTCGCAAGAGGTGACTTTGACGTGCCCCTTATTGGCAGGAATAGGCACCACAAAGTGCTGAATGTTGTTCTTTCTCATAAAGGCCGCGTATTCAGGAGACACCTCTTTGTCCACAAGCGTCCTGCGTTGGTATCAGTAAGCTGCATTGCGAAAGATGCTGGCCACTCAGCAGAGTGTGTTTTCGTACAAAATTGTTTTGAGCTTCCTTCCCTCCAAAAACTCGAAGTTCTTCGGCTCTGGATAGCTGCTTCGGTACACGGCGTCCCGCTCCACAGCTCCAAAATTGGCAGGAGGGATTTCGGAAGCGAGACGAGGCGGTGAACTTGAGCCGAGAATGCGTCTCTGAGTTTGTTTGGTATTAATTGTGATGGGTCCTACTACGGCGCCTGTGCAAGATGATTAGTCATACATTCGTATATGTGCAGAACACATAGTATATATAGGAGCATGGATATGCGTGGCGATTTGAAAAGCGAATTGGAGATTGCGTGCAAAGATATTTGGGGTGCGGGCTGGAAAAGTAGAGGGACAACAAACGTTTATGCACTCTTCCTGCATCACCCGGCACATCTTCATGGTGCACGTGAGTCGCGTGGTCGGAAAGACCCTGGCCGGCCGGCAACCCTAAACCCTGGAAATATTCCCGAACGCTCTGGAGAAGACTTCTATCGGATGGATGCTGATCGGCAGCCACGGGCTGACGGCGGTTCACAGCATCGGAATGCCTGTCCGTGATTGACATGATGAATGTGCGCTGGGGGGTTAACTTGAAAGGCCGGCTTTTGAGGGATGGGTGGATGATTTTATGATGGGGCAGTCGAAGCTTTCGGTTTTCGTGTTGGCTCCTCGGTTTGTTGTCTCAAACTCGGTATTCGGGCGACTTGTTTGTCTTGCGCTGCGATAGTAGCAGCGGGTGTCGTGGGGAATAGAGAAGCGGGCCCGGGCCCGGGCGTGTGTTGAACTTGGTGCGCGAGTCGCGGGTTTGGGAGGAGGTGCGGATGGAAACGGATGTGGACAAGTGTGATGTGCAGGCGGAGAAGAGAAAGCTGGGGGGGTGTTGCCAGCAGGCGGAGCAGGAGCCTGGCGTTGTCAGTCTCTATAAGCCATTTGCCCCCTCGCAAGGCTTCACTGTCTCGCATTCACGCCCATCCACGGCCTGAAAACGGAAGGGAAGGGAATGGAATGGAATGGGAATGACGGGGACCTACTTCGCGTTACCGGTTGGCTAGAGGCCGCATCTTGGAGAGCGGATGGTACACTGTGAATTGGTGAGATTCATAGTTGGATGGTGGGTTGGGTTGGGGCGTGGGAGAGGTCGTGAGCAGCGGGAATTTTCTTTGAGCCGCACTGTGTGGTGAGGGTGGCTATATAATGTGGTAGAAGCGAGGCTGTCAGTCGAGTGGGCGGTAGGGCGGTGCTACGCGAGGGGGTGAGCGGTTGTGGAAGAGTGGTGCGTTGGGAGAGCGTGGCCGAGTGAACAACGGGAGCAGGCACAAAGTGCATGAATTGCCTAGCGCCGGCTTCATCGCACTAACCCCGGCGGCGAGGTGCGTCACGGTCGCGTGTGCCTGTTTGACTGTGGGGGTGGTTAGAAGGGGGCAACGGCCTGGCATGGCTGGGGCGTGTGCTTGTGCCTTGTGCTTTGTGCGTTGTGAAGGCCGTCATAAGAGCCGCGCAATCAATTGATTTTGCGCACGGCAAGCAGGCTCAAGATATGATGAGCGTGTCGGGAGATGTAGGAACACACACTGCAAGTCCCACGGTAGGCTACAAGTGCAACAACAGCATGCCGAGCAAGTCCAAGGCAATTCTACCGTACTCTGGGTCTGGTTCCGGGTCGACGTCGTCGTTTCTTCACATGCCCAGCGCCGCCATTGAGTCCCCATGCCCAATCAGGATTAGGCGAATGACGGGGAACGCCAGCGGCGGGATGATCATCAAGAAGCAGGCCGAGGTCGTCCAACGTCGAATATCGAACATCACCACACCTCGCTCCACCAGCCTTACCAATCGCCAGCTCACGATATCTCCTCCCCACTCCCATACCCCCTCTTGAGCGAGGGAGATACTTGACTACATAGGCCAGAGCAAGCCTGACCAACAGGGAACAAGGCTCAACAAAACTCCATTGGAAATATCCCCCACAACCACAACAACCGCAACAGACCATCCTCTACTCCACGACACCTTTCCTCCCACTCACAACCACTCACAACCACTCACAACCACTCACAGCCAGCCAACAACACGATACACTCAAGCAAACGCCGACAATGGACGCCCGCGCCTCCTCCCGCTCCCGCCGCTCCTACCCCAACCTCCACAACCTCTCCCTCGCACCCCTCAGCTCCGCATACCCACTCGATGCATCCCAACCACCCTCGCCAATCGAAGGCATAGCCACCACCCCGCTCACCTCGTACATCGCCCAGAAGTCTGCCCCCACAACCCCCGGCATCCTGTCTCTCTCGCAGTCCCGCTCAAGCAGCCGCAATGGCCGCCGCCGCTCCAAGAACCCCGTCGCCTACGACTCCTACTTCGTCCCCACAGACGGCGCCTCCCGCGTCGTGGCCGACATGCCCAAAGCTAAATCCACAACAGCACTCATGCCGCCCCCAGGCGTGAAATTCGTCGACGAGGTGCGGGAGGAGCGCCACCACACCCGCAAACACACCGCTCCGACCCCGTTACGACTGCCGCTGGTGAGACATCATACGTCAGAGCCGAACGACGAGTGGCTACATCGGGCTGGATTGGCAATTGCGGGTGAGACGAGAGAGTCCAAGGGGCAGAGCTGGTTGGTTCGACGGGAGAGCAGCACGAGTCTGGTGGACAACAGGAATGAGTATGAGACGCATCCGAGTCATGATGGAAAGCATATGGCGCTGCTTTCTGGCGAGCACCTCGGCGATTTAGATTTCCCTACTTACACCCCCAGAATGTCCCGGCCAGGGAGCCGTATCCAGAGCAGAGTGGGGAGCAGGATGCAGTCGCGGGTCGTGAGCGCACATAACAGCAGAAGAGGGAGCAGAGTCGGAAGCAGGATCGACCTCATGATGTCCGCAGCTTCGAGCAAGCGCCAGAGTCTGGAGATGGACATCGACGAAGCCATGTTCTCCCCCCAATACGCGGAACCAGATTTCGTAAACTCGGACTCAGAGTCCGACGGCGACGAAGAAGAAGTCGCCCGCCTGGCCCGCGAGCGCGGATTCGGGCTCGGCTCGTGGATGGACCGTCTGATCGGGTGGACATTATTCAGTGTCGACGAAGACGGGGAAGTTTCAGACGAAGAGGAAGACGAGGAGGATGAGGAGGGGAGGCCGGAGAATATGACAAAGGAGGAGTTGATCTTGAAGCGGGAGGTGGATGCGAAGAGGCGGAAAATGGAGCGTGAGAGTATTATTGCGGCGAGTGCTGTGCATCCACCGATAGCAGGCGAAGCTGCTGGGTCCGAGGGGGCACAGAGACCTAACGATGATAATGGGGGGTGGCAGGATGCAGCGTGGCTGTTTGGTGTTGCATCAAAGGCGTTATTCTGAGCTTCTCCATGTTTATACTGGGCACATAGTTGGAGTTCGGACGCTCATCGGTGGCTAAGCATCTGGAAGCATTCTCGATGCAGACGTTAAAATTAGTAAATCCATAATTATGATCCCCGCATTTCGTTTCACCGATCGCTTTTCTGAACGCTTCTTCGATCGTAAGGCTGCATGTTCTTCTGATGACGCATGCGTCACGCTCCGTAAACCGTTGTCTGGGGTTCTGCGTCTCAACGGAAAAAAATGGGGCTCAACTCGACGCAAGGAAGAGGCTAGCTGTGCAGACATCTAACATACTGCCATCTCATCTCCGATTTCTTTCTTCGGCAGGCTGGGCATGCGATGCTTATCCACAAACATGGTCGTTCACGGTCCCTATATGCAAAAGACATGTTCTCGTCAACCACGATGGTGCAAAAGCAAGTTCACCATGTTTACACGGGTGCTTTTCCCATCCAATCATTAAATCCCCTAAAAATTGAGAAATGGGCAGGCATAGATGGAAGATTTGGAGCTAGGAAATCGACATTCACATTGTTCTCCGCGCCGGGGGAGCGAGTTACGAAACCTCATGTGTGTGCATGACGATAGCTATAGGATGAGCAAGCCGCTTGACCGCCACTCCTATGTATGGTGCGTACATGACGTGTTGCCTGACATGCGAGTACGCGTAACGGACCGGTTCCTGAGAAGGAGAGCGATAAGGTGTATTCGATATGTAAAACTTCGACACCGTGATTGCATGCTCTTCACATCTGCTTCGACGTCTCATGTTATCAGATGGAAGAGGGGGAGACTCTTCCGCGCCTGCTTAGTCTCTGCACCATACGATCACATCCCCGACTCGTCTTGAGTCGTCGTGGAAATGCGTGTTGAATCCTCTCCAACACTCCCTGTACACGGTTTCCCCAAGAACCTCCTTGATCACGGGTTCAAGTTGCTCGAAGAAGATCACGTTCTGCGGCCACTTCCTCTCCCTCTCTCCCTCTTCCTCCGTATCTATGTTCCCGGACCGAAAATTCTTTCTTAACCCCTCATTCACGGGCGCCATGTTTTCCGCCAACCAGCCCACAGGCCCAGGGTTCTTGTAAAACCGATCCGCTTCATCTAAATATGTGTGACGTTTGGACAAGGGCACGTCGAGAGGGGGTTCGCACGTCAGTGCCCAAGCCTCAATCCCCGAATGCACAAGGTGACTACGCCAGGGCGTACTATGACAAGGCATTAGGAATGCTGCGGTGGTCGTAATGTCTGCCTCTTTCGAGGCTTGCAGCTGCGTTTCGTGCTTGTGGCGAAGGAAGTCTAGGACGTCTATTACGCCGCGCTGATGGACTTGAGATGTGTAGCCTGAGATGAGGACATTGGTTCCTAGCAGAAGCGCAAGGGCCGCCCTGCGGGACAGCGTTCTAGGCCTAAAACACGTGCATAGAGACTGAGAAGCAAGGACATGTAAGAAGGGAAGAACAGGGTACAGGAACCGGACTTCCTTGTGAGATATCGTGCTGAGAGCTAGGATCATGAAGAGAGACGTGTATGCGAGTCTCGACAATATCCTCTGAGACGTGAGCCAGTCATCACGAGCAGCGGAGGAGCTAAAAGCCGTCGCTTTCTGTACTGGTTTTTGTGCGAGTGCTTGCCATGAGCCCACCACGGCAAAGGGTAGCGCCGTTGTCAGGAGCAGTGGAAGTCCCTCTGTCAGGTAGTAATCCAGTCTATTTTTGCCATAGAAAACAGCAAGTGATTGGGCAATGTTGAAGTAGAGGAACCGTAGCGGCGGGAGAGTCCAGACCCCATAGTACGCTCTATCAGACAGCACTGAGCATGCGAGGACAGCAGATCTGTGGGGTCGTTAGTCCAACCGATGGAAATTTGCATCCAGCGTCAATGATTATTGGCCATTGCAATGAAGACTTTGAAATGTAAGGTACTAACCCGCAGAAGAAAATCTCATGGACCAACACGAGCCTTAGCCGAGAGGAGGCATGCCAGAACGTTGGGAGTGATATGCCCGCCCAGATAAGAATGTTGGTCGGTCGAAGAATGCATGCAAACGCTGCTAGCACCAGTGAGAGCCGTAGGCTGGGGACGGAAGATGTTAGCTCAGCGCTAATGCTCGTGGAGGCAAAGCTGCGTGTTGAGAACTCACTGGAAAAATGAACCGAGCAAATCCTGACCCGCATATTTTTTGCTCTTCTGGCTCTGGTCCCGAATTTCTCCATATGTTGCTGCTGCCCCAGACCAGTGCCAAGGCCAATAGTAGACGGCAATTGAGGTCATGGTCGTTTCAAGACAATTGGACAATGTCCGAGTTGTGCAGAACCACTGCCATGGGCTGCATACTGACAACGCTAGCTATCGTACGCGGAGATAATCAGAAACGTGAATGAAGGGAAGATGGACGTCTCGTGATTGTACCTACCGTAGTGAATGCAACACTACTGCGCTGGCCGTATACTTTTTCTGCAAGCTTCCAGGTATACAGATCGAGCAGCGCAGCAAACACAGCTTGGGCAATCTTCGGCGCCGCGACGAAGAGAGCGGCTTCAGCGGACACAGTTAATGCGCACAGTGTTGCCAGTTTTGCCGCCACCTGATAAACCGCCGCAAAGAGTGCTGGATGCAGGCACGATCGTAATTGGCTTCTCCACTCCTGCGCGTATCGTGAGACAGAGCCGAGCATGGAAGAGGTGAGGAGAGACAGGCCATGGCCAATGCCAATATGGGATGAAGGGGTGCGACGAGAAGAAGAATTTACCCATGTGATCCAGGCATGGCTGTGGGCGCCAAATGCAAGCTGCCATGCGGGCTCGAGAGACTGGAAGTACTCGTCGGGCTGGAAGAAAGTGCGCAGCGTCAATGCATTCACGATGCGGAAAGCAAGCAGTAATGCAAAGATACCTAGCGTGGAGGACTCACGATAGCTGGCGAAGGCGGTGGAGCAGGAGTTGGGACGGGAACGCGGTGGAGCAGGCGTCGTGGCTCTCGTAGAGTCGCTGGGTGGACGGGCAGGCATGGCACAAACAATCAATCAATCTAAGCAGCGATGCCGCCGTCAATAATCAGCACGAGTCGAAGAGGCAAAGCCTATCGTGAGCTCGTCTGCGGGTTGGGTTGGAGGTGACGATGCACGGTGATGCACCACGACGCGTTTGGAGTTGCTCGGCAGCCACCACGCTCCGGCTAGGGTTCGCCAGGCACGGCCTCTGATACCAGGTCGCAGGCTATACCTGAACGGGCAATCCACGAGAGGACACTGGCTAGGTGTTGAGTGTAGAGTGCTCTGTGCACGACGCACGCAGGCTTCTTCACCCGCCCCCTGCTCCGATACCACACGTCTCTGTTTCCGAGATTCGAGCCCGCCCGTCTAGCCCCACGTACTAGGCCCAGACAGGTAATTCACGAAGCAAATTTGTGAAGTTTGCCAGGTGTTGAGGGCTCGGGTGCACGCACTTTGCAAACATGCGTCCACGCCCCGCAGCCTGGCCACCAAGCGGAGCGCATATTCCCCGTCGACTCGCCCCCGCTTCGCTCACGATAAGTCCGGCCCCAATATTGCCAGCTCGAGTCGTGGTGGTGCGGTGCTGCGCTGTGCTGTGCTCCCGCGTGACCTGTCATGAGGTGGAGCGCCGCAAAACTCACGATCTCCGCTTTTGCTAGAAAAGTTGGCCATGCCATGGTCGGACAAAGCATGACGAGAGTTGCACGGGGAGCCAAGCGCCTGCACGCTCGCGTCGTGTCGACGGGGCTTGGGGATTGGGGCGATTGGGACGAGACTTTTTGGGCGCAGGTGGGCGGGAACGAAGAAGCAAAAACAGATGAGGTGAGGGCAGAATCTGGGGAAATGCGGCTGGAGGCAAGATGAGCCAAAGCCGCATACTGAGCGTGGCTCGCGTCGAGATTGTGGTAACTTATCAAGGCGCTGCCCGCGGCTGGGTCAATTGTGAGAGGCAGTCTGTGTAGCTGGTCGCATGTGGTGGTCTCTGCAGCGTTATGAGCATGTATGCGCCGCCGGCCATGCAGGTGGAGTGAGATGAGGCCTTGTTTGCTTGCGCACAGGGCTCTCCCGGCGTAGTGTGCGCCGTCGTCGTTCATCACGATCTCCCGCTAAGGCCGTGCACTGATGGCTGCCCCTCACCTACTCTGCCTCCAACGCTTATCGCGAGGCCATAGCGGCCACAGAGGCTATAGAGGTCCTCCAGCAGAGGCCCATGTGCAGCCTCGGTGTCGAGACGGCTGGGCAGAGACGGCAGCATGGTGCACGCCTGCTTGGAGCCTTTTGCGAGTCTTGTCGGAACGCATGCAGCCAGAATGCTGCAGGGCAACAAATTGATACCGTTCCCTCTCGCGACGCCACACAAAGTGTTGAACGACAACTCGCCTGTTGAAGCCAATCGTGGGCAGCGCAGGCCGCGCCAGCTGCGCGGAGTGGGCCGTGCAGAGCCCGCCCGGGTTAGCGCGGCTGGGCATGCCGGTGATGCGCTTTGGCGGTGCTTGGGTGGTCTTGTCGAGATGGGCCAAATGGGCCAAATGGGCGAAATGGCTGCTCCAGCGCTCTTGGAGATGAATTGGAGCCCGCCAGAGTCCTCAACAGCTCACTCTTCGGTCCGCGGTGCCCTTCCCCGGCGCCCCTCCGCTCCTCGGCGTCGCTGCCTCTCGCCGTCTTGCGCTCTCCCTTTGTCTGCCGCCTGTCGTCCATGTAGTGCTCTGCATATGTGCTGCACTGTGTGATATCCTACTCTGTAGCTATTGCGTACGCCCCCCAGCAAGTCCATACACCGGCCCGCCCGACCATCGTCATAAGCATCTCGCTCAGCGCTCCCCCATCGTCCCTCCCCCCCAATTGCCAGTCGGTGACGACGATCGCTGCCGCACTCGGCAAGGAGCTGACTCTGTCCATCTGGCGCCCGCTGTGTCCGCGAAGTTTGTCTCAGGTTACCTTACCTTACT
>BLYF01000003.1:283346-343086 GCA_014905255.1 Herpotrichia juniperi | reverse complement strand
CAACCTGACTATCGCCTCGTGTCCCTTCTCTGCCGCCCACCATAGCGGCGTCCGTCTATAATGACTATCCTTTGCATTGACGTCAACCTTGCCTGTGTCGAGCAGCAGCTTGACTACCGCCTCGTTTTTGTTCTTTATCGCCCACGATAACGGCCTCCGTCCATAATGACTATCCTTTGCATCGATGTCGACCTTGCCTGTGTCGAGCAGCAGCTTGACTATAGCATTGTCTCCCTTCTCTGTAGCCCACAATAGCGGCGTCCGTCCATACTGACTATCCCTTGCATCAACATCGACCTTGCCTGTGTCTAGCAAAAACTTAACTATAACCTCGTTTCCCTTCTGTGCCGCCCATAACAACGGCGTCCGCTTATGCTGACTATCCCTCGCATTAACGTCAACCTTACCTGTGTCTAGCAGCAACCTGACTATCGCCTCGTGCCCGTTTTCTGTCGCCCGCAATAGTGGCGTCCGTCTATAATGACTATCCTTCGCATCGACGTCGACCTTGCCTGTCTCGAGCAGCAGCCTAACTATCACCTCGTGTCCGTTTTGTGCCGCTCCGCACAGCGGCGTCCATCCATACGGATCCTTGCAGTCAACTTCAGCCTTGCTAGTATCAAGTAGCAACCTGACTATCACCTCGTGTCCGTTCTGTGCCGCTCCGCACAGCGGCGTCCGTCCATACCAATCTTTAGAGTCAATTTCGGCCTTGCTAGCATCAAGCAGTAACCTGAATATCGCCCTGTGTCCGTTCTCTGCCGCCCACCATAGCGGCGTCCGTCCATGTTGATCCTTCGAATTGATGTCAGAGCCCACTGTCTTAAGTAGGATAGCAAATAATCTCTCATCACCAAGCTCAGCTAAATATGAAAGGACACCCCTTTTTCTTTTTGAGAAACTGAAGTTTTCCCCAAAGATTTTCTGTACGACTTTGTCTTCGTAGTACCGACTGTATAGTTCTTGAGACCGACTTCCTGTCAGCTGATCCGCAGCAAGAGCTTGAACAAACACCTTCACAACTGCTTTGCTCCCATTCGCAAAGGCTGCGAAAAGCGGAAGACCATACTGCTCGTTCTCTACTTCAAGCCATGAGGTAATAGGGGGGGGATGTCCAATCAGATTTGACATATTGAGCTCTGCCAACACATAAAGAAGGCTCACGTTGTCATTACGCCTGCGTGTTTTGTCGATTTGCAACAGGTTATAAAGTTTGGTCCAGCGAGAAAGCGAGAAGCTGGGGACAAAGCGTGTTTGATCTATACCACTTCCCTTGGCCACATCTGCATGATGTAGTACGTTCTGCACAGCGTAACTCAGGAACGGGAACATATGAACGGCGGACTTGCGCAAGCTTGCAGCCTGTAGCGAGGAAGCTTCGGGGAGACTCTTGGGGATATTTAGAGGAGTGAAAACATCCATGCTCATGTGGGTGACGCAGCACTGCTTCAGCCGCTCGTGGCTTTGGCCCTGAAAATTGCTTCCGAATTCAGGCCAGATCTTGCTAAGACCATTCTCTTTCAGCAGAAAATCTCTTACTGACTCATGAATAAACTGAACTTTCTGAAGGCTAGACGTTGTAACCTCAGTAAGGCCTTTAGAAGAATCGAGTATGAACCTTTTGATTACATCTTCAGTGATCTCATTAGGATCCCATGTTAACACTGCCTTGGGTTCGACTCCGGAAAGAACGGCAAAGTACAGCTGCTCTGGACTCAATGGCTGCTTCGCGAAGAGCACCCACTGGATACACAGCAGTAGCTCATCTTTGCTATGCGGGTCGCGCGTTAAGATGTCGCGGAAAAGTCTGTACAGATCACTGGGTATTTCCTGCAGTCTCCGCTGAAGAGAATGCATCCGGCCGCGGTCGTGCTCTTTGTTTAATATGCTTACAACAAGAACAATCCATATAAAGACTCCTGAGGCTTTTTCTTGAAGTTCGCTTCGGATCTGCTGCGCGATACTGCTCTGTCCGATCTTTAACTCGCTCTCTAGATAGTTATGGATGTCCTGAACATGTCCTTGTTGCCCTTCTAGCACCAGATCTAGTCCTTTCTGGATCGTGATGTGCGGGTAATGCCTGCTCGAAAAACATGTTCGAAACCCAATACCAGCTGACGCAGTAAGCTCGCCTATATATTCGAAAAATTGAATCATTTCTCGAACCTCCTGTTCTTCGCATTCGTCAAGCGCGTCTATAAAGCAGAACAAAGACGACTCTCCAAAGTTCTGTATGGCTTGCATTAACAGCGTCTTGAGTGATTCGACGCTCCATTGGTGCTCTGCGCTGATGCTTGACGCAAAGAGATCGAGCGAGTCGAAGACGCTCTGAAGTGCTGGAAGCCCTTCGAGGAGTTGCAGCAGCAGTGACCGATACGTCCCTATTGTAGATTTCTCGATATCCTCTCCTCGCGCGTTAAAGAAAAAGGAGATAACAATCCCATCCTTAATATCATTGCGGGCATGAGTAAGAGCGAACTTCATTATCGTGGACTTTCCAGCTCCGGGTTTCCCTTTAATCCACAAAAACCCGTGGTGTTCGCGAATTTTGGCAGCATCAAGCCAGTCGAGGTACCTTGAGTCTTCTAGCAGCCAGTTACATGTCTTAGAATGTGCGTTTTTGACATTCATTTGGCGCGCATGGATCTGGTCGAAACTTAACGATGCTAATAGTAGTCGCTTTTGCTCTTCGTTCAATGATAACTCTCTATCTTTCGGAGTCTTTCTGATTTGTTCCTTAAGCCGAGCTAACGCATTCTTCCTCCCTTCGCTATATAGGAGCGGCATAAAAATGTCGAAAATACCCAGAAGACAATATGCTGCATCTTCTTCGCGGCTCGTATTGCGTTTTGCTGCCCACGAAAATCGCTCATGTGTACTAAACTGGGATGGCTGACTCCCCCTAAGCGCTTCGAGCGGAATTCCTGTGATCTCGTGGAGAGTCTGCCCCAGCGATCGTTTATTACCAAGGCACGTTCCTTCTATGGAGAAGAACTCAACAAATTCGGGAGCGATAAGCTCTTGAAGGGTCCAGCCACGAGTGAACCATCTACTTTTCTTGAATGCTGGTTTCCATCTCTTAGTGCACTCGCCATCTCCATCGGAAGTGCTGTCTGAAACATCGGACAGATACACGTAACATCTCTTTGAATCCTTATACCAGCGAAACATAGAGTTAATAGCTTCTGAAAGCTCTTGGCTGCTAGATTTGTCGATGCAGCAGGTGTCTACCCAAAAAAACTGTAGGCCGTCCAGCTTTGCTTGCTTTCCACAAAAGCAAATCTTCTGGTAGCTGGCTTTGCTTCTGCTTCTCCCATTTGTCATATCTTGGAAAGTAATTTCCTCATTGTCTGCTCCCCAGGTATGTGAAAGAATGGCATAAGGCGGAATTTTGTCGCCTGGGAACTCGACAAGGCTAAAGTCGCCGTCATCTTGGAGCTGCAAGAGACGCATTGATGAGGGATCGTTGGGTTGCTCTAGTAATGGGGATAGTAGAGTAGATGTAGAGACATGTTCTGATGATAAGTGCAAAGACGACAAAGCATTTCAGTCAAACGAGCTGAGGATGGGAGTCATTGCCAAGCTGCTGAGCTTCGACGAATCAGCTTTACCCACGTGCTTCATGAGCGATCTCGGACAAGAACCAATGCTACACTGCATGGCGAACGGCCGACCCGCACTGGCCATATGGGAATCACAGTAAGATATACCTGTTCATATTACGATGAGAATGAAATACTTAGCTACATGTGGAGGAACTTGGGATACACAAGCCATTACTACCGTCCAGTGTGTACTATTTTGACACAGCAGTAACACCCGGATTAAGCTGAGCTCATAAGGTACGTGTATTACTCATCCGAGGGTATAGGGGACAAAATTTAACGGCGTGCGAATCTCGGCAGCCTATTCTGCAAGGAGGTGTAATTGAATAGAGTGTTATATGCGAGACAGCGAACACGTTAAGAACGGGCCATATTCCCGAACCAAGCATGTGTGGATGTCTTGACTCAGCTCGAATAATCCCCCTGTAGATCCAAAGCAGAATTTGACGTCTTACGAGCGCATGCAAAAGAAACTACAGGCTAATCATGGAAATGCGGGGAAAGCGTGCATTATGAGGCTGCAGGTTGACGCAGGGAAAGATGCAGAGAGTTACGGATGCATACGTATGCGCTGATCATTATTTGGGTATGAGAAGTGCGGATTCTGAGGTGCTAAAAGTGAAGCTAGAGACTGTCGGGTGCGATGAAATGTGGTGAGCGGTCTGGACATTAAATATGTCTTGATGGTAATGGGTCAAGGACTATGTAGTACATAACGAGGGGTACGGCGAACGCAGTAATTGTGTGCAATGAACGTGGAAGGAAGTTCAGGAGAACATTGGAGAAGTGTAAAAAGTTCCAATACTACGAAACACTTCGTCAATTACGACTAAAGCGATCTCGATAACATCACTTAGTCAAAGGCTTTCTAAAAGATCAATTCTGGACATTTGTGGCTGGAAGTCGATCTAGGTCGAATAGGACAACAAATATGAATGCTGCTGGGTGTGCTGAAGTGTAGATTGTGACAGCTATGTAAGGGTATAAAATTATCTATATATCGTTTATTTCTACACTGATCTTCATCATCTATTCCTCTCATCAGGATTCCAACTGTGCCCATGACTAGCTACACCTACGCCCGCAACCGCATGTACAGAACTGATGCCACTATATCTATTCAGTGGCGATGGCGTTGGCTGAAAACTCGGCTTTGCCTTGGTGAGCATCTCTGGTGCAGTAAAAGCCCGAACAAGATGCGGGTGAGCTGGTGCCGAGTCCTTAAAGTCCAAGACACCGAGTGGCTCATTCGGCAGAGTGACAGGAGTTTCGTCCGAAGTACGTTTCCACGTTCCGAAGCCGACACCTTCATGTGCGAGGCGCTGTAGTTGAAGGGTTGAATTGACGTTCCATTCGGCGCGCTTGAGAAGCTTTATGTCGGGCGGCGGAGCAGCGAAGGTGGTTTCGGTGTCGGTTCTACTCGTTGTAGCGTTGACGTTATTGAATGTTTCGCCTCTGAAATTGAAGCCGAGTTTCGATTCGAGATCGGCGGATGCTTGTTTCTTGTTGCGACGGAAGAGGTTCAAATCCTGAATTCGCGATATTGTTGCCTCGAGGAAGAGGTCCAGTAGAATAAGTATCCCACCAATTCCTAGTATTAGGGAGAGACCTAGGACGTTGAATGAGGGGTAGCGAGAGTTGAGAATTTTCTAGGAGTTGCGAAAGTTAGTTGATCATTATCATAATTGGAGACACCCTCATGTCACATACCTGACCGTTACAGACGCTCCAAGCCGCTGTGTCATTCTTTGGCACCGGAAACCATACCTGCTCCAGCTCCTTGACCGGCGGACCTCTCACGGTGTCTACTAGATGACCCTGGGCAGACGATAGAACGGCACCAGCCATGTTCTCCATTTCAATTTGCCATTGATTTTTCGGAAGTTTGCCTTGGTTGCTCTGAGAAAGACTAGCCCTCGCAACCAAGAATGAGGCTTTCAAGGACTGCACTACTGACAGGAAAGTAAGAGCGTTATCTCTGTATTGTCGTCGCCAGAACTCGAACATCTGCTTTTCGCGACCGGCAAATCCTTCATCTTTAAACTGTATTCCCGCTTTTTCTCCACGGGGCTGCGTACAGTGCTTTTTGATAGACTCCTCGGAATCAATTTTTGCTTCGGATCGGCAGAACTGAAATTGACTAGCGCAGGCAACTGCACTTACTGGCATATCTTTAGTGTAAGTAGGTGATTCCTCAAATCCGTCTTTACCACTTGAGATGGACCCAGATCTTTTGTGTGCGGAAAACCAGGGGTCATCGACTTTATGAGTAAAGGACAAGTCTGGCGCCGACAGGAAGAAGACGTGAATATCTGCATCTGGATATTGAAGTTCTGGTATAGGCGCAAAAGTAACGTTCAGATTGTAATCTAAATTCGCCCGGTACATAGCAATCCTGTTACTTGTAAGCTTGTGTGTAACAAAAAGCACAATCCCGAGCACATACCCGAGTACATAATCTGGTGCTGGGCCTGTTAAATCACTACCAGGATGGAAGAAGGCTCGTGTGGAATTGATCGGAAACTCATATGTGAAGTTCGAATACGTCGGCATAAAATGAGAGTAACCCGCATAGCCACCGTAAAATAGACGAAAAAGTTGTGCTGTAGTAGTGGTGGCTTTTGGGGTAGTTAGGCCTCCCATGGGATCTACCCAGTTGTACACATCGCTGAATCCTTCTGTTTTCAGAGGAGCGCAGCGATGAATATGTCTCATCAAAAATCGTTCGCTCGGGGGAGAGTTGATCCCGAGATCATCATTCGTGTTGATGTACCCGGTGTCAAGCTCGAGATTTCCAAACTTCGAATGGCATATTGACTCAGAGAATGGACAACTTGCGTTTCGGTCGCTAGCAAGTCGAAGACTAGGCTTAACATACAAATTGCACGCTCTGGCATCGGAACTGTTTCCGTAACAAGATCGCGCATAAGTAGCACTAAAGTTGGAAGTATGAAGTTAGCGCAGTTCTTTAGAGTACAAAGAAAACAGATTGGAGAGGGGGAAAAGGAGAGAAAAGGTGGCACCGACACGTGTTTGTCTTGAATCCTCTAATGTTCCCACAAGGGCGTCTTAGATGCGCTCATAAACAAACATGCATTTAGGCCCTCCAATTCACATACTGTTCTTGAGTCCTTTGGCTAGACCAAGGTTGATATCCATTGTAGAATGCAGTTCGATTGAGTTCTGGAAGAATAACTCCACATTTTTTCCCAGAGAGCAAAACTTCGTTTGCATCGCCAGTCGATATACGGGAGGAGAAGATACCCGCAACCGCGAAGCCGCACGATACAACAATAGCGGTTACTGCAATGGGAATGCTTCGTCGAATAGCGCCTTGAGCTGCATGGCTGCCGTCGGGTTAGCATATTTCCTCAGCTAGACAATTGACTGGGCAAGGCACCTTCGTTTCCAGGCCAGCATGGACTTGAACAGTTGCCATCCGCCCTGAAATGACGACTCTGAATTTCTCAAAATCGCTTGTCGCTGGTGATACAACCCGTCTTGTGGGACGTTTGGCGCTGATAGAAGACGGTGGAGCGCAAAGCATAGAAGCCTCCAGAAGCTCTTGCCGGCAGCTCCGACGAATAGGGCAACAAAAGCAATCAAGAGTCCACCGTTGTTTTGAGTAAGAGTTATCGTCGCGCCACGGATCTTACCGTGAGACCAATTCGTCCAGAAGCCGAGATATACATCATCGTAGACACCACCTCCCTGTGCGATAGAGCTCATAGTCTAGCTCGTCTAGGTTGTAAAAGAAGGAAGGAGAAAGCGTATGCGTGTATAGTAGACTACGCTGCAGGAATATAAAGCGAACGCTCTTATAAGCCTCCTAGCAGCTCTGTTGTCGACAGAGAATGCATATAAGGTGACTGTGCCGCATAACGACATGAAGTCCATGAAGGCTTCTTGCACAAGGCGTAACGCACCATGCCGAGCCAACTACAGGCTGGAATTTACCAGTGCCTTGGAGTACATTGCTGTGGCACAGCAAACGTGAGACAAGGCCCAACTCTTTCTCAGACCATGGCCTGCAGATGGGGCGAGTTGTTTTCCCAGTGCTGACAGGTACGGTATTTCTAGGGCTGAGAGTTTTCGGCTTCCAGATGCAATTGGATGAAGGAGAAACAAACCCAAGACCGTAGCATTGCGCTAAAGCTCACAAGCAGCTTCTGATTGGTCACACACTCTAGAAATTCTTCCTACATTGCCCCAAAGCATCTTGTGGGGGCCATGCAAAGCCTATTAAACCTGAAAAGGCCTGTAAGAGGCTCGACCCCTGTCAAGATCAGCCACTACAGTCTTCGCTTTAAGGAGGTTGTTTGTAGGTGGCGGCAATTACCGCTTAGCTTTAGTATAATCCTGAAATTGGTCTGTGAGTGAGGTTGAAAAAGGTCGGGGAGCAGGTTGAGCTGAAGTATCTGGAAATTTGATTCCAGTGTGCCTCCCTCTCTAGAGTAAATGCATCGATCTGTCTCGCTCTACTTTTTGCCAAGAGCGTGTCCGGAGTCCTGTTGATGTGGCAGTAGAGTTTTGGCCCGGGCATTAAAAAAGGAAGTAGACAACGCATACTGAGCGCCAGCTGGGCTGCATCTTGCGGCGGGTATATAAAGGTTGTTGGTACTCATTGGGCGCACCGCCAGGCGCTGAAACTAAGCGAGAATTTCCATGGCGTTGTGAAGATGCGGGAGTTTTGGGGGTGATAATCTTGACACGCTGGTTCAAGTTCAAAAGTCAAGGGGTCCAATCATTCCTGATGCTTTCAATATGAATAAACTACTAAAAAGCATAGCCGTTGGCGATGTGCTGAGAAGGTGTTCATGGAACGTCAATCTCCGGAGCACCGTATGAGTTCCGTTGGTGTTGTGAGAACATGAGGAGTAAATTTTGAGGTAGAAGATTGCAAGGGTGCTGACGGGTGGCCGTAACGCCGGAAGTTGCCGGCGGGACTTCTGAACTCACAACCTCACCAAGGCCATCAACAGAGCCAGAAGCCCTGCAACAGCCCGCATCGGCACCCATTGACCCACCTTCACTCCTTCATTGCGGGCTCGCGATCTGGTTCATCAAGATGGCCGGTAAAAGAGTCGCGCAGAGCTTCCAGGTGCGTCCAATGGCCCAAAATCGTCATCCGCGCTCCCCCAATCCACATCGTCTTCGTCGCACTGCAACACGCCCGCTAACGCTTCGAACATAGAAATACACAGTCGAGCCCACCGGTCTCTCAGGTTTCATCCATCGCTTCCTCGCTCTAGCCCCCGGCCGCTCCTCCGGTATCCCTATGAACCCCCAATTTCGCAACCCACCCCCCGGTGCCAATGATCCTCTGCTCTACGACGACCCCGTTACTGTCCCCGCAGCCGACATTGCAGAGAACCCGTACTGGAAACGCGATACCCGACGCGGATACCCTAGACTCTCTACTGTCACGCAGGCTGATGCCGTTGCGCTGCTCGAGGTTGGCAGCGCTGCGAGCCCGAAGCACGATTTGATTGGGGATGCGGGGACGAAGCAGCTGGTCGCGGCGAAGGAGGAGGGGACGAAGGGGTTGAGTGTTGCGTTTTCAAGGAACACTGGGTTGGCAAAGGATGTGCTGGGCCCGGGGGGGATGCCGCCATTGCCCAGTGGCATGTTCTTGACAGATGGGCAGCATGGAGGCAGGAGGTACAATCTGCTCAAGGATGCGAGCTACACTGACGCGTATGTCGTTCTTTCTTGGGCTGCAGCAATCAGTCGCATATGCTAACAAGTGTGCAGGTACCCTTGCAGGAACTTCTCGTGAGTCAGCTCTTCTGCGGCGCATCGAGAAGATAGAGAGACGACAGAAATGGAAAGAACACCATGTAGATAGGCTAAGCTGATTTCATTGCGTGATTGTGACCCCTTTTTCATACCGAGTGTGTTCCCATCTCTTGTTAATATGTATGTGCCTATGTATCCACCAGCCGCCACTCTCTACATCGATGTCTCGAAGAGTACCTCTAGTCGTGCAGCAGCAACGATAATTTACGCTTCATGTCTTCTGCCTCTTCAGTTCTTTATCTGTCATTTACTTTTTCTTCCTGACTCGTGCGCTTGTTGCTCGTTGTTCGTTTCGGCAGAGACGTCAGAGCCTTGGCACTTGCCAACGACTTCCTCTTTTTTTATCGCATCGCTCAACCGCGACTCCACCACTCACTATCTCTCCTCGCGCCTTTCAAATGGGTAGATTATTGCGGTCGCTTGGTGAAATTGAGGCTGTCACGCCTCTTGATATCATCTTCTCCTGCCATGTCTGTTCCGCCACCTTTTCGGAAATCTACGACGGCCATCACGAGACAGTCCACGGTCTCTCCGACGGCATCAACCCGAAGGATCGTATCGTTACGAAGCTTTTCCTAACTCAATGCTGCCATGTCATCTGCAGCAAGCACCTCGAGAATGGCGGTAGGCAGCTCCCTAATCCGTGATTTGATCTACTTTGGACCGGACTACTGACGACGCTCGCTTAGCTCCACCGTTTCATCCCGACGGGACACGACCAAGTGCGCCGTGTCCCGTTTGCATACAGGAGAAAGGCGAGAACCAACCTCGTGACCTGTTCTCGATCCGTGGCTTTAGAAAGGGCGAATACGATGAGGCGCTCGCACACTATTGGTTTATCACGCCGCCAGTCCAACTTGACGCGGCTGGTGGAGAAATGGAGGCACTGAGAGTAAGTTTACGGCCTCCCTTCGTGGTTGCATGGCTGACGTCTTCAGTTTCAATACGTCAATCTCATTCGCTTCTCCAGATCAGTCGCGACTGACTACACGCAAATCAAAGAAGATTTGATCGACGCTCAGAATCAGCTTCGGACCGTACAGAACCTGGGTGCAGAAGAGCACAATAAGGTGCGGGCTTTAGAGGAAGAGAACGGACGATTACGTGCAGCGGAAGCGGAACTACTGAAGCTCAAGGAGCAAATGCCTACCGTCCGGCATCACTTGAAACTTGTCCCGAAACTGATAGAGTAAGTCATACACTTAATCATAACTCTACATCACTCATAAATCATAGACAGAATGATCAGATGAGACAGCGGCTCGTCACGCTTGGCTACGAAGTACAATCAGAGCCACTTACATACAACAACGAGCTAAATCCCCCTGACGACAACATAGACGCAGCCATGGACTTCACATACCAGCCTGTTAGGTCTCCGAACCGGGGCATCTCGAGCCGCACGGCGGGTAGATCGACTTGCACGAGAAACTCTGGAGAGGATCTTGTGTCTCCCGACTTACAGCCACGACCGCTAAAACGACCAAGGGTTGACTCTCCGCTCCCTAAAAACAATATACATGCTCCTCCTTACAGCAGAAATGCGATGCTACCTCCTAAGAAGACCATGTCGCGCATGAAGTCGGTAAAGAACTTATTCCCTGCGATGCGAAAGAAACTCTCGCATGGCCGATCATCACCAGCTTTGAACGGTAGCCGGACTCCGGAGGCTGATATACAAATGTACGGAAGTGGACATGGGGATATCGTTAATCGGCCAGTCGAACGTAGCAATGGCGACAACAGCTGGAAACGCCATGGCATCCGAGGGGAGACATTTTATATGACGGGAGCATTGCCGGTCGACCATCCATCCCGTCCTAATGAACCTCCGCTACGCTCGAGTAAAGGAGCTCATGACGAACAAACAGACTTCACATTCCAAATGTCCTCACCTATCAAGCAACCCATTAACCAGCCTGGTAACCTTCCTACTAAGCGGTCCTACATACGACTTATGGATGGTCTGTCTCGTGATACTGGACTGGAGCTCGGTTTGCAGGACCCACGGGATACTGCTGCTATCCTTCAACAGCCATCACTCCGAAGTCGACAGATGCACAATACTCATCGGAGTCCAGTCCGCCGGTGTCAGAATGAAGAAGCTAAACATTGGAGCTTTGGACATGCGTTTCTCCATCAGTCGCCCCGGGGAACACCCTCATCTGCCTATCAACACCCGGATCCCCTCAGGTCCAACCCAATCGGCGTTGGGTCAAGGCAGCCACGCGATGAATCTTTAATAGAACCCACCACTCCAGCTCCCCAACGGTTTCAGCAGCCAGCGCCAAGGGGTGAGAGTGTAGTAAGTCCCTTCTTCACGAGCAGCAATCGTAATTCGCAAATCTTTTCGAGAGCTGGAGTCGCTGAGAGGAAGAATAGTTCACTTCATTCCGACGTCTATCAATATCAAAGACTGAAGACGACTGCACCTCAGGTAGATTGGCGTGAGCCACGCAGCCTGAACGGACTATCGTTTTTCGATTCGCCGCGGAACGCACGAATCGCACATCGACTTGAGCCGTCGGCTTGTAGAGAACCGCCACAGCAGCAATATTCAGCGCATCAATCTCGGAACCTCAACTCCCAAGGCTTCATCAAAAGGCCAGAGACGGGGCGATCACCCTTTCTTAACGACGCTACATTCAGCTCTTCTCTTGTTCGCCCGTCGTATTCTCGACAGATGCGAGAGAAACTCCCGCACTCGGTTCCTATTCCTTCTTTCAGTCACCTGTCAAACTTGCAGGCAGCGCCTCTTCCGTCGTCCATGCCCTCAATCGTCTCTAGTCATAGGTCCCCAATTCGTACTAGTCAATCTCAACGGAATAGGCTATCGTTTACAGGTGTCCGAAGCAGTCAAAATTCTTCAAGTCATATTCGGGGCAACACATTCGCGCTGCCTTCGAGGAACCCTTTCACTAATTTTGGGCGCCGCAGTGTGCGGAGGTGATCGCCCGTCTTATTATAGCATGTTTTGCCAATTTATTTTCCTTTCTCCTTTGGCGATACCCCTCTCTTCTTCATCTTTTGACGAATATATACGATAGGGTGCGCGATCATAGGAATAGCAGATTAGTGCATGACTCATAAATGTTACATCTATTGGAACGTCATAGTGCATAAATTATAGATTTTGGTTGTGATCTAATCCCGGCGCCCAAATCAAGAGCTGGAATCATTCATGAATTCTCCCAGTCATTATGTCAAAAACCACGCCACTGAGTTTATTGTCGTCGGCTAAGTGTTGCTTCTCGGAAGCGCGGAAGCGGAGCATCCAGTGCCGTACCAGACGTGGATCGCAAACTGCAAGTGAGTGAATTTGCTTCTTGATAAAATGAAGGATGCGTTCTTGAACTACTAAACACAAAGCAGTGGCATGCCGATAATCCCTCGATTTGGAACGGGCAACGCCGGACCGATCTCCGATATACAGATAATGAAACGTCTAAATTGTCCCATCGTGCCATCTCCTGCCCCCCGCACGTTTCTAGAAAGGGGAGATTTGACTTTATATGCGACGAACGTCATGGAATATGTATCGAAGGTTTTTAACAAGGTCTCTGGGCATTGAACGACACGGCTGCCTGGTTTTCGCTTCCCCGTTTCACCAGATTCCTCTAATTTCTCGTCCCGACGTCGCCGGAATCTTTTGTTTCAAGCTTTTGACGTACCTGGCTCGCTTGTTTCCACCAATGTTCACCCCCGCTACCCCATATTTCGAAGGCTTAAATCCGTGAGGGATCCACCACTCAGTACCTTTTAATCTATTCGTTCAATTTATTTTCCGCAGCGGCTCTCCGCGTGCAGTGCCCTACTGGCCTAGTAAGTACCGAACTGGGATCTTTTGATTGTTTTCTTAAGACCAGGTGATGGGTGCAAGCTATGTCGTTCAAGATGCGGAGAGCTGCCATCCGTACTACTATCAGTGAAATGAGCCGCGTAAGTAACAAGTTCAACTTCTGGTATAAAAACAACACGTTTCCCATAGTGTAAACCCCAGTGTGCATCTACATCACTCCCTCGACCCCGCCAAACTCCGACGCATCTTTCCTACTATGTTGTTCAAAAATCTTCTGGCGGTCGCCACGCTGGCAACCGCTGTATTTGCGGCTCCAACAGCTGAAAAGCGTCAGACTCGCAAACTGAAATGGTTCGGCATTAATGAGTCGGGTGCTGAGTTTGGCGAGAGTGTCATTCCTGGTGTCTATGGAAAGCAGTATACGTGGTATGATCTGAAAACTATCGATCAATTCATTGCACAAGGAATGAATATGTTCCGACTGAACTTTCGTAAGTGACTTCCTCCTTCTCTGTCTCTTCCGGGATAATCCCCAATTCCTTATGCTGGCACCTGACTAATTTGCTGCACAGTCATGGAACGTCTTACTCCTACCCTAACTGGAAGCCTTGATAAAGCCTATCTCGGCAACCTCACTGCGCAGGTCAACTACATCACATCAAAGGGCGCATACGCCATGATCCAGCCACACAACTACGGCCGCTTCAACGGCGCAATTATAACCGATACTGCCGGCTTCAAGACCTGGTGGCAAAATGTAGCAGCTCAATACAAAGACAATTCACTTGTCGTTTTCGACACAAACAACGAATATCACGACATGGACCAGACTCTAGTGTTCAATCTCAACCAAGCCGCCATTGACGGTGTCCGCGCAGCCGGAGCAACGAGCCAGTACATCACACCTGAAGGCAACTCGTGGACCGGAGCTTGGACCTGGGTGTCTTCTGGCAACGGCGCTTCTCTCGTCAACCTCAAAGATCCGCAGAACAAGCTGGTGTACCAGATGCACCAGTATCTCGACACCGATGGCAGCGGCACACACGCTGAATGCGTGTCCTCCACCATCTTCCGCGAACGTCTGCAGGCTGCGACGAAGTGGTTGAAGGACAACAAGAAGCAGGGAATTATTGGAGAGTTTGCGGGTGGTGTTAACAGCCAGTGCATTTCTGCGCTTCAGGATGGGCTGAGCTATATGGGCAGCAACTCGGATGTTTGGCTAGGAGGTCTTTGGTGGGCTGCTGGTCCGTGGTGGGCTGACTACTTTTATAGCATGGAGCCTACGACTGGTGTGGCGTGGAGTGGGATCTTGCCTAGCATCAAGAGTTACTTTGTTTCGTAAGCGTGGCTGGGAACAGGGGACTAGAGGGTGAGGTCGTTTGAGGGATGGCTTGTGTTGCCTCTTGTGTACATATATCTTTTCTTTCTTGTGAATATTCTATTAAGCCTTGCAGAATGCATTTGTTCTGAATTGTGTTCTCTGCTCCTTTTGAAAAAGTCATGAATAGAGAACGGTTGCAACCTGAACCCCCCTTCCATACGCGGCTCACAACTACATGCCGATATAGTTTTATTATATATGCTTTTCTCGTCTCTCTTCAGGTTGTTCTTTAGGTACAGTAAGCTAGAGAACAGGGATTCCGGCCACCCAACCAAATCTGGCCAACAGTCAGATTATTGCAATTTATTGTAGATTCTCGAAAAGCTGCAATTGAATTAGCGACCTACGCCTATGATGCAAGCATTTACGCTGGCTAGAGAGCTGCTGCTAAGGCCTACAGAGGGTGTCTTAAGCTTCTCTAGATGCAGCTAAGTTGTGAGGCTGCGTTGGAGGGGCCGGTCTGTGTCGTACTCGCCCTCTGGTTTGTCCAGGAGGCTAGGTACGAGTATTTGGAGCTTGGAGCTTGGAGCGCGATTTATTGGTGCGCTGTCTCGGTGTGCTACTGCCAGTAATTCGACATTTCACTAGCGCGGGCGAAGCGGAACCTGACAGCCTGGTGCGCTATCCTGTCCTGCCAAAATTATCTCAACGTTCTACATCCGCTTCACTTTTAGACGGTCTACTAGTTCCGTAGAGCTGTAGATTCTGCGCGCTTCGTTGTGCGTAGAGATAAATACTGAGCGCAGCTACCCCGCACCCGCTCTCCGCCCAACTAGAGATCATGAACACGACGTGGACATGGAGCGATGAGCATGGCGACTATTATCGTTATGCGCCGAGAGAACGCGCGGGTATGAGATGCGCACGACGAGATGTGTCGCGACCGGCTAACAGCGTGTAGGAAAGGCGACATACGACTTGGTTTGGGGCCGGTATGTACTTAATGCGTTACAAACTGGCTCTACTTGCTAACAATTACAAGAACGATGGCATCTCCACCACTGCCTGGAGACTTTATTGCGGAGCCAGCTCCCGCAGCAATCCACCAATCGCAGCATACACCACCCACAAATCCTGCCCCTCAGCCACAGGTAAGTGAAGACCTCTATTCTTTCTTCATTTTCTACTGTCCTTTCCGCTCCTAAACTTTATATCGTTATTTTCCGCAACTACACGCTACAACTTTGAACCTAGCACACACACTTCCCCTCCATATTCAACCTATAACATAGCTCACTTCTCTTTGCTACTCTTCGACTTCCCATTTCGCTATCGGTATGAATATGGGTTGGTGATCATCTTGGCGCGTACGACCGTTACCTGCGTATTGCACATTACTACTAGATAAAGCAGACATTGCACCTCTAGTTGTGTACAGCCATACCCCACAATTGATACGTCCCGCATATCATACCTTCCAGATCTCTACTTTGCAATTACTCATACCTACAGTAGCCCACAACGGCATCGCAAGAGTTCGAAGAACTGGAACTCTTATATAGATGGTTTCCGAACCCTTCACGATCCACTTGGACACGTTTCACGGAAATCGATGTGGGTGAGATCTCGAGAATTCTCGAACGCAGTTCACACAAAAAATGGAGCCACATTCCTCGCATCTACATTACCCTCAGGATGGTCAACCAACTGCAGGCGATTGATTCTTTCCTCGTCGAAGGCCTCAGCGATATATCATTCCCGTTCTCTGAGCGCAGTTTACCAGAAGCATTGCGTAGCCATTCTGCAAGATTACAGTTTCTCGAACTGCAAAGTTTTGTTTGCCATGGTCCTGGATTTGCCCTCGAAAATGAAGATGCCCCACATGGTCATTTTCGTAACTCGGACGATGTCCCTCTCCGGAAGATTGGGGAACTAGGAAAAGGCGGATTCGGCTCTGTGGATCGTGTTCAAAGCACCATCAGCTATCGAGTGTATGCGCGAAAGATTATTCCTCGAGGAAGAACGTTCAAGAAAGACAAGGAAGTACTCAAAGCCTTCGAACAAGAGTTGGGGAATCTCAAACAATTATCTCAGTCACATGATCACATCATAAGACTAGTTGGGAGCTACACGGATCCAAAGAATGTGTGTATCATCATGGACCCGGTCGCCGACAGTAACCTAGAAGAATTTCTTTGCCGGCCTACAGAAGAGATAGGGTGGCAAATTAGACCCTTCTTTGGCTGCTTGGCGGCAGCACTCTCCTATTTGCACGACAATCGAATTAGGCACAAAGATATTAAACCACAGAATGTTCTCGTGAAAGACCAACGCGTCATACTCACCGACTTTGGTTTGGCCCTGGACTGGACGGAACTTGGCCGCAGCACAACTACTGGTCAGACTTATAGCACGCCACGTTATGCCTCTCCGGAAGTAGCCATGAAAGCTCCTCGCAATTCTTCTTCCGATATCTGGTCTCTAGGCTGTGTGTTCCTGGAGATGTGGACAGTGCTAAAGAACCAGACGCTGGAAAACCTGCGTGTTCATATGACTACCGAAGGTACAACTTCTCCATTTTATCATTCAAATGAAGCCGCAATATCAAGTTGGATCGAACGCCTTAAGATATCAGGTCAACTTTTGGAGAATGTACCCTCGACGTGGATCATTCAGATGCTCGACCAAGATCCAACGCAGCGATGTTCTTCCAACACTCTGTTGGAGAATATTCGGGAGTACAGTGTAGAGCCGGACCATTATATATACTGTGGTGACTGCTGTATGTATCAAGACGATTCAGCGGAGAGTGTCGGCTCATACATTGACGATATCGATGTTCCGATTAGTGCTACTTCGCGTTCAACCTCTCTCGGCATTATCGACAAAAGTCATAACCCTAAAACCCCTCTGAATAGTAACATTTCACAGGCAGCGATATCTGCCCAAATACCTGTTGCGTCTCAGGAAGCTGTGCCCCTTCAATACATTCCGAAGGAGGAAACATCCGATCGCCATAGAGGGAATGAGAATACCATCGAGGACGGAAGTTCAATATCAAATAATCACAGTCAGCTCCCTAGTAGCTTTGTCAATCTTGATCTGACCATGGTAGATTAATCGCCCGGCAGGTATCCTTCTTTCCCCATAAGAGCACTCGACCCGTCTTTCCTGGGCGAAACGTATCAAGATCTGAATCCTCCTCGCAGACGCTTCGAAATTGGTGGCGGACGCCCTGCAAGCTTTGAGCCTAGACTTTTTTCGCATCTAGTAAACAACAAGATATTTGAGTATGAATGCCTTAAATGCGACATTTGCACCTGTCAGACACAGGTTTTTCAATTTCGCCACGAGCAGTATCGCGTTGAAGAGGTAGATGTCATGGAATGACTCTTCAAGGAGATCTCTGGCTCCCAGTGGCGTGATGTATTATTGTTTCAGACCACAGGGCTCACTGTTTGCTAGGAAAGAAAATGTTTTTGAACATCTGGGGAGGAGCGCACTGGCATCAGGCCTTTAAAGAAGATAGAACAGAGGTTCTGTGTTCCTATGAGGAATAGCTGTGTTGAGCATGTAAAATTCTAGGACCAGATATAAATGGCGAATTGGTCTTTTCTAATTCTTTTTGGGAGTGTTCAATGCGGTCAATACCCGGAAGCTTTATGATACAATCAAACAAAAGTTTTTATTATTATTTGCAACAAGCACTTGTATTGAAGAAAATCGATGACTAAAAGACATATATCGACGACCATAGAGTAACCCAGAGCCTTAAAGGCTTCCTATATTATCCACCTCTCACTTCACTTGCCCCAGAAATATTATCATATAGTATATACAGGTAAAGATATCCAGGCCGTATACTACAAGGAAATACTAGTTGAATACAACAACCTTCAGTGTCTTGATGTAATCAACGATAGCCTGGTAAGCGGGCTTGGCGTTGTAGTTGCTGTCAAACAAGAGCGGGGTCTTGTCAGCGATCCACGAGTCCTATCGTCTTACATTAGCATGGATCAAAACAATTGCTAGGACGCTAATTAAACAGGAGTAGGAAGTGATTCTTACCTTATCGCTGACGCCCCAAAGCGTGACACCCACACAAGTAGGCACATGATAACAAGCCTCAACAACAGTCTTATATGCCACCGGATCTGCGCCCTCAATATCCAGCTCCGTTACTGCGACCTCTTTCACGTTCGCCTTCGATAGTGCCCTTAACGCACTTTCAACACCCCACGCCCCTCCGGCGGACAAATGCGTCTGAGACCCAATACCATCGATAGGTATTCCCTGGCTCGTCCACTCATTCACCTTCCGCACCGTGATAGGTACTTTGGTCCAGTTCTCGTTGTCAAGACTGTAATCGTTAATGTAGAGTTTTGCGTTCGGGTCGGCGGCGCGCGCGGCACGGAAGGCGATGCCGACGAAGTCTTCACCGAGGACAGAACTGAAGACTGAGGGCCGGAGGGTGCCGTCGTCGGAAAAGATCTCGTTGACGACGTCCTGTGTGTACGATCAGAATCTACTCTTGCTATATAAGAATTCAGGAGGGGGTTACGAACCCATGACCTTATGCGGCCTTTATAACGTGACACGATAGTAGTGACGTGGTTCTCGATCACTGCGGTTAATTCCTCCCTGGAAGTAATCGCCTGGACCCACTCAGGCAAAGATCGATGCCAGAGTAGAGTGTGCCCACGGACTTGTTTGTTGTTCTCGGATGCGAATTTCATGAAAGCATCGGCGTTGTCGAAAGTGAATTGACCTTTGCTACTCTCAGTGGCTGCCCACTTCATGGACCACTCGGGTGTGATTTGGCCGAAGTTGCTCTTGATGATGGCAGCATTCTTGCCTTCTACAAGCTTGCTCTGTTCAGCGATCGTCCCAAAGTAGGCTTTGCCGGTGCCGCGATAAAGGTCATTGATGCTGTCAGCTGCTTGGCGCTGGACCACGACGGGGGATGATTGAACAAGGGCGGCTAGAGGCGCGAGGAGGAGGGGAAGTGCTGCTCTCATCTTGTCGTATAGCTGTGTGAGCAAGATATAATATATGAATATATGTACCAAATGACAGAATCGGCTGCGTGACAAAAGAAGTGCAGTGTGGTCGTGCAGGGGAAAGACAGTAGTGAAGTGAGTGGTTGGGAATATTAGCCAGCAAGTGCACTTATAACTACAATAATATCGGCCCCAAAAGATTGCGAAGTTGTATCTGACATGTCCTCTCGGTAATGATGTAGTTGCTAGCACTTTATGGTCGGACGACTGAAACAACTTTCCGCATGCAACGGCTTCTCGGCGAATGCGCGCCTAAACTGCACTCCCCTGCGGCAGATCTCGTAAATATATCGAAGACGGCGGAGATCGACTCAACAACAACGATCTAGCTATCAAGTTATTTTTAGAAACTGTTTGTTTCCCAAAGAGATACGAGCATCAAATTGTAGAACCTCTCGGTCTGCCTGACGAGATGACAAGTAGCCCCCGAGAGCTCCTCAAGCTGAATTGTTTGAAACGCGGGGAATCCGATGTACTTACAAAGAGATGCAGTGCACCCACACTCTCCCCTTGTATTGAAAATGATTGGAGATTAAGAGGTGCCGGTTTCGAGGATCCTCCTTAGTAAGAATTGAACTCCGGCGCTAGCCTTGAAAGAGACCTGCGACCACCCACAAAATATGTCACCGCTAAGGAAAAATAAAGGAGAGTATCACAAGCGTTCTGCTTTGAACATACGAGGTGCTAAGTGCATGCGCGACGGGTGTTAATAGAGCATTCCAGTGTAGGTAAACGATGTTGCAAGTGATTTATTGACTTTCCCATAACGGAGAGTCGTATGCAGAAAGAGCCTCAAAACGTTTTTGTAAATATAGTAGTGTAATAAGTCAAGATTCCTTTTCGTGCAGGCATGAGTTAGTTTTAAAGAGCCGAGCACGTGCGTTTCGTTATATCGACCAATCGCGACCACGGCACGGTTCGCGAAATTTTAGCACGTGTTTTCGTGTGAGTCTTTCAATGAATTATCAACTTGTCTTAGAAAAAGATTCAGCATTCATTTCAGAGGCGAGAACTGGCCAAACTTCGATAGCGTCTAGTTTTTCATTGTACGTTATAATTCCGAAAATTTAAGAATTCTTCTTATTGATAGTTTGTTTACCATAGAGCTTCGTGCTTAGAGATACAAGCGGCTATCCCACGAATGCTCTACAATCGAATCAATTCGAACACTATAAAAATCTTCGATTACCAGGAGTAGGACATATTTTGGTGAAATGATCCCCGTTTCTGTAGCTCCGTCCAACAACCTCTCTGCTCGGAAAAGTTGCGATGGAAGATTAGAATCAAAACTCATATCGTACGAAACATTCATATATAGGCATTAAAGTACATATCTGGATGGAAGCACATGTGTTGAATGTGTAAATCCTGGGGCGTAACTATTCTATCTCTAAGAAAATGACTGAACGGTATCAGTTCGAAACACTAGTGGACACACAGTACTGGATTCTATTGAATTATCACTGGCGCACCCCTGTCAACATCTCATCTCTTCACACAAAATTGGCCTTTATTCCTAAAGTGACTGGCAGTGCAACAAAACAGGTCACGCCTTTAGTGAGAGTGTTGGTGGTCCAGAATGTAGAACTACGTCGCATTGAATATCTAGATGTCTCTATACCCGAATTCAATTATGGCCGTTTGCTTCAAGTTGCGTGAATTAGTCCAATCAATATCATAAGTGAAGATTGATTCTTCACTTTCCTCATTCAAGTAGATGCCTTATATATATAAACACCTTCTTACGGACCTTACATTATTCTACATAACACAAACTTTATACTCACGACTGCAGCTGCTCCACAACATCTAGTAAATACTTTCGAGAAGATCAATCCAAGATACCGTCTACAGTCCTGCTTTGTAGCAACGACTAACGACATTTTACAACAAACTCAACAGAAGCGTAAGTCTGCCTAATTTTTAATCTGTGTATTCAGATTGATCAACGCATTGACTTCTCTTTGCAGATTTCGGTATTTAGCTTCAAGATGTGCAATATACTTTTCCGATATTACGCGTCCTGTCTGCCTGGCTGCAGATCCACAGCACCAATAGGTCATGGCTCAAGGTGGGTTACGTGTAAGATGTATCACCCTAGTTTTGGGCCTCCTGAGCGCTGTCCATACCGATTCGGACCTCGATGGGACGACACCATTAAACAGGCGGGAGAGTGCATTAGTTGCTGGAACACCAGGGAGCAAGCCCGGCGGGACCAGCAGGGACGCCGCTAATGGCACAACATGCACGACTGGAAGCTTTGCGAACAGAGGACTGGATAGACTCTACTGCCAGCAGAAGGAGGAATACGTAGCTTACCAGGCATACTTAGTTCCCAAAAACATACTTCGGTGAGAATGCTCGGGTAGTGAGGGAGTAGAAAGGGTGGTTCGTAGGTCAGTTCAACAACGAGCTCATCAAACATGTCTTTCTGTTTTTGGATGATCCTGCAAACTTCTTATTCTATATTCTTGCTCCAAAATTTTATCCGTAATACAAGGCATAACATTCACAATGAAAGTATGATCATTATAATTCTGACTGGACACTGTTGATCTTAAGGAGCATAATAGTGGTGCTTTCGTCGACGTCTAGATTCTACTCCTTTTATGCCACAACCACTGTCACAAACTCCTGTAGCCACCACTTTTAATAAATCCTGAGTCCCAACCATCTACCATACCATTCCTGCGCAGTTATCGTTGTAGTGCGAGCGTACATACACTCCTCTTTTCTTCCCCTGCTTTCCCATTCTATCGTGATTTATGTACCTTGTACTGTTCGAGGTATTTGCT
Organism: Herpotrichia juniperi; assembly: GCA_014905255.1. NCBI lineage: Eukaryota > Fungi > Ascomycota > Dothideomycetes > Pleosporales > Melanommataceae > Herpotrichia > Herpotrichia juniperi. The sequence continues at coordinate 320,707 of BLYF01000003.1, read as the reverse complement.
TCATCGAGGTCCGTTTGGAAAGCTACGGTCCCTGGGTGGGAGAAGGGAGTCATCGTTGGACTTGCTCTTGCGGGAGAACGCGCCGCTAAGCCGTAGGGACTTTCTGTCGTGGTATGTTGTTTGTGGAGAGAGGAGACAGCGGTAGCGGAAGAAGAGGAGGAAGAAACTGAAGAGGCGTATGACTTGGGGATAGTGGTTGTGGAGTTGCTTGGGGCGCTCGAGGTGGTTGAAGAAGTGAGCTTGGAGAATAAGCTTTTGAGCGTTGTGAGAATCATTCTTAATGTGGTGCGATGAATTTGCGGTGATGCGTGATAAAATATGGGGAAAGATAGATTTGCTTGGTGGAGTTTGGTTTGCTTCCTTGAATTATGTGACGTGTTTGAAAAAGAACGAAGACGCACGCTCAAGTACAATGTTTTATATCTATGTCAAGCAGTGCAGCTGATAGCAACGAGGCTGTGCATTTTAGCCCAACATTGCATTCTTCCGTCGTATTCAGACTTGGCTCTACAATAACCTATCCCCATTTCATACGTGCTGGGGGTAATAATGGGTATGGTAGGTCAGTGATCTCATGAAGCACGGAGCACGAGGCTACGTGTTTTCAATGTAGTGCCACAAACCTGTTCTATACTCTCATACCGTTTCGGGATGTCAAAGGAGACAGGTTAATTAGTCCTCTCTTTATGTGGTTGAGCATGCTATGGAAACCAAACGAGGGGTTAAGAAACTGAAGGGGGCTGTGCAAAAGTTGTCTGTTGCCAAGCAAAGTGATTGAATGAAAAATTATCTCCAGTGAGCAGATGTCTAGCCAGAAATTCTTCCTATACAATGATCTGTGTAAAGTGAGCTTGGGTCGATCGGCGTACCAGTTCGCTGATAGATTCACAGTCTTGGCGTCAAGTTAGACAACCAGATGAGTATGGGACTGTGACAAGTCGCATGGTTGCCCGTGCTAGACATTAACTCACTAACAACCTTTGCCGCTAGCGTCAAATTCTTACAGAAGTAATTATTCCATCGCATTCATCCGTCAGGATCATCTCTTCATGCGACTTTGTTGAAAGCGGCCAAGTATGAACCAGGAGTGGCGAAGCAGAGACTAGAGATCATTCTGACATCCAAGTAAATTTCAACAACACATGCAAAAACAAGTCCCATCAATACACCGTGCATCTTCTAGTAGCTAAGGTCATAACGCATCAGTGTGGTTCCAATCCGAAAACCTCAGTTTTCAATCGGCATATTGAAGAAGCTAGATGACTCTTCATCTACCATAAATAGCGCCTCCCTCTCTAAAATCATACTACAGTTCTTCCTATACCATACGTCCCCTCGCTTCAAGATGTTAAACACGGCATCATCCTTGTATACTCAATTAACTGTTTTCTCCTTTAAAGTTGTACTTTCTACCAGTCTCTCCTAGTCAATGTTCAACACCACATCCGTTTAGCGATTCTTTGTCGATATGCTCATTTGTACTCTTCCTCTGTTCTATGTTCGCCTTTCCCATTATATTTTATCTTCTCCAACCCATCATCGCAGTGTAGCTCAAACCTTTCTTTTCAAAACGCTGTGTAAGTCCCAAGCCAAGGCCTCCGAAGTTCCTTCTCACAACGTTGTGTGAGACCCCAGCCAAGGCCATCGAAGTTCCTGGTGCAGCTGACAAGGGAAGATTTTCAGGTGCTTTGTTCGGCTCGCAAGAAATAACGGTGGAAGATGTGGTCCAGGCAGAAGCAGATGATGTTGGAGCGGCAGTCCAAGGTGAGACCGACGCAGATGTGGAGGACTTGGGGTTGCTGATGTTGGTCCAGACAGACGATGTGGAAGAGGACGAAGAAGAGAAGCTGTCAAAATCATCTGTTTTGAGCACAGAGGTAGTCTTAGACGTTGATGTGAATGTCGTCAAAAGTTTGCTTTTGAGTGCCGTGAGATGCATGTTGGATAGATTGTGACGCAAAATTTACAAAGTGAATTAAGAAGACGGAAAAAGATTGGGATTATCAAGTTTTTCACGAGGGCGAGTGTTGGATATCGTGTGACGAGGGTATTGAAAGTGAGATTTTACCCCCCGTTCCTTCTTATGTTGTGAATGCTTGGCACACCGAGGCAGTGCAAGACCCAAGAACCCTTGGCGACATTGTGCGTGCTGAAATGCCTCGTGCGCAATTAACGTTTGTTCAATTTCGAGCCTAATGTGCTAGTGATGTACATTGTATCGCAGATGAACCAAAGGTAAGTGACACTTCATGGTCGCGCCAGCTACTAACTTGAATTTTTTGTTCCCATTGTTGCCGTTGCAAGATTCTTGGTATAACATGAAAGAATGTGGTGTGCATGATGGGGCTGTACAATAGTCAAATTCAAAGAAGGCTAGAAATCTACCGCTGCAAGTTCAACAAGCCCCTCGCTTGCAGATCTGCTCATCGATACACTAGTAACTGATCCGTCCGCTGGCGCCAATAACTTATCTGCTTAAACCCGATTGGATGCAACTTTTCCGAAGATTGTCAAATATCATTAATACTGCCGTACACCAAGAGTTATCCCGTGATCGACCATATTCACTCCACACGCCCAAATACAGTTCACCACAAGCGGAAGACGGCCCGCAAATTTCTGGAAGGCGACGTGTGAGTCAGTCTATATTGCTTTGGTGACCGGTATCAACAAGAATCTAAGAACATAGAGATCCATATAAATTAAGTAATGTCGAATCGATGAGTAGCTCGAGCAGCTTTCCACCCCACCCCACACAACATTTAAAAAATTCCTGTATCAACACCCTTTCATATCGCGGCCTCCGACTTCCCTCTACACTGTTGTCTTATTCATAAGTCTTTCCCCCTATCCACCTCCCCTTTCTCTCTCATTAGCTCCATCGGCCCCTAACTTTTACCTCTCCCCATTATCCCCAACTCGACCAATCCGAACTCAAGTCCCTCGATCTTGAAGCTTTGTCTCCGTCTCCGTTTCCGCATTAGTAAATTTACCCTTCCTCTGGAACGCATTGTGCGAGAGTGCCGTCAAGCCTGTCATCGTCATTGGTGCTCCTTGTGCTGGCGGCGCTGCTGGGATTGGGAGGTTTGAAAGTAGGTTTGTAGGTTGCTCCGATAGTATTGGTTTGGAGCCGGTTATGGTGGATGCGGTGGAGGGAATGGAGACTGGATCTTCAGAGTTGGTAGAAGAGGGAGAACGTGATTTGTTCAGTTTCAAAAGCATCTTGTTCTTGAGATCTTGGAACTTCATGTTGTATTTTAGTGATGCGTGTATGTGGTTCTCGTGGATGTGACTTGGAGCAGAGAAGAAACAAGTGATGAGAATAGTCGAGCTGTATAACGCGCACAGCGATTGATATACCAATAACACTGATCGAAGTGATAGCAGTCTTACGTGTCATCTTAATGCCTAGTTGCATCGAATATTAGGCAATACTTTGGCTACGCCTTCTTCGCAGAACTCTAGAAATTGCGATTGCTGAGTGACCATGGGTAGTGTAATGCGATGATCTTTGGTGACGCAGTACGTTTTCATGGTTAGTGAATGACGCGTCTATTAGACAGGCAACAAACTTTATTCATTAGGCCACAGCCCTGAGCGGATAAGAAGTATCAACGCTGGAAGAACTGTAGGTTACATCTAATATCCTAGGTCAAGAATGTTGCACCTTTCTTTGGTGCTCTTGGTTCCTTAGTAAAAGGTACAAGGAAGTAAGTAGATTAAGAACTCAAGCACCTATAGGATGTCCTATGCATTGCGCGAAAAAGAATCGATGCCTGCCTGTTAAATTATATCGCGTCTCAAGTATCTGTTGCAGAGGTTTGGATACGACTATTTTATATCCGCAAAATTGGAGCAGCTAATTACTCTCCCGTACTCTGCCAGCCGAGTCGCAAAAACGCCAAGGGACGATCGACTTCTCTGCTCCCACAAAGGGGAACACCGATTTGTACTCTATATATACCAAAATTGTTGTGTTATACATCCTCCTTTCCTTCTCTTGAACTTCCTTGAACTTTCTCCCCATTCTCAGAAAATGTCTTTAAGCAAATCTTCTGCCCACTTCGTACTCAAATAATGCCCAACCTCCCCGCCCTTACTGCTTTTCTGATATGCTTTCTTTTCCCTTTTTCGTTCCTCAGCATCTTTACCCTGCTCGTGGATGCCAGCGGAGAACTTGTCTTTTATCGGAGCGTTAGGGTTTGCTTCGCGGGCTTTTTGCGCATCTTCGGCGGAATAAAAGCCTGATGCTATTGTTGGGGGTTGGGGGGTATTGGAAGCCTTTTTTGGCTCGAATACGGAGACGACTTTGTTTTTAAGGGTTGTAAAATCCATGCTGAAATACCTATAGAAAGTATGCGTTGGTGAATGTGGTATGAGATCGAAATCGTACTGAAGCGCGAGTTGGAGTGTATTCAATGTGTTGAAGTTTGGTGGGCGAAAGAATTCGAAGCTTATAGGGCTGCGACTGTGAAACTCCTGCCTTATACCCCACCTCAATGTCGATCGCAGTTGGCGGTGACGTCCGTAAGGCTGATCGTGCAGATCCAAAAATACGACACGAATCCTTCGAGACGGAAATGGAAGATATCCGAGATGTGGGAGCACGAATATCCTTCACGTGAAAAATATTGGTTGACGATTGGTTGGTGCTGTTGGTTGTCACAAGAACTCGCAGTCTCTTACTATGAAAAAATGGCCCCTCTGCATCATTATATTATTGTGATTTTACATTTTTAGATTCATGACCTTTTTAAGTGAGCTTTCAGAGGCAATTGAGGCTTGCGGGGAAAGATGTTTGTAAGGACGTCGCTGTGCGGTTGATCCCATCATGTTGCGATCCTTTTGGGGACAAAAACTGGCATCAACGAGCAGAATGTTGGCTGTGAACTCGCATCTTCTGCAATAAACGTCGGTAATGTCGGCGGATTTCTATATTTCAATACACCGTTTCCGCACCCGTCAGCCTGCCAAGCCCCTGACTTCTCTAGCTTTGTCGCGCCTCGCCCTCCCTCTTTCTCCAACCCGCCGCGATGCGGTCTCTCTACCCATCCCTCGTAGTGTCTATTCTTCTCCCTCTGATATTTGCATCTTCTGAACTTCCGCTTGACTGCGCATACGGAAAGACTACAAAGCACTGCCAGGAACCGTTAGGGGCCGTTACAACAGTCGTGCCTGGCTCGTTCTACATCGCGAAATTGCCATGTCCGGATTGTCCCCTCAATTCCCGAGAACCGAACTCAGGTTATACAACAGTCGATAATGATCTGGTGAGGATCACGCTCGCTATGTCCCTTTTGAATTCAAGCTGACGCGTAAGCATTCAGTTCTTCAACGTCTCCCGCTCCCACAGCCATAACCACCTCCTTTTGAACGACAAACCAATATGGCCTGACCTCATTATCTCCCCACACCCTCCTAGAATATATGTCGGACAAATTGCACCGAATTTTACCAGAGGCAACCTCGACGATACGATAGCGTGCTCGCAACAACTGCGCAACATATGGTGTATCCTACCCAGCCTCGGCGTCGTAAGCTTGGACTATGATTACGCTGCGAAGCAGTTGGCCAGAGGTCCAAAGGGTTGGGAGAAGTGGGAGATCACATTCGATGCGCTCGGTGACCTGGTGGTGGAGTTCAACAGTACAGAACAGACGATGTTGAGGATTGTGGTGCAGGGATGGAAGAGGGAGACGTACAAAGAGGATGTGGAGGGGGGCGCGCAAACAGATTCGAGTCTTTTTGAGCCTGCGAAACCTGTTCCGGTGTTGGAATACGATCTTGAGATTGCAAGTGTGGAGTTTGTGAAGAGGAGTTATACTTTCCCTCCCAAGGCACCGCGAACATTATGGGGGAAGGCGATCTTTTTCTTCACCGGAGATGTGGTGGGGAGCGACGGGCATTTTGTGTACCGTGACGCGGAATGGGATTCGTACGGACAATACGGGACACTGAAAAACGAGCTGGGCAAGGTCATAAATGACTGGCCCTGGGACATCATCGCCCTCGTCACTGGATGCATTTTCGGGTCTATATTGGTGCTGTACGGTATCTACAGACTATATCTGTTGGCTATGCAGCAAAGGGAGTTGGCGAGGTGGGATGGCATGGACACAGTCTGGGAACGGCTACGGCAAGAAGACGAAGCTGGAAACGGGTTATTGGAGGAGGAAGAAGGGTATAGGGACTACGAAGATGACGAGACACTGACCGGGTCCTCATATAGGGACGAGGTGGTAGCGAGCAAACCACTACCGCCGAAACCGCTACCCGAGAAACCGTTGCCGGCTGTTCCTTTGATTGACGCATAACCCCACATCTGCTATTTGCTTTTATCTATTTTTATATTTGACATATTGATACCACTTATTCTGTTCCACAACATCTTCGAGGTCTTCAGTCTCGATTCTACCTACCAGTTTTCAATTCCATCCATTACTCCTTCCCCTTCCACGCCTTATCCAAATACCCCTCCGCGCTCTGAAATTTAAACTCTGGAAACCTCTTATTAAATTCATTGCTTACGTTCCACGAGCCGTTTGATATACCCTGGAAAAACATTACCAGAAATTCTTCGCTGAACTTTTCCCTATCCTCATTAGGAATCACAGGATGACTCATAATCGGCGTCCAACTCCCCTTCCACTTGCCTTCCTCAATGTCCTGACCGTTGATAGTCTCCTCAGTCCACTCCCCTCCTCTGACTTTCTTGCCGATAGCTAGGAGCTCATTGATAGTACTACGTGTTCCGATAATTCCACCGACTGGGGGCCAAGGCTGCTCGTCCGCTATGGCGAGAGCGAGGATTTGACTGATGTCGCTAATAGCCGTGAGGACGATGGGTTGGTCGCCAGAATCGAGGATCATGGCGCGGCGGTGCTCGAAATCAAGGAAGAAGGGCCATGTTATTAAGCCCGGGGAGAGGGGAAAGGGATGCGCGAAGTAGTCGAGGAATATGGAGGGTTGGAAGAGGGTGTACTCCAGCACAGTTTCGTCCTTGTTGAGATCTTTCAAGTACTCGGCAATCTCGTCTTTGTTTTTATACGGTGGGCATCCCGAACTGTTCTTGATTCCCCATTCTGAGGGTGCGAAGCGGCGGACTCCAGCTTCGATGCATGCTGCTATCAGGTTTTTCTGCACTGTGCAACCCTCATCGAGGTGAACTACCAAAAATGACAAGCAGACATCAATGCCCTTCAGGTTTTTGATTAAGTCATTTTTGTTGCTGTAGTTAACGGTCTTGTATGAGACATTGGTAGGAGAAGACGTTCGTGGTGCAGGAGGTGTACGGGAGCGCGTGAAGATTGTGACTTGGTTGTTGGGGTTTGCGATTACAGCACGGAGAATCTCTGTTGCTACGTCTGGGCAGTGTGATGTTATTTGATGGGAAACGGAATGATAGAAGGAAGGAATAGCTTACTTCCAGTTCCACCAGCCACAGCAATGTTGACCATTTTGTCTCTCCTCTAAATTGAACTTCAGTATAAAAGTCAAAAGTCCGAACCTCAGCTCTCAAAGCAGCAAAAATTGAGGCTCCTAGGACAGCATCAGGCACATATGTATTCCTGCGTCGGAAGCCATCACCCGGAAAACTCGGAGTTTACGGACTAGTCCACATTTCATTCACTTGAAGCGTCCTCTCGGCTGACAAAATAAGTGGGAAATAGTGAAAGTGCAAAACTGCACACCTTTGCAACACAGCATGACTTCTTTATTCTTATTTTTACTGAACATATTTTATGTAGCATTCTTCACCCGCCTGTTGAATTGTAGAATAGAACAGGGTTGTTGCATGATGTTGTGACGTCCTGTGCGTTTGGGGAGGGGACTTCTCATTTCACGCTTTTTTATCAGCCGAGAGGCTTCACTCCGATTTTTGATTCGACATTCACAATGGTGGAGATGTAAACCTGACTCGCGTGCATAGAGGGGCAAATGTGTTGGATAGCGGGGTGATTGTAGAGCAACACTCCGAAGGTACCCTTCGGACCGATCCTCCCCCTTGAAAGAAGAACGCATAACTATATACCTTGCTGGCTTGATCAGAAGAAACTCGAGTTAATCAAACGCTTAACCACCTCCCGAAAAAGGGAATTTGACGCCATACCAAGACCGATTCGCCCGCGGCTAACAGAAATAGCTTTTACGATCCACTCTCAAGCCTAGTGACACGACCACGCGACTACTAGGCCTTGATATAAGAATGGAGACTATTTCGCAAGTGATGCAAGCTGCACCAAGGAAAATCCTCCTTCAACTCCCCCGCAATCAAACATGGCCTCCCCATTGGCCCAAGATGATGTCCAGGTTTCCTTGATCTCTGACCCGAAGGACCTAGCGGGTGCCTTTCTCACCCAGTGCGCATCTTTTGGTATGCAAACCCACGACTCGATATGGATCGCGACAAACCCGCGTTGGGATACACCAGAGGGCGTTGCTGAAGGTGTTGGACGGTTCACCGCACGCTTCAACTCCATCACTAGGAATAACGCTGGCGAGCCAAACACATTATTTGTGAAAGCGACCGTCGATGGCCAAATTGCTGGCTTTGCTATTTGGCAGCAAGCATCATTCGTGGAAGGATACGGTGACCCACCTACGGATGATTTGGGCGGGAGAGAGGAGATTCAGAAACTGCACCCGGGAAACGAAACCGAGCAGCGCTTCACTTCCCAAATCTTCGCCTCCCTAATGAAGCGCCGCATCTCCTACGTGCACGAGAAAGAGAAGGCTTCGCCTCCAGCGACATTTGTCCTGGATGTTTGCTCCGTGGATCCGAAGTACCAGCGAAGAGGAATTGCAGGCAAGCTGGTACAGTTTGGACTTGATGAGGCAAAGAAGAGGAGATTGGAGGCTACGACGGAAGCGAGTGTTATGGGTAGATCCGTGTATGAAAAACTGGGTTTTTGGGGGCAAGGTATGGTAGGCTTTGAGATGGACGAGGAGTTCAAGGGAAGAGATAAGCCGCCGAATGTTTTTATGAGGACAGGTAAGCATGCGGAGTAAGTGGTAGATGGCAAATATTGGAGTAAAGGCTGTTTGAATGAGGACTCGGATGCGAACTGCTTCGTAAGGGCAGTCGAGAGCTGCAAGCAAGTGTTTTCACGCTGACTTGACAGGGAGTTGTCTTGAAAGGAGTCATCGTGAGTCTCAATGGGCGTTATATGAATTGTGGAATCTCTTCAGCTTTGAATTAGCAAATTTCTCAGTTCTCTCATCATTCTTATACTTGCCGAACCTGAATCTCGTCCACCATTCTATCTAGCTTTTATAAAATTCATGGCAATCAGTATCCAGTGCAGAATCACAGACGGCAATACCATTGTAGTGAACAACTATCTGCATATTAAGTTTCACAAGGACTATGCTCAGTGGTTACCACAACCGGTTCGCTCAAAAAGTGGCCTTTTTCTCGAAATGCACTAGACTCAATTTATGAGGATATCGTTCAGATGTACCAACGTTTATCTGATCAAGATCTATTGCAATGGCGGTAACGTAGTGTCCGGTTTCCCAACCACGGAAACTAGAGAGACAACGGTTGCACAACAGGCCGACTTCAGGGTTGCCGTTAAACCGAAGGACAGATTACTTTTCATCTAGGATTATTTTGTTGTCCCTGATCAAAGATGGTTGGATAGACAGTCGGAAGATTTGGCCGTGTCCAAGCAGTTTCTCACAATGCTAGTGTATCAGATCGGACATTCGGAATTGCAATTTGATATCACAGCCCTCGAAATGTCAAGTTGCTATATGATCAAAGTCAAAATTCCCTATCTCGGCAAAGATATCTGGTTTCGAATGTTTCCATGCTATACTATAGTTGCTATGAAGGAATTGATTGAACAAGGAAGATTGATTCTCATGGACAGAGAATTAAGACTCACATTCCATCGAGTAAATTTAGAAGGTAAAACTTTCACCAAAGCTGATGGCGTACACTGACAAATGTATTACTTCCTAGACAACTGAACGTTCAGACAATGTGCGATATCAAAGGTATGTATACCCCTACAATTAAATCGCAGCAAGCCGACCTGCGTTTAGGGCGATACATAATCTTATTTGTGAGTAAGTATGAAAATATGCCAACGGGTCACAACGATGCAGATGTCATGATCGACACGCACCCAATCGACAGTTGGCCCCAACACTAGACTCGTTCGTTCAAAGTCCATATTTTCAATACCTCTTTATGTGCCATCTTGAGGAACGAACTGGAAGCGAATGTGCGTGCGGCTGGTGAACATAAAATCCAAGAGAACAGTGAAGACACACAAAATTAGGATAGTATCTTTTCAGCAAGTGTCCAACCACTTCATCAATTACGTACTGTTTCGCAACCGGAACAAGAGGTATTGAAATTGCAAGTGGGGCACGGAGGCTAGACTTCAGTCGCACGCAGAGCTAGAAATCGAGTTTCGGGGTTATAAAGCGCCGAATGGCCGAAGTAGGGCTATTAGGGTGGGTTGCACACAATATCTGATAAATAACAGGTTATGTTCATTTCACCTCTTTCACCATCTGGGCGTTGGTATTTGTGTTGATAGATGCTCGTTGAAGAAAAAATTGTTTCATTGTTTTCCTGAGTCTTATTTATGGGAGAATTAGATGAATGATAGAACCATATTCTGATTTTGCTATTCTATCCATTGGAGCTCGTCTAGAGTTTGTTCAAACGCTAAGAACCCATGCATATCAAAACGACACCCACATTGAGGGCAAAAGCACTTTAAAAGTGGAAAAGTAGAAATTTCAATCAAGGAATTAGCAGCCCCCACTGTAGGCATTATATAGAAGATTTCAAAATGTCAATCAGTGTAGCTCTCACTAATCATACATGTTTCGAATCTTTTAGCGTCGTAGTTCATCTTCTTTTCGTTTCATCCTAGCCCCAAATCTTATCACGATGCCTGCTATATAGCGTCTTCTCATAGAACACAGCAGCAAAATCATACTTAAAAATGAGCTACAAATATTTTTCATAGTACACGCAAACCCATAATCTCCATGGCTCATATTGTTACGCACTCTACGATCGACATTATACAGCATGATGCTCCGATGCCTCAGGATGACGAAGAGAAGAAGACCACCACCAAGCCAGATGAATACTCATCAAAAGAGTGGCTCCGTTCCCGCAAAACATGCTTCACTGTGGAGTTGCTCAACTCGAGAGCCTGCACAAGGTTCAGAGGTCGTATTGATGAATGTGTGCCCCGAGCAACAGCTGAGATTTCAAGTGAAAAGATTGCGCAGGGTACGTACAACGCAAGCCTGTGGGCTATTGTGGCTTACTCTATGATTTCTTTGGATATATAGAAGATGCAAGATACTGGGGAACAGTTTTTCCGAGACAGTTGAAGGAACATGTGGAAATCCAATCCTGAGCCGCCTGTTGAACTTCGACTCTATGAAGATGCATGTCAGTTGGTGGAATTGGGATAATTATACTGTTGTCTGCTATTATTATAAGCCACTGCTGTTCAGTGCATGAATGTGTTGTGGCATGTTCGTCGGACTTCGAGAGCAAAACAATCGTGCTGAACGTGAAAGGGAAATCATCATTTCTGACGATTTTGGAAGCGTTTTGAGAGTCACTGAACTGCTTCAATTAAAGTGCTATAGGCCTAGTCTAAATAACCAGTGGGTATGCAGTCAAAATGGCCCACTTTCTTCCTAAACGATTTTGTGTTAGCTCAAGTGCTATCGTATTTTGCGAATTTTGCCTCTAAAAGCGGAGGCGCTCGGCAGCCTTAATGAGAAACGACTGCCCTAATTACACTATTCCCAATATGGATAACGCACACGTCAGGCCTTGGCGAGCCTCAGCTATGTGAACCGCTCAGCTCAAAACCTTCCGGTTCTTTGTAGCAGCCTTTTAGTAATACAGCAATACAACTGTTCAACTATATCCTAGTTGTCACTTGCAGTACAGTAACACCATGTCTGACCTCACGACAGGTGCAGGCTTTAGTACGTTGCTGTAATCCGTCACACAAGCTTCAAAATGGCAGAAATGCTAATGTGTACGCAGGCCACCCCATCCTCAACCTCACACCCGAAGAGAAGCACGCGTTTCAGTACTTGTTTCAGCAGGCAGACCCAGAGAAGCTTGGTGTGATACTTGGCGAGATTGCGTTCACGTTTTTCGAGAAGACAAATTTAGCGCCAGCAGTAATGGGCGAGATATGGCACATCGCCGACACGGAAAATAAAGGTTTATTGACCTCATATGGTTTCTACCAGGTACTGCGCTTGGTTGGACATTGCCAGAATGGAAGAGACCCTACGCCAGAGCTTGCCTTCTTGCGTGAGTTGCTCTAGTAATCATTGGGTGATGGAGCTAACGCAATGTAGCTGCCCCTCTTCCTAAATTCGAAGGCCTTCCTATCCCAGCTGCTGCGAAAGCTGCCGAGCATACATCACTATTCAAGAAATCTGCTGAGGGGCTGTCCCGACAAACACCAGATGAGCGGGCGAGGATACATGGCAGCGATGAAGACACGCTTCTCAGCAAGTACTGGTTAGGACAGGTACTCTACGATCAGCAGAAGTACAGTGAGGCTGAGGGACTTCTCCGACAAGCAGCAGATGGGCAGGAGAGGATACTCGGCAGAGACAATATAGACACGCTTAACAGCAAGCACTGGCTAGGGCGCGCAGTATACGGCCAGCAGAAGTACAGTGAGGCCAAAAGGCTGTTCCGACAGGTAGTTAATGGGCAGGAGAGGACACTTGGCAGAGACCATAACGATACGCTTGCAACCATGCGCTTGATACAGGAATTGCTCCTAAATTCGTCTCCACCCTTACCGACCAACAACACCAGCCAGCAAACCCCAGCTGGGCGACTGAGCAGCTTTTTCTCAGAGCGGCAAGATAGCCAGGAACCGTATACTGATTCCGAAATCAATGAGATATCAACGCTACTGATGCACTCAAATCAAAGATGGGGCAAGGTTCCACGAACATATGTCGTTCTTCGAACTATTGGTTATGTAAACCTCCTTAATGAGCTCATTGATGTCGGCTTTTCAGATCACTGGTTTCCTGTTACTGAACGCAGTCTTCCGGGCTGTTTACTTCCAAGCGTCCAAACTTCATTCGTCAGAGCTCAGAGCCTAGTACTGACAAAGTCTATGAACCTAGAAAAGGGCGAAAAAGGGCAGCATTGTTATTACCAGCGTGGAGAATCACCCCCATTTGAGACGAAAGGAGTGTTAGGCAGAGGTGGATTTGGACAGGTTGACAGAGTTCTTAGCTTGATTAGCTTTAAAGAGTACGCGAGGAAGCAGGTACCTCGAGGCTTGGCCTTCAGGGGAAGAAGGACAGAAGACATAAAGCTGTTCATTGCTGAGATTGAAATCCTAAAACGCCTAAAGCACCGCCATATTGTAGAACTCATTGGAAGCTATACGGACTCGAGATATATGGCCCTAATTATGTCTCCTGTTGCTAAGATGGACCTAGGTGTTTACCTTAAGAGAGCTACTATTTCTGATCACCCTGAGCTACGAACTTTTTTTGGCTGCTTAGCTACAGCACTTGAGTATCTACATGAGCACAAGGTTCGACACAAGGATATTAAGCCAGGCAACATTCTTGTAGACCGTGGGAATGTCTTGTTTGCAGACTTTGGCCTCTCTTTCGACTTTGCAGACGCAGACGGCAGCACTACTATGGGCATGGCGAATGGAATGAGTCCTAGATATTGTGCTCCTGAGGTTGCTCAGTATGAACGCCGGAATACTATGTCTGACGTTTGGAGCCTAGGTGTTGTCTTTATGGAGATAATTGTAGTTCTCAAAGGCAGGACTGTTCGAGACATGGATGAATTTCTCAGCCAGCGCGGGTCACGGCAGGCGTTCATTCGTGCAAATATCGACACGTTGCCGGAATTTATTGCAGAATTAGAAGGAATCGGGAACTCAGTTGACAATCAAACCCTTGGCTGGGCTCGAAAAATGCTCTCGAAAGAGCAGCAAGTAAGACCAACGGCGTCGTCGCTCGTCGCATCTATTCTAGAAACTCGCCCAGGAGGAAGCACAAGTTTTTGTGGGATATGTTGTGCTACTTCTGAAGAAGACTTTACTGACTGGGTGGACGGAGAGGTATCCCATGCAGCACATTAGTGCACAAAACTTTTACTTCCTATTGTTCCATTCATTTTTCGTCGCTTTGGTTAACGTAGTTTTAATGTACAATGTTGTATTGGTGTCGACTGCACTACCGGGGACAGCGGCCGAGCCGCTCCTGCCACCCATTACTCTTCTGCTGTCTTTAAGCTATTTACAATATGCCATCGCTAGTACGGAGGGCGGCCAACCCGCTCGAGTCATAGGGTTGCGCGAGAGGCGTTTGGTTGCCATTGGAAGCTTATCACATAAGTAGTACGGTGAGCGCCATGAGTTTTCAAGCGCAGCTTTCGCCTACTCACGCGCCCGGGTGGGAGCAGTAAGATGTAAAGCAGGAGAGAGCTATCCTCTAGAAAGCACTCAACACATAGTTGAAGAACGACTAGGAAACATCGCAATGGAACAGTCCACGGTAGTTCATTAGACGGACTGGAGTATTGGCGTCGATCGGGACATGAGAAACGCACAAATTACACGCGGAAGGGTTTGCGAGAAAAGATGTATGAGGCTTATGTTGTTGCTCACAATATACGTATACCGCCTTAGCAAACCTGCCGCACAGCACGATCATTTCGTCGAGTCCCTCATTCCCGACAAGAGGGTCGTACCGCGAGTACCTTGTATACAAACCCTTTGGAAGCGGCACCTTCACTTTCAATTGACATAGCACGAATCGGCATCTTAAACAGCTGACAAACACCCACTGGCTTAGGACAAACACCCACTGGCTTAGCGTCACATACATTCCACGATCATGACTTTAAATCAAGTCGAAGGCAAAGTAGGGGCATTATCCCCCCTTTGTCTCTTCATGCTGCAACACATCTTCAATAACCACGGCTGTGAATAGAAAAGCACGTGGTGATCATGTCATAAGCATGAATGCCCCATCTGATCACATTGCCTTTACAAACTTGTGCAAGAAAAGTATATCATTTGTACATTCGATGGTGCTCGGGAGGCTCAACAGGAAGCCCAGAAAACGAGCAATGGCCAACACCATCCTCATCGTACGAAGTCACACCCCACTGCACTTTCAGTCCGCTTGCTCCCTTCTCGTGCTCAGCTACGGGCATCTGACACGCCGCGGCAATGGCAGCACTAGAATTCGCAACCACAGGCATATTACTCTTAAGACGGATCGAACCGAAACCGGCAATAGCGACCAGCATTAGTACTCCGGAAATGAGCGTGAAGATGATAGCCAAAGGAGAATATCCACAACTGAGCTCAGAATCCTGCATCACCCACACACCTTCGCTGTCTGAATAGGTCCGATAATCGATATCGACGAGGAATATGGACTGTGAGACTAGCCAGTGCAGTGCGCTGGACAAGGCCATAAGCGGAAGCCCAAAACGATAGGGTAGAGCGAGAAAGTATGTGCTCCGCTGGTGGCCAGTGGCATCTCCTGAGACGCGGAGGCCTTTACGGTTGCTAAAGAAGGACTCCCACTCCAATGCTCCGCACATAGCAGTGAATAGGCCGTTGTACATAAAGTACATGAAAGATAAGATCGGCTGTGCCACGTTGGCGATGAAGACATTCGATGTCAGGCCTTTCGCTCCGTTTGTGGGAGTGCTGAGGGTCAAGATGGTCACTGTCGAGGCTTCACCTACACCAAGCCCCCAGATCGTCTGCCAACCCCCACCATATTGAGGCAAAATGGAGACCAAGCTGAAAATGAGAAGGCCAGCAATAACGAGAAGGATTAAAATGTATCTAGTGCCACAAATGTCAGTCGAGATTCATAGATGTCAGGTGAGATTGTGACCAAAGAGTTTGTATGACGAGTACTCACAGAGAAATACAGAAGATCCATCGCTGCTTGCTCGCTGCAGTAAACAGTCTCTGGCGTCCGGGGCTAGTTACTCTGCCTCCCCTGACCCATAATGCGGGCTGTTTCTCAAGATCCGCCTTTGAGGCAAGACACATGTCTTTCGTCTCAGCATCTGGCACCTCGATATACGAAGCGATCGCATCTCCAACCGTCATGAATGGGGTTTCCTTCGTCTGGGTTGCGAGATAAAGCATGATAGCAGCTTTGAAGAGGTTGAGACATATAACCACAACAGCTATTTGGAGACTCGACTGCACCTTACAAAGCTGCGGTACTCTTTCAGCTAAGCAGTATGCAACACGGAAATCCAGCGGGCTCCACTCAGCAGGCTTTGATTGAATTCCCTTCAACTTGGGGTCCAAATCGCAAGGCGGAGCATCAAAGGTACATCCGCAGACCCACTTGTTGTCGCCATCACAATCTAGAAAACTCGAGTACTGTGCGAATGGCTTATTGATTGAGGACGTTGCATTATCGACAACCAGCAACAGGTTCCCTTTGGTCTGGAACTGCCTAGAGTACGCGTTGATACAAGCCAGATTGTCCAGTCGCTCCAAACCCCCTTGGGCGTTCAAGTTTCGGAGTCGGTATGCTTCGGCGTCGTACCCGCTGACACATGAAGTGTTTCCGTTGTCGTCCCCTTGTAAGTATCGGCTTACGGTAGTCTCGTTAACATTGCAGCCTGAAATTGATAAGAAGTTATCTGTTGCGCTGGCTTCCACGAAGGCTGCGGAAACCTGGATTGGCGCGGTGATGTTTGTTGCAATGGACGAGAAGACCACAGAGTTGTAACTTGCATGAAGTCAGCGCGCACCGGTCTCTAGACTCGGGCTTCAAATCATGAACCTACAATAAATGCAACGGCAAAGACGACATGCCCAATATCCACCACATCAGAACGCGCTTCTTCGAAATACCCCACAAGTTTCGCGTACTCAAAATTCCAATGTCCAACCACCGACCCTTGGCATGCGCCTTATCCACCTCTTTTCGCGTCGGCGCAGATAAGCATTGCATGCAATAATTACTCGAACTGAGAAGAACTGTTCCCAGAACGTTGATGACCAAATGAAGCGCGGTATTCAGTTTCCCCGCCTGGTTACAGTCGCCCTCAAACAAGATCTGCTGCCCGTCATCTGATCCGTATCGTGCCGCCGCCCAGATGGTAACAATCAAGTTGATGAGAAAGACAATGAATGTCGAGACTGCGCAGGTAAGGACTCCGAATCGCCAGTCGTTTGTTTTGTCGTAGAAGCGGCGCAGAGTCGCGAATGGGTCCCAGGACTTGTTGCTATTGTCGTCGCGCGTTGGAGAGTTTAGGCTGCTCAGTTCCGAATCGGTCCGATATTCGATATTAACAAAACCCTCCTTCTTGGGTGTGGCCATCGATCGCAATGACATATACGAGGCCTGGCTGACGCTTCCATTGACAACGGGGCATTAACGAGAGTCAATTGAAAAGATGAGCTCGAAACTCGAAGGAATAATTGAGGAAGAGTCGGAGATAACAAGCGCTAGGTTCCGGAACAAGGCCGTTTACGTCTCCTTTCGTTCTAGCACTGTTGACATTCGAAACAACAGGGCCTTTTAGGTTTAGCAGGTGGGGATCTTGCGGCACAGTCACGCGATGAGAAGCTCCACCATTCGTCGTTAGTTTCAGGGGTAAGGTTCCTGCGAAATGTTTGGTCCTGAAGGATTGGTTGTTGCCTGGTTTTACTAAACAAAAAGGCGCGACGCGTGGCGTCAATATTGATGACATCGTTGATGTCTCACAACAGGGACTTCACTTACGAACCCTTTACAGATAATCAAAATATTTCATACAAAGTATAGCTACGCGCGATTGTCGGACTGTTAAGGTTTATCAGTCTAGTGAACAACAAACAGTTGCTCGACGAAAGGCAATCTTGGGGCTCAATGCAAAACTTGACGTTTCCAACTCTCAGCTAGCCGCCCATCGAGATGCATTGCTATTGAACTCATTTTGAAAGAAATTGAACTTGAAAAGCGCGAACACAGAAGATGGAGTCAAGAAAAACGGAAAGACGCAAATTAAGTAGTGATATCTAAACGTCGCTGAATGGCCATTAGAGAAGCACATGAATGTTACTCGCATGTCGTTTGTGAGCATGTTCTCCCCGAATTATTTTAAACAAACGCGATGCAGTTACTCGGCCCTTTCTTTGTCGTTCTCATTGAGCCCTCTCAGGGACGACCAAGGACCGGGGCGCAATACGCTATTCTGTGTTCACCCGGCAGATTGCTGCGATGCTTACATGATGTGCAGGTCGCATGGAAACCTTAAATGCACCTCTCAGATGATGGTCTAAAGACGTGTGAACGCAGGAGAGAGTGCAAGTGACGCCAAATCTCTACTGGGACCTCCTTCCTTCCTCAAAACCGCCGAAAGCAACTGCCGCTGTCGACACACTAGGACACATGATTGAGTCGAAGCTGTCTATAACGAGGATTTCATTAGTACAAGCTTCATTGCAGAATTACACAGCAGATTTGTACGCATACAGATGCAAAGGCTGTCCCGGTCGGCAGTCCAGTCTCATAAACATAGAGTTGCTCATACGTGGAGGCGGGGAAAGTAATCTATACATATAGCCAGCTTGAACGCCGATCCTTGTATATTGATCACCGCTCCAGATCGAGCAGCCAACACCAATATCTTTCAACTATACGCTTATTGCTCGTATTCGGCAAGACATGGTGCACTTCTGCAGTCTAATATATTAGAAAGTTATAAGATCCGCTCTACGTGCCCCAGCAATAATCGAATAAGAAAGAGATCAGCATCGTCAACGCAGTCTACAAGGTCTTCCTCTACTGTTCCAACCACCTCGAAACGATCTCCCCACGATCTAACAAAATGATCTTCACCACCGCATCCCTCCTTGCAGCCACACTGCTCCCCATCCTCGCCCTGTCCAGCCCCCTCGCCCCCCTCGGCTCAAAACACAACGTCTACCTCGTCTACTGCTCCCCCAACACATGCCCCATCGGCGACTGCGACCCTGGCGAGTTCACCATCACAGCCGCCGCCTACTTCCGCAACGGGCCAATTACCGAGAGCACCTCCCGCGTCACCGTCCCTACCTCCCTCGGCAAGCTCACTGGCTATCAGCCCAAATGGGAGGGCGTCCAGCGGACGGTGAAGGTTGCGGATGGGAGCTTTACGGCGAATATTAGTGCGAAGGCGGCGAGTACGAAGAAAGGGGAGATTGCGGGGGATGCGACGTTGGGGACCGAGCCGTTTGTGTGCTTTAAGGATGGGGTGGGGAAGTTTTTGATCGAGGTGGAGGGGGATAGATATACATGTACGACGACTTATTGGTGTCCGAGTGTGGATGCGAGCGTGCCAGCTCCGGTGTCGGGGGTGTAAAGGTTGGGTGGGCTAAGGTTGTTCGTAGCTTTGACATATATCGTTTCCACCGAATTTTTCACCTCGTCTGAACACTAATCTCTCTGAAACGGTCTCGCATTTGATGTCCTCCTTTCTTTGTAAACAATATTTTCAGTTCCCACTGCACAAGACGAATAGACCAGATGTTTCTTCATTTGCAGCGCCCCAACAACATGCAGTCCGAGAATAATCTCACCCTCTTTACTGAGTTCCCAGCCGTCACCCGATCCTTCCTCTAAATGGGTGGTCTTCACGGCTCCTACACCCTTGTGAACCTCTCCCCCCGTCAGGGATGATTCGCCGCGACCCTGATCGCGAGAGTATACACTGAGCCTACAAAGTTCCACTTGAGCGTCTATTGCTTGAGTTCATAGGAGTGGTATACTGCAGTGAATACAAGGCGCGTATGCTAATGCGTATGATATGATGAAAGTAGTTCTGGAAACGATGGGATGGGCTGGACGTGCGACTAAGTTATGGGTGGTTAATGTTTTTCTTGCTACGGAAAGTTTTCCTTTTGGGGGTATTTTAGGATGGGGAGGCGACTTGGGCATCATTCAAAGGGGTGAGAAAGCGTACAGTGAGACAATCTCACTTCTCCAGTCTGCGATTAAAGAGTGTTTTTTCTCCAGGTTTCCACACGTTAAGTTCGGGTTTGCTAATAAGCGATTGTATGAAAGCTAACATAGGCTACTCACCAAGACTATCAATCTGTTCACCTTCTCACAGGACCCCAAGGTTTGTTTACGTTCTAAGTCTCGCTTATCATCGTCTCCGTCAAGCTCCCCAGATCCACACCCACGTACCACCTACAATCACCACTACAACTACAACGAGTAGCCACACCCCGATCAATGGATCACATTTGTCAAACCCAAATTTCCACCATCTATCTTTGACTTCCCTATTTCTCACGCGCCAATAGCTTTCATCATTGCTGTCACTGTCTTCAGAACTAGGCGACGAATTCGAGATGATAGGCTCCTGCCTCAGACGTGATATTGGACGCGTCGAAGCGGCCTCGAGAGAGGAAAGATATTCAAAGCTGCAAGTGTCACCCTTGCTTTCTTCTTCGATGTTGAGAACCTTGTGTATTGATGTCGAGTTGGGACATGGGAGACGTGGAGGTTGAGGCAGTTCATCACTGCCTTGTCTAGCCATCACACGCTGTTCAACCAACGCCAAACTCGTTTCTCCCACTCGCTGCAGAGAAGAATTGATGCTATACTGAATTGGTACGGAAGCATGAAGCCGTATGTTAATCCCCTTGGCAGGAAATCGGAAAGCGTCGAAATGTGATTGTGACAGATATCCTACTTTTGGTTTGGTAAGGGCACGCGTGCCGATTGCATGATGACGGATGTCTGCTGCACTCTTCAGTTGCCGTAGAGAAGTTCTGGGAGGTAAAATCGGAGATATGTCTGGCGTTGGGAGATACCGATATCTGGTAGTTGTGTCGTCATGGTCGATGGTGAAAGCATTGGTGCGCCTACTCGCGACATAGGAGCTATTTAGAGAGATTGAGGCACATACTGTATTTTCTTTTCTACTGTTAGCGCGTAATGAACCTAGGGTAGATGTGGCTTGACGCGAAAGCGGGGATGTAACACAGTTCCTGTTTGATGATGAGCTGCTCAATTGCTTTTGTACAACTGTTTCTGCGCCTATTATCACTCTCTTTCCAGATTCAGATAAATTGAAATCATCGGCGGTAGTCAGCGAAGCGGAGATGGGTGTTGAATTAGTCGTTGAAATAGTTTGCTCTGCAGAAGTCACTTGTTCCGCCGAAGTGGCGGAGAAACTAGCGACAGCCTATTCTTTGGATCAGCGATAAGATATTACGACAATTCACAGCATAAAGGTTCCATGCAATGGGCAATTCACTTACCAGACTACAATACTCAACATCGGGGTCCCTTTGTGAATTCGGACCGAGGATTTCTGTGAGTGTTGATGCTTCACCCTGGCCGGAAACGGTGTTTATGAGAGGACGACACATAACCAACCTGTCCTCGCGAGCTTCAGCACTTAGTGCCAATTTGTGGGCCTGCTGTTGCCCCTCATCCGCGACATGGATCTGCTCCAAGACAGAAGGTGTCCACCCTTCCGACATCTTGACCCAGTATTGCTTAAGCGCGTGAAAGGCTGACATGATACTGTAAAAGTAGAGCAACATTGCAAGGCAGTTTTCAGGGAGATGATGCGTCGTTGTAGAAGCTATGCAGAGGAAGAGAATTTATGAAATATATTGTGTTTTGTGTTTGCTATGGAAATTCGTGACGTTTCTAGTCGCGTCTGATAGTGAATGGGGCAGTGAAGGAACAATCATAGAAACGCAAGGTACTTGTACCCTATGTGAGTGACAAAGAAATGAGAAGTTGAAGTGGGTAAGAAGAGGATAAGCACATCTATAGTTATGATGGAGAGGGGGGTGTCGTGTGAGATGAATGTGAGTGTGCAAGGGAAACCAAAGAATATTCACTATAAGCCCAGGCAGGCATATCTAACAGGAGCTAAAAGAGTCTAAATCCATTAATCTCGTGCACTAAATTTCAATTTGGCGCATAGTATTGGAATGCGAGCGGGAGTGGCGCGGCGAAGCAAGCCCGTGTAGCTAGATCGGCATAGCATGTAGTGGTTCTGTCTGGAAGCCACATGGAATGATCAACACACAGCCCGTGTCATCACAACGGAATCTAAGGTAAAAGTATTGGAGACGGGAATGCAGAGATGAAATAGAAATAGCCTTCTGTCTGGGTACCGTATGACAGATGAGATCATGGATGTGACTTATAATTATACCGCAACCCACGTGATACCATCTGGCTGGCAGCTATGTTATCAGTTGCTATTCAATGTCGAAATGCTAAGTACTGCCAATGACGTAGCACACGTCAGGAAGACATGAAGCTCGTTTTGCGAGCTTAGAATGAGAGGAAACGCCTTGATTAAGGCGCACGGTGAACCTTTGTAGGGCGCTGGCCAAGACTGTCATAACAGCATGCAGATGAAGATTGAGGTTCCTGTTTAACCCCCACGCCGTGGCTTCCCCGGAACCCATCGAGCTTGGCGCGCCATTCCTAACGCTCACTAGCCTGTGCAGGGATCACTAACTTTCGAAGTCACCTCACAGCGCATGCTGACACTTTGCTCACGTTTCCTGAAGCCTTCAAATCTCTCTATTCCCACCTTCTCTGACTCGACAATGCCACGATGAGTGAGTCGCAAAAGCTCCTGCACGGGCATTCCTCCGACGATTCAGACTCCGAGCCTGAATCCTCACCCCCGAAAGCCACGAATAGCCCGCCGCGTTACCTCTCTCCGTCACCCTCCTCCTCACGGAACACATCGTCCTCTCCCGCACCCCCCGGTGGCCGCCCAAATGGCGCACATGACAAACGTATATCCTCCTTTGCGCGGCCGCGGGAAGATGGCGCGCCGAGGACACCAAACCGGGTGCGCTTCGAGGAGGACCCGGTGCGGCGAAGCATGAACGGGGGGGCTACTGACGCGGAATGGATAGAGCTCGAGGGCGACGACTACATGGCTTCCAATGGCTACCCAGAGCGAAGGGAAAGAGTGCAGAGGTTGCCTCTCCTTACCGGGATCGAGGCACCGAGTGTGACGGTGGCAGAGGAGTTCAACCCCGAAGAGCATCTGGAGAGTGCGCGACCGAGGAGTGGGATGCGGAGTGCATTTATGAACATGGCAAACAGTATCATGTGGGTGGAGCTTCTAAACGGGGACATGGATGGGAATGCTAATGTGGGATAGTGGTGCTGGCATTATCGGCCAGCCTTACGCCTTTCGCAACGCGGGACTCGTCACCGGCACCGTGTTGCTGGTCGGGCTCACGATAACCGTGGACTGGACTATTCGACTCATAGTCATAAACTCGAAGCTCAGCGGCACAGATTCGTTCCAGGCGACGGTGGAGCATTGCTTTGGAAGGCCAGGGCTGATTGCTATTTCGCTGGCGCAATGGCTGTTGTGAGCATACCTATACGGCATACATGAGATCAATTGGGATACTGACGATGGCAGTGCATTCGGCGGCATGGTGGCCTTCTGTGTCATCGTAGGCGACACCATCCCCCGCGTGATGAATTCCCTCTTCCCTTCTCTAGCAGACATGTCCTTCCTCTGGCTGCTCACCAACCGGCGCGCCATCATAATAATGCTGATCCTGGGCGTCTCTTACCCACTCTCCTTATACCGGGACATTGCAAAGGCACACCCTCTCTTCGTCCCAACGCAACTTCCGCTAACGCCTCACAGCTCGCGAAAGCCAGTGGCCTCGCCCTCGTCTCCATGGTCATCATCATAGTGACGATAATAACCCAGTCCTTCCGCGTGCCTCCCGAATCCCGTGGCCAACTGCGAGGTAGCATTCTCATCCACTCCGGTATCTTCGAAGCTATAGGCGTTATTTCCTTCGCATTCGTCTGCCACCACAACTCCCTTCTGATATACGGCTCGTTAAGGAAACCGACCATCGACCGTTTCTCGCGAGTCACTCATTACAGCACCTCCATTTCTCTCGTTGCCTGCCTCCTCATGGCGCTAAGTGGTTATCTAACTTTCGGTGACAAGACGCTGGGGAATGTGCTGAACAATTTCCCGAATGACAACATCATGGTCAACATAGCGCGCCTCTGTTTTGGCCTTAACATGTTGACGACCCTCCCCCTTGAAGCATTCGTCTGCAGAGAAGTAATGAATAACTACTGGTTTCCGGACGAGCATTATCACCCTAACCGACACGTGATCTTTACCACGGCGTTGGTGGTGAGCGCTATGATGTTGAGCCTCATGACGTGCGATTTGGGGATAGTATTTGAGCTCTTTGGCGCGACTTCGGCGTGCGCGCTTGCATACATATTACCGCCATTATGCTACATCAAACTCACAAAACGGAGTGGGCAGACGTATCTCGCCATAGCAGTCGTCGCGTTTGGATGTGCTGTTATGGGGATCTCAGTTGTGCGGACTGCTATGAAGATCATGAGTGGAGAAGAAACACAGGCGCAATGTAGTTGAGGATGAACGTACTTATGCATAGCGGTTGGCGCTATTTGCTACCTGTATAACTATTACCTAGCGATGGCATTGGGATGGTGTTTGGCTTTGCTTTGTTTTGGATCTGCGGTGGAAAACGAAGATATAAGAGTATCATAGAACGAAGAAATGTACAACATCACATTCAGACGCGGGTTCCGAAGTCAAGGCAAATACTTCCCAAGTTATGCCAACAACTGTCCCGGATATCTAGGCTTGCACGGATCGCTCCACTCGACGGCTAAAACGGCCCTTTCTCTGGGACTATTTGCGCTGTCGTTAGAATAAGCTCATCTAGCGAGCTAGTACGTACCCACAACATGCGATCGTCGATCAACAAGGTTCACGTCTTTTGTTTTACGATATAAACACACCTGATTGTTCTGTTTACACTCTTACTTTCTTTGATAGATTCGCGTGAGGCGCTCAGGCGCACCTGCATTGTGTGAGGTCATGGTCGGCGTTGGTGACGCTCGACGATCGCTACGTCATACGGCCCCCTGGCAGGTAGGATCCTGATTTCCTGTCCTTGGTCGCGACCACAACGCGACTAAGACTATAGTGCCAGATCACGTATAAAGTACAACTTCTCTCGTTGCAATTCTCATTGATAACTTCTACTACTCAACCAACTCAACTTCACATTGCTTTCGTATATCTCCATCTTCACCTATAACGATAGCCAACCAAGACCAAACCACATCCACAATGCCACTCTTCGGTCGCAAAGAACCTGTTGTCGAGCCCGCACCACCAGCGAAACGCTCATCCATGTTCTCCCGTCGTCGTTCCTCCTCACCATCCCTGACCCACAACACGCGGACCTCGACACACCACTCCCACACAACGACATCTACAAGTCCTAAGCGGCATGGTACCCTTAGCAGTGGACTGTTACACCGCAACGAGGATGCATCCATCGTCTCGGCGAAGAATAGTCTGATTCAAGCGGAAAACGCTGAGAGAGAGGCTGATAGAGCACTGTTTGCGGCGAAGACAAAGGTTAGAGAGGCAAGGGAGGGGGTTAAGAGACTTGAGAGAGAGGCTGCTGAGGAGTAAGTATTCGAAATGTATGAACTTTCAGTGGGAGTGGAAGCTAACAAGTACACAGAGCACGTCTTGCGAAGATTAAGCAGGGACAGGCGAAGGCTATTGGGAAGAGGGGGAAGATGTTGGGACGACATGATCATGTCTAAGTGCCTCTGATTAATCATCCTGACTGTTCGAATATTCGACTGCTCGACGTGTTACTCACCGGCCTTGAACGTCGAATATCACTTTCCGAAACCACATGACTGTACCGACATACTGATAAAGATTATAATGACGAGCTAGCAAGGAGTTTTGCGCGTCGGCATATAGCGAAATACCCGACATGATTATTTGAGCGTTTATCTCTGTTTGTTTACCAATGTACTGTATAACAATGCCAAAACACCTCCTTTTGCCATTAAATCCCAGACAACATGCTCGCTTAAGTGATGGAAATACTTACAACTCAGATTTGCTAAGACCAAGGTCACGTGGATGGCTTGAGGTAATGTTCGCTAAGCCTAATCCGATTTACATAAACCTGCTCAATTCCCATTCTGGATTTTCATGTTTCGTCTCTCTCATTCCTACCATCACCACACACTGGTTTTATTTGACACCTCCATGTACATAATCGCTTTCTATAAATCAAAGTAACGATGGCTGACAACCCTCCTGTGGAACCATGGCACAGGTCGGATCCTGGGTGGCCAGGGCCCCTTCTCACTCAGGCAACACTACATCCATTCGATGGGCTTGTAGCTCTCTATTTACCAGAAAAGTTACAAGCCGGGGACTTCTATTCTGGAGATCTACGCAAGCGGGCAGTCTGGCGTGAAGTTGCCTATCACGATGACCGCTTTAACTTAAGGCCAAAGGTTCCGCCTCAGTACACTGATATGGAGTACCAGACTTTGCAAGCATGGAGAGAACAAGTCTTGGGACATATCGACTCACGAATTGCAGGCTTCCAATCTGTAGGACAGTCTGGCACTGCAGGTCCGTCTCCTCTTAATACAGCCGCAAATTCGAACCAGAACATATTTCAGCAACTCCATACCTCGTTGCGACACCACCGAGCCTTGGATATTTCGGAGCTTCTCGATTCAGTCCTTGGTTTCTGTGACCCTAAATCGCACTTCGCAACATGGAACGTGTGCAAATCGTGGCGCCTCTCGACCAAATCAGTAATTGGAAGCAAGTCCCATTCCTACACGACATCCCGGTGTGGCCCCGTTCAATATGGACAGCGACTTGATCCCAATGCTACTTGGCCGGCACCAAACTTTAAAGAGATCGAAGAGTTCGGGAAGGAACTTGCTCGGGCATGGAGTCAGGTGGAAGGGAAGGATTTGTATTTTCCTGCACGCCTAACTCAGTTGTACAACCTTCCCCAATGGATTACCACCAACCTCGACCGCTGGTTCGAATGGGACTATGCCGGTATAGCCAGCCTTAACCCTGCTTATGTGCCTGCTTCTCGTCGGCCGCACCGCTACTGGCTGGACCTGAGCCAATTCAAGATCAACCCTTACTTCAGTCTTCTGTTTGGCGACCGCATGGATTTAGTCCGAGGAAGATCCCATATCTCTCTGTCACGGCTTCACGATGCTGTTGTTGGTCCCTACCACACGTCGCTGCTCGCTGCGTTCGATTCCATGTCATTTACTCACCCGCCGTGCAAGAGCATAGGAGTATATCATTGCAATGAAGATCAGGATTTGAACTGTCCGACTTTTTCAGCCAGACCACTCCCGGGCCACCGATGTACACATTCTCCATTAGAACTTCTTGGTCGAATCTACAATCCAGAGGGTATCACAGTCAGCCAGGTTATCTCTACTTTGCATGAGCATTCATCGACCGTCTTACGCGCCTGGTTTACCCAAGCAGAACACCTCAGACAAGAAGTGGCGGATGGCCATTGGATTGACGATATTTGGCACGTGTCAGGCGCTCCCAAGTTTCACCTGCTGCTTGACAACTCTTTAATGACCCATGGCCTGGACGATGGCTTTCATATTTCCCGGCAGCCATACTTCTGTGCAGAAGGCTACCGAGCCGAACGTGAAGGGGAGTGGGCACCGCGCGAACTGCACGAGCCTGCGAAGACGACTACAGTCAGATCTCAGATTCGATGGAACAGATGAGGTGATGATGCTCGTTGCGATGGCTTCAGTGTTGCGTTGCAGCCTTGTCTTCATTACCGCTTACGGTGGGTATCGCTCCATTAGATCAATAGGTTTCTGGCCTCTCGCCTTTTCACTTCAACCTTTCCTAGTATTGGCTTCTTTTAAACGCGCCCCACATATAAGAGTTCTACCTCCAATAGACGGTATGTTTTGCTCAACTGAACATCTCAACAAGCTTAGAAGTTAGCAAATGCCGTGGACTAAACTAATTTTCAGACCGCTGTACCTTCACATACAAGCTACAATACTTTATCACATTTACGCCGCCCTGAGACCCAATACAAATTGCCTTTAGAATTTCTTCCAAGGTTACACTGCGCTCGTTTGCCTTGCTAGACGAGCTTGTAATAGCACCGTCTTAACTATCGTTCCCAGACCCCTTCGGTAATATGTTGCAGAATTAGACACAAGGAGCAGCACGTCTTCAGCAGCAAGTCGAAGCAGGCCATCGGGTTGATGATTTTTGGTGGATTCAAGCAGTTCCGAAGATGTTCCTGCTCTTGGACAACTCTGATATGCGACCCAATGGCCTCGACAATCTTTGGCACATCACGCGTGCTCCTTACATATCTGCTAATGGTTTTAGGGAAGAGTGAGAGGGGAATGGGTTCCGCGTGAGCTTATGAAATCAGCAAAGACGACCACTGTTAGGTCCCAGATCAACTGAAATATATAATATATCGAGTGCGATAGACAAGGTGATTGGTTTCCCTTTCTTTCCTTCTCAGCTTGTCTTTTTTGCTTTATACTGATAAGAAGCTACCGCGACGTCTGGGCGTTATTCGATTCGAACTTTCAGTGCAATCCACTTATTGGTAAATGACTTTGTTATGCGTGATCTTCGCATAGCGTATCGTTCGCATACACTGCGCCGCTCTTACAATCTTCGATCCTCCGTCGATGCTGTTTCTCACCATTGCTCTCCATTTCTCAAGGCTGTGAATTTATCCTCATTCATCGCTAGAAATCATGATCTCATCGCTGCACCTCGAACAATTGACATAAGTTTTCGTTTATAAGAGCCGAAGAGCAACCGTTTCCTATCAATTCGAAATTTCGTTAAACCGAGAGATTCATAGGTAGAGATGCAGGGCCTTCTTAAATGTGCTCTAGCGGCAGTTTCTGCGTATGTGCACTCACTCAAAGTGCTGGTCACGTGAGATGTGTATAGTGGTCTACCCAAGTTCAACAAGTGGCAAAGCAACCCTGAGCTCATGGAAAGAAAATTAAGACGACAGAATCTGGAAAGTCTAAGAAACATCGGATACATACCCATGCGGGCTAATGAGTGATATACGGCTATGATTCATCACCTAAAGCTGGACTCACAATCTTCTTCTTGTTACGCTAAGGATCGCAATTAAGTTCGGAACTTCTATCTCGACATTTATTTGTTTGTACTCTAGATGCTTTAATCAATTGATACTATGAGCATATGAAATATGCTCATTTAACTAGAGATTGCTTCCTCTTCACAAATTCTGCTACCCGTCTTTCGCAACACAGCTAAGTAACAGCATTTCTCACCGCATCAAACCCACGTTCCAATATAAAATGCTCTGCATACATCCTCATAATTATATCATTACTATTCGATGAACCAATAGCTGGCGATCCTTTCACTGTCTACTTATTTGATTAGGCAGTCACAGTGATGCCTAGAGGCGCTAGGGTCCATGCGGCACAGCACCTGATCTCGTGAGAACACGCGTTGGCTACTTCTTGGACCACCATCCTCTCAGCTCCACATCTTTATCTGACATTCGCAATTAAATCCATTGCAATACCATGATGCCTTCGGTCCCGTCATCTCAAGCCACGCGCGAGGAACAGGCGGTGTGTCGTGAACGCCTCGATCAGCTTATTCGCAACAGGAATCGTCTCATTGTCAAGTAAGTCATGCGCCTTATATGAGACAATCTTAATGAATTGTAGGCAAAAGGATGCAAAGCAAAAATCGTCCGAGTCACGACAGCAGGCTAGCTACGTAGCTTTGAAGAGAGAAGATCGCAAGCGCCGTAAAGTCACACTTCCTGCAGGTGATCGCAGATATGAAGCTTTGAAATGGACTCGATCCATAAATGTGAAGCTAAAAGAATGGGAAATGTAAGCGACAGAGTTCCAATCTACAATCACTTTTAGGCCTAACACTACTCAGAGAGTTCAGCGAACATCTTGCCGCCTACAGCCGCGCTCTCTCTCTCTCTATCGCGACTGATGTACAGACCCGGCTGCCTCGCGAGGTCCGAGATCTCATATACGGAAACATGCTTGACCGCATTGCGTTCCACATCCCACACTATTACCTCAAGCTCCCTCTCCTTATTAAGCACCAACCTAAAAAGATGTGGAACATCGTATCTCCCACCTTCCCATTTGCCGCCCGCTGGAGATTATTGCCCACTAATCCGCATTATGAGGATAGCACCTACGTGGGCCTCGACTTCGCCAAAGAATTGCTTCAAATGTACTACAAGGTTGTTCAATTCACAGTCCATGAAGAAAGTTTTAATATCCTCCACACGTTTTTGCAACAAGAACCGCGAGGGTACGGCCTTATTGTGGGTAAAATGATTAGGAATTTGGAGCTGACGCTGGGATTCAAGCACTGCATAGGCTGGGAGCCAAACATGGATTACGAGGTCAAATTTGAAGAGACTAAAGAGGCGACTGCAATACAAAAGCAGAGACTCAAAAAACAGTTTGAAGCTCTTCTAATGATAGAGAGTCGTTGCAATATCGATTTGGGTTTCTGGATATGGAGGGGAATAGTGGGGCTGTTCCAGTTTGGGGAAATAGTTGATGTGCTGTTGCCGTCTATCGAGGTGCTCAAAGGGAGGGGATGTAGAATTAATGTGTCGGTTACTAGTTTAACACTAGAAAGGCATGGGTCTTCAAATTTCTCGGGGACATGGAAGATCTTGGATACGGATAAGGAACCGATTGAGGGGGTTTTGAAGACGGTTATGGCGGTATGTTTGTTATTCAGATTGTTGATTGTAAGATGTTGTAGACTAATGTGATTCTAGGAATATGATCTGCCTGGCGTGGATGGTCTGGATCTGGAGAGAGTGAGGGAGTTTGAGGCAAGGTTCGTGCTGAAAAAGCCTTGAGAACTTGATGGGCGACGCTTTAAAGCCTGAGGTTCCTATGTCTAGGGGTGACGTTTGGATCGATCGGTTGTTTTGATATAGACTTGGTTTGTTGGGAAATAAGACCTAAATAATGCCATTTCACTGTTCAGTAAAGCTATTCGGCGGCAGTCATAACAGAAATTTGGGCATCTGGCCAATCTCTTTTTGGACAGTTGCTAGTATGTTCCTCATTCCCCACTATCGACATAATCTAAGCTCTATGAAGGTCCATGCGCTTCTCTTTATATCATCGAGTGGCGTGCACAGATTGCACTACCTTGTGAAAACAGATGAAAACGGCAAAAAATCTCTAGACAATCTAGATTTCGCTTGAAGAAGGGAAACATGATCTGCCTTCACGGTCCATTCTCCGCTTCTGCTCTTCAGCCCCTCCCGCCCGATCGCGCTCACAGCCACACATCAACTCGTCGCCACACCTCTCCCTCCCCACTATAAAAAATCTCTCACCTAGATCCAATAACCACTTCAACCTTGTACTTCTTTTCTCTTCTAGTTTAAAACAATGTCACTCGCTCATACTCAGAACCATCACAAGATGCCTCGCAAGAAATGCCGCCCCACAACCCACCCCGGCTTCGCGCCTCTCAACTTCTACGTCTGCCTTCCCATCCCCCTCCCCTCCTTTAAATATCGAAGCTCATCGCTCCCAATCAAGCTCCTGCCCTATCTACATCCGGACTCTACCCTTGTGCTTACAAAATGGGGCGCTTGTTATGCTAGATTGGGTGACGACGATGATGAGAAAGAGAGGAAAGAGGAAAAAGAGAGAGAGATAGAGGTGTTGGTGGAATTGCAGAAGCGTGTAAAAGATAGGCTGGGGAGTTCGGTATGTCCGGGGGAGCCTGAAGAGATGGCGAAGGGATGGGCTGCAGATTCTGAGACGGGTGAGGGCTTGGATGTTCAAAATTATAGAGAGGAGAGGAAGAGCTTGGAAGTTAAGGGGAAGAAGATAAGGGTTGGTGAGCGTGAAATCTCTAATTCGGAGGATGAAAATGATGAAGAGGAAGATGCGGTAACGACACCTGAAGCGAAGAGACGCAAAGTCTCAGATCAACAGTTTACCCACGCCATCACGAATCATTTCTGTTATGACGATCACCCCAGCTCCAAGTTCAAGACCAAATTTCAAGGGAATGATACTCTCACTGTCTCTAATCATACTACTAACGCCAATGCGAACGAAGAGATTTCAGATGCAGAATCAGACCTCACTATTGTCTCAAATATCACCGAGCTCGCTCCTACGTTACAAAAAAAACCCCTTCCACAACTCGCTCTTTCACCGGCGCGCATACACGAGACGCATTCTCAATTTCCCACTCCTACTACGCCACTTTTCGCTTCCATCAGGCGAATTTTTAATCCTGGCGAGCTCATGAACGACAAAACCGCTATTGAAGAACAAGATTGGAATATAGAAGTTATGGACCCACACCGCTCTTATCTACATCATGCGCTGAACATTCTGGAATTTGAGGAGGTTAAGGACTGTCCGGCATGGATCACTGGGCTTCGGAAACCAATCCGGCATGCAGGTCTCACCGATGTGCAGAATCTGGAGATCAAAATCCGAATGTGGGACGATGAGATCGAACGCCTGGTCTCCATCCGCAATGAACTCCCCATTCCTGGTTTCGAAAACTTCGATACCGACTCCAGCTCCATTCGGATTGCAAAGGTGAAAAGAGGAGCAAAAAAGGGCAAAGATACAGGAGAGTGGATCTACTCACACTGGACCCACACCCGCGAAGTCCAATTCGGCAGATCCAAGGAACGCGTTTTTGCGCGCGGGTTGTGGACTTGGATCGTCGGTAAAGAGGTGAAAGGGATGCTGCTTGATGAGTGGCCGAGGAATGTTTGGGGGGAGCCGCTTGGATGGGCGGTTAAGAGGGGGCAGGACGAGGAAGATGGAGACGAGCAAGAAGATGAGGATGGTGGAGAGGAGAGTGAGGATAAGGAGATTTGGGATGAGTTGGTTAGGGGGATGGGGGATGGTGTGGATGAGGTAAAAGAGCCGACGGAAGAAACCTATAAACGAAAATGTGCACGAGAGCATGGAGAACGTTGCTAACGTAGAGGGTGGCATTAGCGACAACCTAACCCTCAAAAAAGGAGCATAGGACGAGAAGGGGAAATTTAGAGTTGCAGGTACAGAGCGAGCCAGATATGATGCGTTTGAAAGAGGAGATAAACAGAGTTCATAGATAAATGGGCTAGGCAGCGTCTTCAGTTTGGTGTATCATAATTCAGATTTTCGCCAATCATTCCATGTCCCAACTTTCTCGAAAAATATTCATCGGTTGTCATGCGTTTTTAGAAGCGACTAGATGAGTAGCTCACGGTAATTTAAAACGAGAAATTACCAAACTTGAGATACGTGCGGGATTCTAGTTCAGTCAAGTGTAGGGAATGGTGCAAGACTATAGTTGTTGTTAGAAGTAGTAAGCAGAGATTAGGGTTACATTCTCAAATGCGACCTCTGTTCATTTGTATCTAGTCTTAGCTGTTTGGTTTGGATAGATGGCAAAAGGTAAGAGGAAGAACTGATGTGTGAGATTTGCATAAACGCTGGCCGTGTCGTCTTCATTTCCTTAATCTGATGAACAGATCAGATCCTATACAAGCAACGGCACAGATAAATGACCTGAACTCATCAAACCCTGCAAATCAACTACCCTCTCCTACACTTCCTCGGCCAATGTCGTATCTCACTTAACCCACAGCTACATTTCACCATCCCAAGACTGTGATATTAAGCACCAAATGTACCTCCATAGGTTTGCATTTTGTACTCTCGATGCTGTACAGCGAGCCATTGTTGGGCCAAGTCCAATCGGGGTTTTTCCAATAGTTGTGTTCGCAGTCAAGGTTTGCGATACCGGTGGCATACCCAAAATACTCATTCCTAAATTGCATCAGAATGGTGAGATTCTAATTATTTATATCGAAAAGAGGGAGAGAAGGGCTGTGGTGAGCAAGGGAAGCAAAAAGAACACACTCACCCAGCACAAAACCAAGTCTCATTAACACCAACCGTCCCGTCCGTTTGATTGAACATAAACGTTGCAGTCGCCTGATCTTCCACAGGACTTGTACAATTATACACCATGTTCCCATAAAAGAAATTCCATGCTTGACCACTTGATGCCGTGCATGTGGCTACCTCTCCAGTGGCGTTGTTGTAGAAATCGAAGGACACGCTGCCGTACGCGACAGCAAGGTGCGCAGGGGTGGAGTAGATAATTGAGTCGTAGTAAGTGAAGTTTGAGAGATAGAAGTGACGCACGTTTGGGGATGTGTAGGAGCAGTCTGGACAAGACTGAGCGGTGCTGAAACTAGTGAGAGCGAGGGTGAAGAGTTTGAGCCAGAACATGGTCTCTCGAAGTGTTAGGCAATGCGGCTCGTGTTTTGAAGTTTTGAAGATGAGTTTGGATGTCAGGTTTAGAGACGAGCTGTTCGATAGAACGTAGAAATACTTATATGTCCAACAGCAAGAGACGCATGCTCTGGAGTACTAGATATGAGTTAAGCTTGGCGGAATTTACATCGGCGATCTGTGCTCTGCATTTTTCTCTGTTCAGTAGTCGGCTTCGTTAGTAATTGGTCCACTCACAGGAACGTCTGAAACACAAAGTTGAACTCTACAGATTTGGACAGAAGCGTAACATCCGCTCGTATTTGACTCTACTACTGTCTTTTGTGCATGGATTGCTGTAATACAATTGGCAGGGAATCAGGATATGTGTGAGTGGTGCTACCTCAGATTATGAATCGAGGAATAGATCTGTTCCACGAGTATACAGTTGAATACTCTATACTAGCCCATCATCCAATTTCTTTGTGACAGCTTTCTATTCGCACTGTATATAACTGCTAGAGCAAGTCGCATACACCACGGCAGCTGCCCTGCTAATTTCAAACTCTTTCATACCCAATACGTAGAACACCCAACGTAGGGTACCTGCCACATATATATATGAAGAACATAAAGAGCAAAAATATGAATGGACTGAATCTATCGCCGATGGTGGCTGTACTCCTTTTGCATTCAAGAATAAAGTTCCACATGAAGCAGGCCTAAAAGCACTGTGAGACGTCGTCGTTCCTTAATGAAACCGTAAGCAGAAAAGCACTAACCTATTCCATACAAATATCATACTGTCATTTTAAACACGCTGAAAGATTTCTTTGTGATTATTTTGTGTCCTGATACAAACAGGTATACAGTGGTATTTGGATATGAGGAACACCTTTGATTATATTTTCAATCATACGAACCAAAGCCGGGTCGTGGGACTTCAGATAGTAAATTACACTGATCAAATGTATTCATAGAATTATCATGAGCTGCTTCGTATGGGCCCATTCAATTTTTCAACTTATATTGATGTACTGGAAAGACCATTTGGGAATGGTAAAATGATTGGACAACTAAGTAGTAAAACATTCTAGCCAATAACAAACTGCCACATGGAAAAGGGCTACGTTCCAACTACTGTGTCGTATTTATTAAGGCTCGTCGTGTCACTAAAAACACACACGCTGATTGCTTCCCACGTCAAGATGATTGCGCCAATCATCCCCCTTCTTACATGCGCCTCTCTCGCAAGTCGTGCCCTCACGGTCTTACAAGCCACCAACCCCAGCGATCTCTCCACATACATCAATTCCATATTTCTCCCGTACGTATATCCCTTTAGCGCAACCTCTACTCCAAAGGTTCATGGAAGCATACATGGCAAAAATTTCAACTTCTCCATCGACACCGGAAGCACCGGCGTCATCATCGGCGCGCCACTACTACATTTCATCAATTCTACAGTCGGCATCGACAACCCCGGTTGGGAATTTCTGTCAAGCAGTAAACTACTGTACATTGGCCGATTCGTCACACTCCCGATCCAATTTTATGGCAAGAAATCGAGGGCGCTGGCCAGTGTACCGGTTTTGATTGTCGATCAGTCTTTGCATTGTCCGTGGTACAATACAACGACCGATAGGGGCGCATGTCCGCCGAACGAGGAAGAACCTACGGAAAATCCTACGAATGGGATTGTGTATATGGGTGTTGGCTTTGGCAGGAACTCGCCCGGTAGCGGGTTACCATTTGCGATACCCGCGCACAATCCATTTTTAAACATCAAGTCTATCAACGGGAAGAGGATGAACAAGTTCAATTACTGGAATGGATATACAGTGTCAACCAAGGGAATATGGCTGGGCTTGACGGAGAGTAATACCAAGCACTCTGCATGGGTGAAATTGAATAATGGAACGACTGACGATTTAAGAGACTGGGCGATGGTGGATATGTCGTTCAACGTTAATGGGAAGGGTAACTACCAAGGCTCGGCACTCATCGATACTGGGATCCCGCAGATGTATATCGAGGCTACTCCGGGAAAATACCTTCCTAACATCACGATTAAAAATCCACATGATCCTCCTCCAAAGTTTGTTAAGCGCGTTAAGCCCAGAACTAAACTTACATTCGCATTTCCGGACTTCGAGGATGGTGGCATTGGTGGATATGAGTTCAGTGTTGGTGATAAAAAGTTTGCTTCGCAGCCATTGTCTGTTGTGCCTGAGACACTTCTGAGGTATGGGGGCATGGCATTTGTGAACACAGGGAGGAATTTCTTATATAGTTTTAGTATTGTGTTCGATGCTGTGGGTGGACGGTTTGGGTTTCAATGTTTAAAAGATTAATCTTAGAGGAATTGCGGATTTCGGCAATGGAAAAGATGCAAAGAAGAGAATGAAGAATAGCTAGGCGCATGCGACTTCCGTTATGGACCCTGTTGATGGTCAAAGCAGACGCGTGATCGTTTGACGCAAATAACAAACGACACTGAACCATGCACATGAAGTGAGCTCTCCATCGTCCCGTTATTGTTTCCCATTGTTAGACTGGAAACATAGCTTATATGGGCTAGTGTTGCGGCCATAACCGCACCGGAAATCGTTATTGGTTCGACTTATGGGCACCATCATGTGTCATACCATGGAACCAAAAGCAACGCGCTTTCAACTCAGATGCATAGTGGAGACAGGTCACACTTTAGAACAAACGGTCGCTTGAGAGTCATCACCGAGCCTCAGCGCGTTCAATCTAACGTACTACGTTACGGCTCACCCTATTTCTGTCCGTAACTTCTCACTTTGCTACTACATACGTACGTTAGCTGTGAATTACTCGGCGCTACAGGGCGTAATTGGTACGGGTGATATTGTTGTTACGTACACGTACTACGCCTCAGAGTGAGGCGTACTAGGAAGCGTAGTAGTAGTACCAGTAGTCCTTAGAGCCCTAATGTACTTAGATAGCTCGTTTAACTCGCTCCTTACTACACCCCTCCTAAGCTAGTTCTTTTGTAGTTAAAGCGCCTTAATTATAGCTCTAGAGAGAGAGTTCCTATTATCTGTTACAGTCCTTTTGCTACCACTAAAAGCCCGCTCGCAGTCGCAGGAGGTGGCCGGGATAGAGAGGAAATTAAGGGCTACTTTAAAGAGTATAGGATAGTAGTAGCG